>CM033642.1:25345290-25405524 GCA_019512145.1 Engystomops pustulosus | reverse complement strand
ATATGATATCACAGCAGCTTACCTCATAGAAGTGCTGATATGATATCCCAGCAGCTTACCTCATAGAAGTGCTGATATGATATCACAGAAGCTTACCTTAGAGAAAAAATAATATGATGTCACAGCAGCTTACCTCATAGAAGTGCTGATATGATATGATATGATATCACAGCAGCTTACCTCAGAGAAAAACTAATATGATATCACAGCACCTTACCGCATAGAAGAGCTGATATATTATCACAGCAGCTTACCTCATAGAAGAGCTGATATGATATCACAGCAACTTACCTCATAGAAGTGCTGATATGATATCACAGCAGTTTACCTCAGAGAAAAACTGATATGATGTCACAGCAGCTTACCTCAGAGAAAAACTAATATGATGTCACATTAGCTTACCTCATATAAACACAGATATGATGTCACAGCAGCTTTCCTGACTAAATTTTTCTCCCTATATTGACCTATATTCTCCTGACTAGATTGTTCCCCTCCCCTTTGTTTGGCTCTCTTTTATGTCCAATGTTGTAATTATTAACTATACGGCCCAGATTTAAATGTGCAGGGTGTGCCACGCTAAATAGTATCTTCAATTATCGTCCCTCCCCTCCACTGCTCGGGAAGTGTGCACCATTTATTTGGTGCACCTTTTATATACAGCGTCAACACAATTCTGTGGTGTTGCAATTGCAAACTTTAAGTACTACCATGCACCCTTAAGGGCAAATTTTTATAAAGTTTGGGGCACAGTGTAGCCGTGACAAATAAGTGGTGCAAACATTTCATACATACCTGTGCAAGCAGATTGTGCCAAGTCAGACACAAAACTGGGCCAGTTTAACATATCTGGGCCTATGTTTTTCTTGTGGTACCATTGTAGCAGGGCTATATGGGCATGTAACTCTTTATAGACATTTACCATTGCTATACTTGCTGCCTTGTTTCATTTGACTATTCCCCATTTTTTATGATCCTTGCATATATTTCCTGCCCATATTTAGTTTTAATTTTGTAACCAGACTTGGGCACATGGTGGTGGTGGTGGGGGGGGGTAACATTATTGTTAAGCAGTGTTTTAAATGTTTTTAATTCCCTTACCTTATAATAAAGATTTGTTTCCATATGAACATCATGTTTTATTTATTATTAAGTTTCAACTAGATGTTTGGATTTATTGGGGGACATGTATCATAGTTTTGTCTCTCCGTGGTGAATTTTTGAGACATTTGGCAGGGCTAAAGTACAATATGTTACAAATTACCAGAGGTCCGTATGTAACAAGGAGTTGTCTGTAAGTCAGGTGTACTTAAGTAGGGGACTGCCTGTACTTTTGAATAAAGTGTTGGGATCTCTACTTTTAGATTTGACTAAAATTATTTACCATCTCTGCTATGTTCTGCCTCCTTCTCAATCTATCCGGCTCTGTCCTGTATAGTGAGCTCCTCCTATTACCTTTCCATCTGTCCGGCTCTGTACTGTATATGGTGCTCCTCTTGTTACCCCTCCATCTATCCGGCTCAGTACTGTATAGGTGCTCCTCTTGTTACCTCTCCATCTATCCGGCTCTGTACTGTATAGGGGGCTCCTCCTGTTAGCTCTCCATCTATCCGGCTCTGTACTGTATAGGGGGCTCCTCCTGTTACCCTACCATCTATCCGGCTCTGTACTGTATAGGGGGCTCCTCCTGTTACCCCTCCATCTATCCGGCTCTGTACTGTATAGTGAGCTCCTCCTGTTACCTCTCCATCTATCCGGCTCTGTACTGTATAGTGAGCTCCTCCTGTTATCCCTCCATCTATCTGGCTCTGTACTGTATAGGGGGCTCCTCCTGTTACCCCTCCATCTATCCGGCTCTGTACTGTATAGGGGGCTCCTCCTGTTACCCCTCCATCTATCCGGCTCTGTACTGTGTAGGGTGCTCCTCTTGTTACCTCTCAATCTATCCGGCTCTGTACTGTATAGGGGGCTCCTCCTGTTACTTCTCCATCTATCTGGCTCTGTACTGTATAGGGGGCTCCTCCTGTTACCCCTCCATCTATCCGGCTCTGTACTGTATAGTGGGCTCCTCCTGTTACCCCTCCATCTATCCGGCTCTGTACTGTATAGGGCAGTGATGGCGAACCTTTTAGCGTCCGAGTGCCCAAACTGCAACCCAAAACCCCCCTTATTTATTGCGAGGTGCCAACCAAAAATTAAAGCAGTAACTTATTGCTCCCTGTTCTTCAACAACGTTCGATAATATCGGCCTCCTGAGGACAAGATGGAAAATTTGCATCATTTTAGCTTCTTTCCAGTGTCCCTTTGCACACAGAGAATTGTGGGGCCAGCAGTAGGTCTTCCAAAGATAATTCGTCCCTGTCTACTCATTCTCCCTCTTCCTACATACCCAAATAGCAAAGTATCACATAAATATATGACTGAAAGCAGCATCTTTTAAATTGCTTGGAACTGCAAGGGGATTCTTTGAGTCCTGTCTGGTGTGCTTGGGTGATGGCCTGGGTGCCCACAGAGAGGGCTCCGAGTGCCGCCTCTGGCACCCGTGCCATAGGTTCGCCAACACTGGTATAGGGGGATCCTCCTGTTACCCCTCCATCTATCCGACTCTGTACTGTATAGGGGGCTCCTCCTGTTACCTCTCCATCTATCCGGCTCTGTACTGTATAGGTTGCTCCTCTTGTTACCTCTCAATCTATCCGTCTCTGTACTGTATAGGGGGCTCCTCCTGTTACCCCTCCATCTATCCGGCTCTGTACTGTATTGGGGGCTCCTCCTGTTACCCCCAGCAGCCCTCCCCCACTAATGAAATGCCCAGCAGCCCTCCCCCATTCAGCCCTGCAGCAGCCTCCCACACAGGGCCCCTCATTATATGATATCTGGAGGAGTATCATGATACAACATTTTCAAATATCTAGCTGAAAGTGAAGAAGTTAATCCTCACAGCTCAGAGCTGTGTAAACAAACACAGGGAGATTAGATGTGAGCTCATATTCAACCCCCTTCGATACAAACTACACTGCTGGAGTGTTGCTGTAATATTGCAGCCTGTTTCTTTAAAAACTAAGCAGAATTTCTTAATAAAGTGTATTAAAATGTTTACAACACTTCTCCCCACACAATATTAAAAATTATCTTAAATGCGCATACATGTATTTCTCCACCTACATTACTTCTATGAAAGTTCTTGCTGATAAAGTGAATAAAAACGACTGCACATGCGCAGACTTGTTCTATTCTGCAGAGGTTTAAAGACTGACACATTACTACATCTCCCCCATTGTATTGAGAAGTGGGTACTTTATTGCCTCATTGACTAACTTCCCATTTGACACCTTATCAGAATGGACCAATACAGATTGTGAATTGTAGGAGGATGATTCTGAGAGCCCACCATCAATCCAATAACCTCAAAATGGATTTGCTATTTTGAGGAATTACTTTGTGAGGGCTCACTTTCACATGTCAGAGCCTTGCTCCACTGGATGATCATATTTTGGGTATGTAAAACGAAAGACACATACCTCTAACAAGTTTTCTTGAGATAGCTGTTATCTGTTGAGGGCTGACAATAGTAGAAATGCTTCTTTTGTTCTCCTCGTTAGAAATACTTCTTTTGTTCTCCCCTCCTTTCTCATTTTGAAATGTTTTGACACCACTGGTACCTGCCGCTGCAAGGAATTCTCTATTATAGCAATGAGATTTTGACGTGCTATCCTGCATTATCTCCAGGGAAGTCCTGTCACTGACACTAGTGTATGCTTCTTCCCTGTTCCCATCTTTCTCCTGGGTAGTCGGAGTGTAGGAAGTCACTTCATATTCTGTCACAGGAGACCCTGCAGGACCCACTTCTGAAGTTTCTTGAGATTCAAAGTCCTCAGCTACTGGTACATTATGAAGATCTGAGGCCAGCTTTTCTTTAGTATTACTAGATTGAATTAGATGACTGGGTGAACTAATGTCATTAAACATATTCTCAGTATCAGGCGACACAAAATTCATCACACCATTAGATACTTCAGATGATTGTGTCTCAGGGATAGGTTTGCCATTGCTTGAGTGTGAAGATGTATCTGGTGTCCTCATACATGATCGGTTTCTTGTATTACTTTCTGAGAACTGAGCCTGAGCTTTCATACCAAGTCTAGAAGCCAAAATGTCTATGGGAGCTGGGCTTTTGGAAGTATTCGTCAAAATTTTGTTATCTTGAGAAATAAGAGGTTGTTCTCTTGGGAAAGGATTTTCTTCAGTAGATCGATCTAGTGCATTGACCGGCATATCGTCAGTCTGTCCATCGAGAGTGCTGTCTGTATCAGAACTGTCTGTGGAGTTTTCAGTGACGTCACTGTCATTTGCATCTTCCCTGATCATTTGATCCTGTAAGACACAAGCGGGTGAGATTTAAGAGCTATAAGGAATAAGAGAAGGTCTTATTTTTGGTTCAATAACTATTGATATGGTCAGGTCCATTATATATGTATACCAGCAAATTAAATTTTGCTGCTGATTTCTCTTGAAGACATGGCTAAACAAAAGGTCCAAACGTGGCAGAATGTCAAGCCATTGTATGCACCTTCGTAAACAATGCTCCAACATTCAACTGCATCAGGATTTTGTATGTCCTAAGACATTATACAAGCATAATAATTTTCCCCAAGGCTGCCATTAGGTAGGTCATGATATGTCCCTAGACAGTTCCTAGAAACATTTCAGCTGCACGTAAACAAGAATACGTACCAATGAATATGTCAACCTAAGTATCAAATAAACAAGTCCTCACAAATTTGTATTGCTGAAAGCATGAAAAAACATAACCAAAACAAAAACTTATTTTTTTTAATAAAACAAAAAATAACCATTACATGTTAAACATGTAAAACAACTTTGCCTACCTAAATTTGTTACCTAAATTCAGCAGTTTATTTGCTATCCCCCTCAGATTACCTCAGTGCTGCAGCAGCTGCTTGCTTTGCCTGTGCTGACAAGCCCTGGAGTACGGACTGGGTTTACTTAGGCCCACCGGAGAAAATCAATTTGGGGGCCTACTCTTCATAATCGCCCAGGAAATAAACTCTAGCAGCCTCCAAATTGTGATGTTTTCTGATGGACCTCTGGGGTTCAGTATTGGGTTGAGCCAGGGCCCAGCGGAGGATCCTCTGGTACTCTGGTGGGCCAGTCCGACACTGGATACAGATGTCTCCTTAGTCTTAGTGAGGTACAAGATCTCCCCTGCTCCCTATCAGTCCCTCCATCCCAGTTTGTGATTCTACAAAACTTTCTGTCTCTATCCCCATGCTGCTCCCCTCCTCCACCTTTTTATCGGCACTATCAGTTTGTGCACATAAGCTATTTACATCAAACTTACATTTTCGTTCTTCTCGGCTGCATTTATTTCTATATCTAGATTCTGCTGTGACCCTGAAAGAAAAATATTTTTAGAAAATGTAGGCGATTGTAAGAAGGTCAGACATTTTGGGGTCAGTTAAACTAAGTGCACTAGAAAAAATTGGTGCATGCAGAGTTTGCCGGTCTTCAATAGTCCGGCTTACTCTGCACATTAGTGAGGCATTAAGTAATATCCTTGTGTTTGCCACAAGCAAAAATTTTGCAGTCCAGTCACATTTTGAAGGGAATTGAAGGGTCCGAGACCCTCTGAACAATATATATGTGGCCAAGGGGGGAGGGGCTACTAAAAAAAAATAAACTAGTACTTACCTCCGCAGTACCTCCTATTATCCCACACCACCTAGGGCGGTCGGAAGCTGTTCACAGTACAGAAGACAGTGGCGTGGGACAGCAGAGGTAAGTACAACTATATTTGTTTAAGCAGCTCCAGCCACATATCCATTTTTCATAGGGTCTCGGGTAACACCTTTAACTCAATTGCTGCTGGTGAGATCTCTCCAAATAATTTGTCATCTTTCTAAATATCCATAGCATATATATTTCTATTTCCATATCACATAGTGCATGTCTAAGGCCAGTTGCCCACAAGTGTGTTTGTTCTAAAAAAAAACCTTGCGCATGGCTGATTTACCAGACCACACCTAGAACTACATACTAGGTTTTATTTAGGGATTCTAGGTCTGGTCTGGTCTATCCAGCACCACCCGGAGCAAGTTTGTCAGAATAAACTCACTTGTGGGCAACTGGCCCAAAGCTTACCTAACTAGGACCATTGCTCTCCTTCCTTGAAAAATGTGGCCATTTATTTTTCATGTTTTATAGGCTTGTCTTGGAATTTGTGTGGATATAAAATTTAACTTACACTTTGCAAAACAAGCATGAAATGAATGGTGAAAGTCAAGAATCAGACCTAATCACCTCCGTTCAAAAGCTGTGTTTTTATCTTTTAATTTTGGTTTTCATTTGAGGCTTGTTTTCTGTGTGAAAACATGTATTTTCTAGTGGCACCATTTAATATTCCGTTCAGGAATCCGAAAAAAGCGCAAAAAGAAAAATAATTTCATCCTGTCCTGATTGTTTTCCAGCTTCCTAGTACAGTGTGTGTTATATTAAATGGTGCCATTGGGAATTATAATTTGTCTCACAAAAAACAGGCCCTCATATGAATAGGATAAAAAAAAAAAACAAAGCAGGGAAATAAACTGAAAATAAGGATAATGGACAATGTTTATTTTTATAGATGTTTTATACCGTAATGAATAAAGAATTACAACTGGAATATACTATTAATTGAGATCTAGGGTGTGGTAATTCTGACATAGAATTGCGCTATAACCTATGCTTGGAAAGGACGCTATAGCTAGTGTGCAGGGAAGGAATACCCCGATACCTTATCGACATAAAGGTGGTGTTAAGGTGAAAATAATCACAAATTCTGGTTGTGCGTAAGGAAATGCGATTGTTTTAAGGCTTGGATGCCACAAAACTGGCCTGCGTGCCTGGTAAATATCAGAATCTGATCACCAGTGGAGTACTCACTAGGGGAAAAATTTGTCTTCACTCTTGGACTAAGTAAAGAATCACTTTCTTCTGAACTTGAGTCTGGTCTCATGCTGGAATTAAAAAATAATAAATAAATAAAAACTATATAATAGAGATCCATAATATTAAAACATTTTGTTTTTTACAGTTCACATAAGCAGGCACAAATACTGAAACATCTTATCTCAGCTTCCTAGACAGAAGTATAAAAGCTGCCGCGTGCCTAGGCTACAGTATGCTCACAGCCACCCTACACATTATGCACATAGAACCTGCAAAAACTTACCATTGACGAGACGTAGACGGCTGAGCGTCCTATGAAAAAAAAAAAGTTATTTATGACGTATATACTCTGCAGAGAGACACAACAGTTTTTGCATTGGTCTTTTGCAATGTCAGTGAACAGAGCTGCAGGTTTATGTAATCTTGCAGTATACATGAGGCAATGGGTACACTCTGCATAGGGCTGGATTACAGGGTGCGCTCCAGTGGCGCGTACCCTGGGGCCCCCACCACTTTTTTCATAAGTGGGCCCCCACCAGCATGGAGGCACAAGTGCATTGCACTGCGGCAGTGATTTGCTGGCAGTCAGGGACTCCCTGTCTGTATCTATGAGAGATATGCATCTGCACATAGGCTGCCGTGCTGTGTGATAGTCCCTACACATCTTCCTCCTTATCTGAATACTTAGCAGTGGTTGGTTGAATTACCTGCCAGCCAAAGCAATCAATGCTAGGTATGTTTACTCTGATCAGTCTGGCCCTCCCCAAGAGTGATGGTGAGGAGCTGACACATGGAGTCAGGAAGGTAGTGTCATCAGCGAGTGTTTTAACCCCCTTTGCTGTGACATCAGTGTGTGTGTGTGTGTATGCTGTGACGTCAGTGTGTGCATTAACCCCTTGTGCTGTGACAGTCTGTGTATTAACCACCTATGCTGTGACATCATTGGGTATTAACCCCCTATGCTGTGACATAATTGGGTATTAACCCCCTATGCTGTGACATCAGTGTGTGTGTATTAATCCTCTGTACCCTGACATCAGTGTGTGCAATAACCCCCTATGCTGTGACATCACTGTGTGTGTGTATTAGCCCACTGTGCTGTGACATCAGTGTGTGTAATGACCCCCGATGCTGTGACATCACTGTGTGTATTGACCCACATGTGCTGTGATATCAGTATGTATTAACCCCCTGTGCTTTGACATCATTGAGTATTAACCCCCTGTGCACACTCCACAGGCAAACTCCAGCTGGTGCAGTTTGCACTGTTTTTAATAAATGTGGGCCATTGTGTTATGACGAAGAGACCTAACAGTCTTGAAAACTTGCAATCAACCTTTTTAGTGCATAAAATCTAACCGATGGCTAACTTGTCACAAAGAAACTTTCACCTTTGACAAAAAAAATTATGTGACTCCAAACTAAAGAAGTTGTCTGTTTTTAATGGCCCAAGTTCTGGTTCCATATTTCCAGTCCGGCCAGTCCCTGTCTCAGTTATTTCATTAGTTTTGGCATCAGTTATTATGGTGGAGACTACACAGGTATAACAGAAAGATTTGCACCTGCTCTGGCAGTGAGAGTTGCAGGTCTATCTGTTCTGTTATGTTATACAGTATATGTGTTAATGGAAGAGGTCATTTAGAAATGAACTGACCTCACTGTCTTCTATTTCCACAGTGGAGTGAATAGGTATAAAGAGGATAGTTTCTGGTTGTTCATTTGTTTGCTCATTCTGCAAAACACCTGAAAAATATCATGTGTAAATAATGTAATCTTAAAACAGAATTATTAAATTTAATCTACCATCAAAAAATTTAATGGTAGATTTCCTTTAAATAATCAGATACAAGTGTATTGGGAAAGAGGTCATGAATAACAAATATAAGAAGATTACCATTGACTAGCACTACAGCCTTGCAGCGCTGAAGTCCTGGGTTCAAGTCCCGGGGTCAACATCTGCAAAGAGTTTGTATGTTCTCTCCATGTTTGCTGAAGAATAAGGCCCAGCAAGGGGAGCACTCCATAATAGGTAATCTCTGAGGTCACAATGAGAGGTTGACATCCAGCCTCAGCAGTAGGGGCAAGAAGGTCAATAGGGAGAATGTTCAATTTGGACCACTTAATCCTGAGGCCTGAATAAAGTCCAAAGTCTGTGATCACCTCTAGTAGCACAGTCAGGAAAGGTCCTGAGTCCTACAGGTAGAGCATGGTGTTATCACTGTACAAACTATGAATAACCCCACCTCCCAGTGTAAGCCCTTGAACGCCGGGCGGGTACCAGAGTTTGTCTGCCAATGGCTTCAAAGCTATGGCATAGAGGTGTATAGGAAAGGGGCATCCTTCATGGGTGCCTAGTATTAGTAGATAATCAACATTATAACAGAATTCACATAGTGCACCACAACTTAATGTGGAGGTGGCGTTAGGGTGATAATAATGGCAATTCCTGGCCACAGGCCAGGAACTGTGACTATTTCAAAGCTTGTACAATCCTTCATAAATGTTCCCCATAGAATCTCTCACCAGTGGAGTACTCACCGAGGGAAAACATTGTATTCACCCTTGGACTCAGTAAAGAATCACTTTCTTCTGAAACTGAGCCTGATCTCATGCTGCATGTAAAAAAATACAACAATATTATAGAAGTTTGCTTTTCCAATTTCCATAAATAAAAGCAGATATGAATGATGTAGCAACTTATCTCAGTTTCCTAGACAGAAAAATAAGAGCTATTTTCTATTTCTACAGATTACACAAAAAATCTCTGTATTACTGAGGGGGTCACGCTCTGTGCACAGTCATCCTACACATTATGCACATAGAAAATGCAAAAACTTACCATTGCCAAGAGGTAGACGGCTGAGCAACCTATGAAGGAAAAACATGCCATTTATGACATATATACTCTGTAAAGAGACACAGCCATTTTTGCATTGGTCTTTTGCAATGTCAGTGGACAGAGCTGCAGGTTTCTGTAATTCTGCAGTGGAAATTTAACAAATGTTTCCTCTTTGCCTTCGTTTTGCATCTGATCCTGGGCAAAGGGTAATAAATCTGCATTTATTTCATTAGATTTTGCATCAGTTATTATGGTGGAGACTACACAGACATCAGGTATAATGGAAAGATTTGCACCTGTTCTGTGAGATAGAGGGAGTTATATACAGGCAATCCCCAGTCACGTACAAGATAGGTTCCTTAGGTTTGCTCAGACGGGAATACTCCTTTAAGTTGAATTTGTATCTAAGTTGGAACGGGTATATTTTATAATTGTAGCTCCAGGCAAGAATTATTTTTCGTTTCTATGAAAATAGGATTCACTAGGGGTCGTCTGCAAGTCAAGTGTCCTTAAGTCGGGATCCATCCTTACCTATATTAACCCCTTAAGGACGCAGTCATTTTGTAGCTTGATGGTAGAATCGCCTCTCCTCTAGGTGCAGAGGAGAGCAACCAGGATTATTAGGGGAATGGGGGAACTAGAATACACTGACAGATTACAAAATTGGGATTATTCAGTTTAGAAAAGTCAACTGAGGGGAGACCTCATTACAATGTACAAATACCTGAACAGCAGTACAAGGATCTCTCCAAAGATCTCTTTATACCTCGGCCTGTGACCAGGACAAGGGGCATCCTCTGCGCCTAGAGGAGAGGGGATTATACCATCACCATAGACAAAGGTTCTTTACTGTACGAGCAGTGAGACTGTGGAACTCTGCCGCAGGAGGTTGTTATGGCGGACTCTATGTACATGTTCAAGAGAGGCCTGGATGCCTTTCTGGAGGGAAAAATATCACGGGTTATGGGTAAAAAAAATTGCCTTGCATCTTTTTACAGCCTTGTATTCTATGAATCTTGCATCAATAAATGTGCTTTTTAAAGAAATAGTATGTATAATATACTGTATGGTATGATGGTTCATGGGACGTTGAAATCTTTCCATAATACAAGACTCTAGAAATCCAAAGCGCTCATTATTTGACCCTTTAATTGGCACACATGGCCGTGTCAGTCCCCCTGCAGCCTTTGTGTGTGTGTGTGTGTGTGTGTATATATATATATCATGAAAAAGAATGCTATACAGAATCTATCATACCTGAGAACTGTGTTCCCTTTTTAATAATTAGAATAGATAATGAAGGCTGCATAGCAGAATTGTGGAATGCTGGGGATCATAAGTTGGTTATGTTTTGCTTAACCCCTTCCCGCCGCGGCCCTTTTTCGATTTTGCATTTTCATTTTTCACTCCCCACATTCAAAAATCTAACTTTTTTATTTTTCCATGTACAGAGCTGTGTGATAGCTTATTTTCTGCGTAACAAATTACACTTCAAAATGGTGGTATTTAATATTTCATGCCATGTACCGGGAAGCGGGAAAAAAAATTCCAAATGCAGTGAAATTTGGTAAAAAAACCGCATTTGTGCCGTATTCTTGTGGGCTTGGATTTTACGGATTTCACTGTGCACCCCAAATGACAGGTCTACTTTATTCTTTGGGTCGGTACGATTACGGGGATACCAAATTTGTATAGGTTTTATAATATTTTCATACATTTAAAAAAATTAAAACCTCCTGTACAAATTTTTTTGGGGGGAATTTTGCCATCTTCTGGGGCTAATAACTTTTTCATACTTTGGTGTATGGAGCTGTGGGTGGTGTTTTTTTTTGCGGATTTTGATGACGTTTACAATGTTAGCATTTTTAGGACTGTACGACCTTTTGATCACTTTTTATAGAATTTTTAAAAAAATTTAAATGGCAAAAGTGCCATTTTCGACTTTGGGCGCGATTTTCCGTTACGGGGTTAAACGCAGTGAAAAAACGTTATCATATTTTGATCGGACATTTTCGGACATGGCAATACCTAATGTGTTTATGATTTTTACTGTTTATTTATATTTATATCAATGCTAGGGAAAGGGGGTAGATTAGAATTTTTAGGTTTTTTTATTATAATTTTTTTATTTTAACTTTAACCCTAGGTTGTCTGATCGATCCTATCATATACTGCCATACTACAGTATGGCAGTATATGGGGATTTTACTACTCATACATTACCATGTGCTGACAGCACATGGTAATGAATGGGTTAACCCGAAGTAGCTTCGGGTATTCGTGAGACCCGAAGTTACCATGGCGACGGATCGCCGCTCCCCGATGGCTACCGGCGGCGATCAGCGGTAAAACATCCGCGATCGGTGCCGGCACCGATCGCGGGTGTTACCGGTAAGCCTTTGCTGCAATATGCAGCAAAGACTTACTCGGCTCGCGGGCCGAGCCCTCTCCGTGTACCGGGACCCGACATGTGACGTACTATTACGTCACATGTCGGTAAGGGGTTAAAGGACACCTGTCATCAGGTCTGTGTCACTACTACCTGTTGGAGCAGATCACAAGGATCCCATCCCAGCCTTTATCTAGTTATTTCATACATTATTCATTGTAAAATCGTCTATTTTTTTATCATGTGAATGAGGCTGGTCACATGGTTAGAGGCAGTGATGTCACCCCTGTTACCCCTCCCCTGCTCATGTCTGTGTGTAATGTATAGTAAAGCATGGCTGGTATCTGTGCTGCATCTGCTGACATGCTGCATCCTCCTAATATACAGGTGAGAGACACAGACATCAGCTACACATGAATCTGACATGTTCTGCTGTAACATGGCTGCATCCTGGAGCTGCTGTATCTCTCCTATACACACACACACATGCACACACAGGCTGCAGGGGGCGTGGCCACCAGCACCAGGAAGCACATCATTATACAGGCTGTCAGTCATGCACTGGGGGTGTGGCTGTGCCTCCCACTCATGAATAAGCTGGACAGCTTGAATATGCTAATGCTTCATTGGACATTTCGCAGGTCATTTGCATACAGCTTTAGGACCTCATTGCTTAGGTTTACAGGCATGTAGAGGGACAAAGGGATAGAGGCAATGCTCTCTAATGGCAGTTTATGAAAATATATTTAGTTTAGGGGGTTATTTTGCATGACAGGTTCTCTTTAAAGGAGTTTCAGTCAAAACAAGTTAAACCCTAACCACAGGATTGATAATTTGCACATCTTTGTGGGACCCCCTCAGATAATTAGGTGATTGTACTCCAAATGAATGTAGCAGCAGGTCACACATACATGTGCCCTCCATAAAGTATCAAATATTGACAGATATAATACACCATAGAAATGAATAGAGCAATAGGCGCATGTGGGACCAACTGCTCTGTTCATTTTAGGGGGTTCAGTGGATCTGAGTGGTCCTCCCTCTTGGACAGCATATGGGGCTTATGGGCATTTTTATTGATTTATTACTTTATTTTTTTTGAATAACATTTTTTTTTGTAACTTTTTCACTGTTTCCAGCATGGGACACGAAGAAGCAATCATCTGATTGCTTGTTCATGCATATACTCTGCAATACTGATGTATTGCAGGTTATTAGCACTGTCTCAGACGCCATCGGACCCCAGAGATGCCATAGCAGTGATCGGCGCCACCCGAAAACGGTTCGGGGTGGGCGATCGTGGGGGAAAGACCCCCTAGTGGCATGTTAGATGCCGCGGTCGCGCTGACCGCGGCATTTAACAGGTTACACACCCGCGATCGGAGCCCACTCCGATCGCGGGTGTTACACTGGGGTGCTGGCTATTAGTTACAGCCAGCACCCCGTGTTTGCTGATGCTGTTTTGGCTCCGATCCAGTATCATCTCAGTGGCGGGAAGGGGTTAATATTTAAAGGTGTATGAGGGTCATTTAGAAAAAAGGCCTTTCAGAAAAGAACTCACCTCTCTGTCTTCTATGTCCACAGTGAAATTACTAGGTATAATGAAGCTGCTTTCTGGTTGTTCATTATCTTGCACATTCTGCAAAACACCTGAAAAATATTACATATAAATAATGTTATCTTAAAGAGGTGCACATAGAAAGCTCAAGTTCTTTAGGATGTTTGTTTGCTACCCTTAGGTCCCAGTCACACGGTGCGTTTTGAAACACATTACAACAGCTGAGATGAGGTGATTAGCCTAATTACATTACTATTAATATTTACGTTAACAAAACGCAGTGTAAATGCAACATTAATGCGTGTGTTAACAAAGTTAGCACACCGTAAACACATTGTTAACATATATGTTAACATAACTGTAAACACAAATGTTAACAGTAATGCAATTAGGCAAATCACCTCATCTCTGCTGTTGCAATGAAAACGCAACCAAAACGCACCATGTGACTGCGCCCTAAGGATGTGTACACATGTTCAGTTTTTGAGATGCAGTTTTTGAAGCCAAAAGCAGGTGTGGATGATAATGGGTTGAGAAAAATAATTGAAAGGTGCTGCTCCTCCTACTTTTACACCATTCCAGGTTTGGACATCAAAAACTGCATCTGAAAAACTGAATGTGTGAACACACCCTTAACAATGCTGCTATTTGTCACTATTTGAAGCTAATGAGTAAACCTACTATAGGTGGTCATGGTGTGAAGGTATTATTTCATAGTGGTATCGTGACATGATTCCAGATTTGATGATAATGTGAAGTTAGAGTGTGGGGCTTATTTGGCCCTTGTAGAGTAGTAATACATGATATTACACCTTATTCTCACATCCTCTGATGCTCACATTCACCCGCAGCACCGCCCGTCACTTCTGCGTCTTTTCATGTATACAGTGGCCGGCAGTGCCATCCAGACCACAGCCACACCACTGCTCAGGTGCACATTTTGGAGAGACAGGGTCCCATAGCAGGCTGTATAGAGGTCGCCTAGCATAGAGGTCACAGATATAATTTCATGCAGCTAAGTAGCTGCTGACCACATAGGGCAGTGATGGCAAACCTTTTAGCGGCGGAGTCCCCAAACTGCAACCCAAACCGCCCCTTATTTACCGCAGGGTGCCACCAAAAATTAAATCAGTAACTTATTGCTCCCTGTTTTTCAACAACTTTCAATCATATTGGCCTCCTGAGGACACCAACACATTAGAAAGATGGAAAATTTGCATCATTTTAGCGTCTTTCCAGTGTCCCTCTACACACAGAGAATCGTGGGGCCAGCAGGAGGTCCTCCAAAGATAATTTGGCCCACTCTACTCATTCTCCCTCTTCCTACAGTCCCAAGTAGCGAAGTAAGTATCACTTTAAGATTCTTTGAGTCCTGTCTGGTGTGCTGGGACGATGGCCCGGGTGCCCACAGAAAGGGCTCAGAGTGCCACCTCTGGCACCTGTGCCATAGGTTCGCCACCACTGACATAGGAGAAGAAGGCATCAGGAATTAGAGATGTGCAGTGTTATATATACAACGTGTACAAAGTGTAGCAAAATATGTATATAATGGTGCACATGCTCCAATCTTTAGTGCGATAGGTCAAATGCTGGGGCACCCTGACAATGTGGGCCCCATAGCAGTTGCTATGGCTGCTACCGCTGTAGTTGAGTTTTAGCCTGTAGCAGGCACACAAACAGAAGCCTGGGAATGATGGAGCACTGAGAGAGGTGAATATAAGTGGTTCATTGTTTTAATATTCCCGGTCCCGTTTTTTTTTTTATTCCTGTAAAACCCCTTTAACACTGGGAGCAAACATGCTGACTACAATAGAGTTACATTCACACAGCAGTATTTGAACTGGTATTTTAAAGAGTAAATACTTTTGCAGACATTGCAAGAAAGATTTTTAGCAGTATATCTTGAATTCCATCCTGGAATATAGGGCATATTGCTTCTTTTTGCATAAAACAGAAAAAAGACATTGTAACCTCCCAATAATTACACTGGGAGAGGGATTTTGCTACAGATTTTCTGTCCGGAAATCTGTCATGGGTACAATCCTTTAGTCCTCATGGACATAATGGTATTAGGGGTCGGGATCTGGCTGCACCGGGCAGCAGAAAATATATGAAACGTCCTATTTTTGGCTAGATTTGCATCGGCTACCTATGGAGAGGGGATGGATAAGGATCACTCATCTCTCCTTTTCTAAACCCCACTGCAATGCCCAGGTTCCGGCCAGGGTGATCACACGCTCATGTGCACGTAATCTCTCCTGTTGTTGTACATTGTGGTAATTGTTTTTAAAGAAATAATACATTAAACCACATCTCACCATTATTACAGTTTTGCTTCTTTATTTTCTTCCTGTAACACAATAGATGTTTATAGGAATTAACTTTAAGAATTCAAAAACTAAAAGTCTCCTGTTCTCTAGTATATCATAGCAAACAGCCACCTCATGGTTATTTTACATAAGCCCCTCTCCCTATCCTGTGAATCAGTGATAACTTGCTGTTACTAGATGACTGCAATACCCCTTTAGGTGAGAGGCCATCCATGGAGTACATAGACCCACCAGGTATACTAGAAGTGCAATGTACTGGGAATCTGGTACAAAAAAACACATATGCAGCATTTTTTTGGCACACTATTTTAATGGCTTTATTCTTTTGGTCGTTACAATCACAGAGATACCAAATTTATATAGGTTTTAGAGCAGCCATTGTTTCAGAGCAGCCATTTTCCTATAACCCATGACTGTATTTATTTATTTTTTTTTAATTTTTATTAAAATTTTTAAGTGTTGCAAAATTATGGAAAAGTCTCAATTCAGACATCAGGGCCAATGATGAAGGTTTAGTGCCGAAACACAAGCATGTTGCCTCACTGATAAGTGCTTTCCCCCATTGCTGCTTGTATTGTTTAAAAAGAATACAATACAGAAGTATTTTAACAGTACATATCGCATTGCTGTGCTGGATTACCATTGTCTACCGATTTACAATGTGGCTGCGATGCTCCTTTGGCGCCTCCACACACGGACGTGAATGAAGTCGCTTTATAGTGAGTTGTATTGCTATCATTTTATATTGTTTAGTCGATTTGGACTTTTGGACACTATTTCCCGTTACTACGTTAGATTTTGATAGAGCTTTTACACATGAAACATTTTTTCCTTTATTTAATGCCCCTTAGGGTACTTTAACCCAAGGGCACGGGTGTCCCGTCTCCCAGCCATTATGGTGCACTATTTGGGAGAGCAGCATAGAGGCTAGAATAACTCGATACTCACCTTTTCACACTCCCTTGCGTGTGGAGCTGGCAGACATGGTGATGTCTTATGGTGACATGGTGGCTTCACAGTCATGTACAGCTATGCACATACATCATGGGGGGCAGTGGGGTTGCGGGTGCACTGTGATTATTAGCTACCATGTGAGTGCACTGTGACTAAATACATGTTATATATCAGAGATGGTACCGACCGAAAGAATAAAGGTGAAGTGCACAGTGAAAGCCCACAATAACCAATAATAAAACTAATAATAATAAAACTGGATGTTTTCCCAGTTTCCTAGTACATTGCATGGAATATTGAATGGTGCAACTCAAAAGTACAGTTTGTCCTGCAGAAAACAAGCACTGTAAATGGAAAACCTGATAAGGTAGATAAAAGTTAATCAGGAAGGGACTGGTAGATTTCCTTTAACTAATATAGAATTTTACCTTAGATTATCAGATGGTTTCTGACACCTTTTTCTCTTTCTGCTCTTCTAACAAAGGGAAAAAAGAATATTTATATTTGGATTAAACGAAATTAATATTTTTTTTTAACTTATAGTATGTTTTTTCAGTGTAGTTTTAGTGATAGAAAGTTATGGACATGTGATAACTTGATAGCGTGGGATAAAACCCATTAACCTACAAAAAAATTGTCTCCAGAGTTATATGCAAATGAGTCACTCTGAGAAGCTGTAGGGCGCAGGGTCACTTCAGACACTGCTTTCTTGGGCTCTATAGCACAAGATAAGAATGGTTTGGAGAGCTGGAGATATTGGGGCATATTTATCAGGATGTCAGTGGCGCAGAGGCCCTGAAATAATCGCAAAAGCTAGCTTATTACTAGCACTTGCGACTATTTAGCCCTCTCCGCCACCTTCATGCCAGTGGGGCGTGAAGGATGGGGCGTGGCCGGCCGCGCGGAAGCATAGAATAAACGCGGCAAAGTCTCCTGCCCCAACAATTATGGGTCAAAAATAAAGGAGAACATCCAGAAGAGACATATGGAGTAATAGAGAAAAAAGCAGATGCCCATGGATAGATAAATATACCAATTTTATTAATTTACATAGATACACAAAGAAAGAATAAAAACAATTAAAAAGCACCTAAGGTGCTTTACAAAGTACCCTTGTCCCCAGCGCACAGTGGTCTATAATGTAAAGAGGGTATATACAGGCTATATCTTAAAAAGACAAAGTAAGCTTGGTGGATAGTATATAACAAGATATAATCAATATAACATCTGAAAAAAATATATAAAGATGAAACTAGTCCGTATATTACCTAGGTAAAGAACATCCAAGTGTGGCACTGGGGTCACTAATCCCCACGCGTTTCGCCTGGGTCACCAGGCTTCCTCAGGGGTAAGCAGGTAGTGTGGGGGCACAGAATAAATAGTCCGCCCAGCCCTCAAAGCAGTCCTGCAAACAGCTGCGGTCGGGCGCTAACCGGAACCGTGTGTTCCATGTGGCCGCAATGCGTGTCATCTACCGGAAGTCGTGATACATCACTTCCGGTATTGCGGAGGCAAGAAAGGGTCCCGTGGCGCCTGCGCAATCTGTGGCGATTTGTGGCGCATGCGCGACTAAAAAACGCTGTTTGTGGCGCATGTGCGACTGACAGAATACTATTTATGTCGCATGCGCGACTGACAGAGCGCTGTCAGAATTAGGTAAGCCCATTCATACACATAGACAAAGCAGACTATTATAATGAATAAATAAATAAACAAAAGCATAAGCCAATTAATGATAAAGTGCCAGTGCAATACATGAAATGAATTGATGCTAAAAATAGATCAATATGGGGGAGAGGAGATAGATACATGCATGTGTACATTTAAATGTCCATATATGAATCTGCTCATCCGATGGCCAAAGATGGCCACAATCGCCAGTGTATGTGCATTATATTAAACCTCTGGGACTAGAGAAGAATCCCAGAGGAAAAAGTGCATGTGCACAAGTAAATGAGCATTAGGTGAAATGTGTTTATTGAATGGGCGGTGAATGATGTAAATAGTTGGGACTGTGGCTAAGAGGGCTGGGCTGGACTAGGACAAAAATATACTTTATGTATCAGTCATGTATACATTATAATTCATTGAAAGGTGCTATATAGCAGTAACAAACAGATAAATATGCTGACACTGAGTACATCAAACCATAAAGCTAAAGGAAAAGCGTACATGAAGGACAGAGGGGAAGGGAGTCTCCTGCCCCGATACATCAAGAGGCTTCCGCTTCTTGATGTATGCCACTGCAAATATGCAGCAGTGGCGCACGAGCACCAGCGTATGATAAATGTCCCCCATTTGCTCTAATCACTGAGTTTTAAAACTGATATTCTCATCTTTAAAATCACTCCAGAAGCAGAGTTACAAGTGCTATGTAACTGTGGATAGGAGCACCTGAAGTGACTCTCCCCTCCAGGCTCATCAGCATGATTTTCTTGTTTTTAAGGGAAAAAAGGCTTACACATTATGCAAATGAGCCTGACGGAACCCAGATTCCCTTAAGTTCATTTCCATAATTTTAAAATCCCTTTTTTTATGAGCACCCATTCTTTGTAAAAGCTATAATCCCTTTGTTAATTTTTAAAATGTAATAGTAAAATTGAAGTACTTACCTGACCTTTCTTTGGGCCTGTAAAAATGTGAACATAAAACAATGTTCAGCTCTCACCAGATATAACAAAACAGATAATAAATGATAAAAAATAGTAAGTAAGACGAGAATTCAGGTGTAGCCATCTGAAAAAAGACATGGGTCCACATCTCACTCATCACCTTATCTACTATATACACCCAGCAAGTATTGAAGGTTCTTTATAATCACGTAATGCAGCAAATACGGTATATGACTTTTCCCTATCACATATAATGTTACTAATAAGACATAGGAGAAATCATACGGCTTAGGGTATGAGAATGATGTGATGACCAAATGAGATATTTTAGGATAAATCAGAATCACTAGTAAATCACCAGTAATAGTGATTATTTCCATGTAAACTTCATCTCCACACCAAGTGGGCATGGAGGGGCATGGCTAACAGCTAATTAGGCCGGAGCACTAGCCTAAACCTGTGAACATTGAGGCCTGGTAGTTTGCACGTTAAAGTGAAATTCTAAGACAGACAGGACCTGGTGTAGATATGTCCGCCGGGGCAGCCGTATGCAAATACATCAAGAGACCAGAGCCACCTTATGTTTCCGAAATTACTTCATCTGAATCGGATTGCCTAATCCTAATCTGACTGCCCAGTCAGATTAGTCCCAAAAACAACGACCCCTGGTGTCACTAGGGTCATAGTGTTCTAGGGTTAATCTAATCAGATTAGAATAGTATTGGATCAGCAAAGGCCGGGGGCGGATGCGTGAAATATATTAGGCAGAACCAGCCATAGTATCACCTGGCCAGAGGCAGCTTAGCAGACTCCAGCAATGAGTACCAAAGCCACATAGGGTATAAGGCTACAGACACGTTATCAGGAATCTAGTGTCATTAGTGGACAGGAGTATAGTGGCAATGAAAAGCATACTGTCACTCAGGGATACTATAGCTAAAATAGGGGGTGTTTGGTAATCTCCAATAAATATACTTTTCCTTGCACTGCAGACATCTAGTGGATCATATACTGGGTGTACAATTATATAATGTTAGAGTGATACATACGGGGAGATTTATTAGTGCTTGTACAGCAGTTTTCTGGCGTAGAAGAACTAAAATAATCACAATTTCTTGCGGACTGCAAGAAATTGCGATTATTCTTGCGAGTACTCCACCTACACCCCATTTGGGTTTGGTAAGTAAAAACTACACCAGGTCTAAGCCTTTTGATGTTGCCACTGCAACACAATTCCCCCACATAGAGGGAGTCCTCTACACAGAGATATACGTCATTATATGTTTAAAGGGGTTTTCCCACAAAAGAAAATTCTCACAATTCATTCCCCTAGTGATGTTGGCAAGATGAAGCGCTAAGACAGCGCTAAACGACTCGTCCCTCTCACTCCCTTTGGTCTCCTGGGGTCCTTCCTCTCCCTGTCTACATGTCTACTTTTTAAACAATGTGAAATAAAGAATAAGATGTTTTAAAGCTTCCAATTATAAATGACAACTATTTTTCTACTCTACAATTTCTAATATGAAATTGTGTACAGCATGACTGATTGTAAGTTAGGACTTATATCTGCGAAAATGCTGTATTTTTGTTAATAACAGTGGATTAGAGAATGTGTTATTTTGTTATCCTGAGTACATATAAGAAACTTGTCTTTGTGGGAATACCCCTTTAAGTATAAGCAATATATTTTACGTATCACTAATAAAAGGTTAAGTTTTAATATGTGCTTTTCATAGGTACTGAATGTACACATTTTATAAACAATAGTGTGAATAGACCATACAGAAATGGCAATAATACAAAAGAAGAGAAACTGTAACATAACACTTACCATTTGCATTGTTGTTGTTATGTTCAAAACAAAATACACTGTAAAAAAAGATGTAGAGTCCGAGTTAGAACTAATGTACTCTAACCACTTATTTTCCAGGTTAATGCCCAGGCTATTTTTCTGTTCTTTTCATCAACGCCTTCTACAAACTATAACTTTTTTTTTTTTTAATATAGACAGTTCGCACTGCCACACGTGGGGGTGTGCATCAGACCTAGGGATCCTACCCCCGAATGTATAATAAAGTAACAGCTCATGCACCACTGTAGAAGATGCAGTTGATTTTATTGAAAATAGGCAGTGTTCACGGTGACTTTTCGGCCACGTTCAAAGCCATACACACGTGTAGTCAGCACTATCCTGCAGAACGGTCCACACACTTACAGGCATTCCTACAGTGTGTCTGACCAAGGCCCTACGTGGCCAAAACGACACTGTGAACACTGTCTATTTTCAATAAAACCTTTTACTTTATTATAACTTTTATTTGTATTTTTTGTCATTGTCACCGTGTGAAGCCTTTTTTTGCATAATAACCTGTAGTACTTATAAAGCTTTTTGATCATGTTTAATATAATTTTTTGTGTGATAGATGTTTAAAAATATCAATTTGGGCATCATTTTTTAAAAAAAAGTTTTGAGTTGTATGTGATAAATACTATTATAGCTTTTAGCTAGGGCTGGAATGGGTATGGAACTACAAAATGTGTGTGGTTTTACTGTTTTTTTTAAGGGGCGGCTGATTTTTTATTTTTTAAACTTATTTTTAGAATTACCGTATATACTCATGTATAAGCCAACCCGAGTATAAGCAGAGGTACCTAATTTTACCACAAATGCATTTGTCACAGACTCCCCGAGTAATGTAATGCCCTGCAGATCCCAGCAATGGCATACCCTATAAAGCCACCCTCAGCAATGACATACCCCATGCAACCTCCCCTGGTAATGAAATGCCCCATGCAGCTCCCTCGTAATGAAATGCCCCTTGAAGCCCCCTAGAAATGAAATGCCCCATGCAGCCTCCTAGTAATGAAATGCTCTGCAACAGTCCACCTAGTTAAGAAATGCCCATGCAGCCCACCTAGTAATGAAACGCCCGGACCAGCGAGACGGTGGCGCGGAATCCCGGAAACGACGGAGGAGGTGAGTACACCTTTCTTTTTTTCAAACTGACCTCCCCAGCCTGCCTGCTAGTTTTTTAAAAAGTCAGACAACCCCTTTAAAGTGAACAGCCCCTTAATGGTGATTTCAGTCACCATTTTATAAAAATACAGGCATGCAGTTAAAACAAAGAAATATAAATTACACAAATCTATTTCGATTAACAGAGCCCCTGGCTTCTTGCACACATGGAAAGTGATAAGTTCTCCTGCATTCTTTGACATCACAGCCGACAGTTGCTCCTCGTTTTCTACAACGGTTACATGGCTGAAAAGAAACAATTGTCAAGAATTATGGAACAAGTAAGATCAAAATCATATATCACTGTAGCCTGCTGAGTCCTCTCCATACAGGGTGGGTGTTTGCTGCATTATGCAGCAAGCACACACAGCTAACAACCATGTTTCACAACGATGGAATAGAATATAGCAATCATACCGTCATTCAGCGGTTTCTGCAATGGTCTGCCGACTTATACAGACCTGCAGCAAATTGCCCATACAGTACTACTGCTATAAGTGATTAGACCCCCTAGGGTTCAAGTGACAGTAAAAAAAACAATAAAGACGGTAAAAAAAAACACTAGAAAAAAATCAAATCACCCCCGCAAATAAAATGATAAAAATGTTAGGTATCGCAGAGTCCCCAAATGCTGTTCTACATACAAAGTTGTAAAGTGGTGCTGCTAAGTGTGTCACTACTCTAAGGGGTGGCTTTTAGGAACAAGTGTTTACAGGATGCATTGCCATGTGGAGCACACAAATGTGAACAGAGCCTAGGCCTGCACACTATTATTACACCCTGAGGCTCTCTACTGAGTCACCAATGTCCTGTAATTACAAGATGCCTTGGATAAAAGGTATGTAGCCATACACCCCTGCAATATTTTATTATTTGTAGAGGTTATTATTGCATTAAAATAATCTTACCAGCTCTTTTCCTCTCTTTATTTCCGATACCACTGATTCAATATCGTACCTAAACTTTCCACATTCTCGAGGGTCTTTCATTATGACCTTTGGGGAATACAGCTAAAGAAAGAAAAAATAATGTGAAGCTAGTTAAAATTGTATCACATAATTTCCACTTAGGCTGCATTTACATAAATGTATGGGGGACATATGTATGGACATGTCCTACCTTTCCCTGTGTGCATGGCCGTAGTAGAGGGAAGGGGTCTCCGGACATAGCCGGGCGGGCACATGTTTGTGTAAATGCAGCCTTACTGTAACACAGGTCAATCAAAAATACCAAAATCACTCCTAATGTGGTTTTATAATATCTTTATTGGGACGGGGGGGGGGGTGACTTAATTTACACTGCATCAAGATAGAACAGGCTATTAAAGACAGAGCTATAATTTACTACTGAGGCAAACAGGACATAGTAAATCAGTTTCCCCTTACTCCCTAAGTACCACAGATAAAAAAATATTTTGTCATCAATGTAAGCATCTGAATGTGCTATCGTACATATACCCGATGTTACCATTTGTTTTAATAAAGCCGCTATTGAACTTAAAATATTTTATCAATTAATATGGATCACACAGATCAGGTAAGTGTCACTGATGATAAATGTATGATATAGAAAAGGAAAGTGTTAATGATCACATATGTGTGTAACAGAGGGGGAATGTGCCACAGAAGGGGAAAGATTCACCGATAATAGACAGAGCTGTGGATTCAGTAAGCTAAACCTCCAACTCCGACTCCTCAATTTTCGGATCTTCGACTCTGACTCCAGCTCCATCAATATGGTCACCGACTCAGACTCCTCAGAGCTGTATTCCTGGTTGCTCTAACAGTGCTGAGATAAATGTAGGCTTTCCCTCCCGGTGTCTTATTCCTCTAATCTATAGCACAGTTTCACTCCTGAGCATGTACATAAAGTGCAGCACACATTCGTCTCAACTAACTCCCTAGAAAAGGGTGCACATTGTCTCCAATAAGCACTTCTATAGCTGAGGTAACTGATGGAAGCGTTCATTGGTGTCCCGGTGAGTCCTCACTGCTCCTGGGTCCTCTCCAGTTGCTCTACGTTCTGCGTCCTGACTCCTGACACTGGTTGTATGCATCAGGACCCAGAGCAGAGCACCCGCAGGAGAGGACCCAGAAGTGGCAAGTACTGTAGCTGTACTATCCCCGGGTCTTCTGACGCACCTGGTGTAGCACTGCTTCGGGTCCTGATGCTGCATACAACAAGAGCAGGACAAAGATGAGAGCGGCACATAAAGGGGAGAAGAAACTGCAGGGTGGTTCAGGGAGGAGAAGAAGAGTCATAAAAGGAGAGGATTTATTTTATTTATTATTTTATTGGGGGTCTCCAGTACTATTATTATCTACTCTGGGGTCTGCATTTTGTGTTGCACTGCAGTTGTTGGTGTATGTAGGGTGCTGGTTACCGATGCGGCCCCTTTAAAGTTGAGCAGTATGACAGTATGGCTCTTGGACCAATAAACTTTGTTCACCCCTGGCCTAAATACTTTGATCAGGAATAGAACAGACAATTAAAGGAAATGTCAGAATTTTGATAATTTATTATATGTTTCAGAGACGAAGTCGGGTCATTTTATCACAACTACGACTCCACAGTCCTGATAATAGAAGTGCCCACAGAGAGGGAAAGTCTCACTGGTAATAGATGTGTGCCACAGAGAGGGAAAGTCTCACTGGTAATAGATGTGTGCCACAGAGAGGGAAAGTCTCACTGGTAATAGATGTGTGCCACAGAGGGAAAGTCTCACTGATAATAGATGTGTGCCACAGAGGGGGGAAATCTTCACTGATAATAGATGTGTGCCACAGAAAGGGAAAGTTCTCACTGATAATAGATGTGTGCCACAGAGAGGGAAATCTATCTACTGATAATACTATGTGTGCCACAGAGGGGAATCTCACAGATAATGATGCGTGCCCAGAGGGGAAGTCTCCAACTGATAATAGATGTGTCCACAGGGGGGTAAGTCTCACTGATATAGATGTTGTGCCACAGAGGGGTAAGTCTCACTGATAATAGATGTGTGCTACAGTGGGAAATCTCGTGATAATGGAATGTGTGCCACAGAGGGTACGTCTCACTGATAATAGATGTGTGCCACACAGAGGGACAGTCTGAGACTTAATAGATTTGTGCTACAGAGGAATCTGCACTGATAATAGATGTGTGCCACAGGGAAAGTCTCACTGATAATGGTCGTGTGTGCCACAGAGGGGAAGTCTCACTGAAACAGATGTTTGCCAGCGTGGGGAAAGTCTGCCTAATAGATTTGGCTACGAGGGAAATCTCACTGATAATAGATGTGTCGCACAGAGGGTGCTCATCACTGAAAAGAGATGTTGCCACGGGGAAGTCTCACTGATAATGAGTGTGCCACGGAGGGGAAGTCTCACTGATAGATGTGGTGCCACGGAGGGGAAGTCTCACTGATAATAATGTGTGCCACGGGAGGGAAGTCTCACTGATACAATGTGTGCCACGGAGGGGAAGTCTCACTGATTAGATGGGTGCCACAGAGGGGAAGTCTCACTGATAATAGATGTGTGCTACAAGGAAATCTCACTGATAATAGATGTATGCCACAGAGGGGAAGTCTCACTGATAATGGATGTATGCCACAGAGGGAAGTCTCACTGATAATAGATGTGGCCACGGAGGGGAAGTCTGACTAATAATAGATTTGTTCTACAGAGGGAAATCTCACTGATAATAGATGTGTGCCACAGAGGGGAAGTCTCACTGATAATAGATGTGTGCCACAGAGGGGTTCCCAGAAGTCCGGGTTGCTCACTGAAATAGATGTGTGCCCAGTGGAAATCTCACTGATAATAGCTGTGGGTACCCTGTAAATAGATTTGTGCCACAGAGGGGAAAGGGAATCTGAACCTGATAATGGATGTGTGCCACAGAGGAAGTTATGCTAACGATAATAGATTGGCTCGCTCCTTATCCACGTGAGTCCCCCCCCCCTGATGCCGCCCCCATCTCTTTCACTCAGCAGGTCCCTGGCCAAATTTGACGAGTTTGCACAGCAAAGGGCCAAGTCAGGGAGGTTATCTCACTGCATTAAGCCTTTCTAGTTGCTTCCCGACAATACGTGCCCCACCACTTTATGCCAAATGGGAAAGGCAACGACCTTAACCTTCACTCAGAAGGTAAAAAAATTCTATGTGATGTGACACAATCCTTTCAGCACTAGCTTACCAGGAAACAAACATACAAAGTTACCTCTAGTAGTATCAGGTGCTCCATGTTCTCCAAAGTGGTTTATACCCAACGCAGGCATTTCTTTCCCAAAGTGTTGGCGACGTGCTGATGGAGGGGCCCTCCTCCATATTTTGGCTAGCTGCCCTGATCTTTGTTCATATCGGACCGCGTGCTAAGGTGACAGTGAGGTAACAGGTAAGATTGTGAGAGATCATCCTGCGTGGGCTTGTATCCCACTCTCTGGCGCTCTCCGACCCTCCTCATTCATACCACGAGGTTGAACTGCACAGGCAGGTGGAGCAACACAGGGCACAGAATGCTACCAACGAAAACCTGGTATCCGGTGTCCACTTTTGTTACCTCTCCCCGTAACCTGGAGCGTGATACAAGTGACTGATTCGGGTCAGAGCTCTCCGATTGGTCGGCTGGGTGGTGAGTGGAGGCCTGGGGAGTGGGGGGGGGCAGGAGGAGAAATGCAGTGTTGATGAGAGCCACAGCTACAATACAGTGTTCAGATGACAGAGCCACACAGTGCCTCAATACATAACCCATACAGTGTTCAATGCCAGAGCCACAAAGTATCAGACAACTGGTCCCAGATAGAGCCACACATTACTCAGTAACAGAACCATAGTACTCCGATGAATAGAGCCACAAGTACTCAGCAACAGAACCATATAGTACTCAGATGATAGAGCCACACCGAACTCAGTAACAGAACCATGTGGTGCTCAGATTTAAAGCCATACAGTACTCAATAACATATTTATATGGTGTTTAGATGATCTAGTCACACAATGCTCAATAGAAACTTGTAGTGCACAGATGATAAAGCCATACAAGGCTCAGATAACAGAACCATAGGATGCCCAGAATACAGAACCATAGGATGCTGGATGACATATCAGAACATTATCATGCTCAGATGATGGAGCTATATGATGCTCAGATGATGGAGCTATATGATGATTAGATGATGGAGCCACACAGAGCAGTGTGGAGCACTGTGCAGCTACACGCAGTGATATATGATACGTCACAACCTATAACCTGACTTTCCATAGCAGAAGCCGAGCTCCCTGCAGCCCCTTCCGTGCTGTGAGCGCCCCCTACACAGGGCAGATGATGGACAGGACCAGCTGCCCCTCCATGATCTGCCCCCGCCCCGCGGCTAGCGCCCTGTTCTCACCATGCAGTTCTTGTGCGCCACCACTCTCCCGTCCGGCGACCTCTCCAGGACCCCGGCGACGTTGACAATTTCTCCGGACATTTTGCAGAAGGCGCAGGTGTCGGGCGGGGACATGGCGGTGTCTGCGGTGGAGGACATGTCTGTGTCGGTCTCCTCCGTGCTGCAGCTGCCGCCTCTTCCCCCGGGTGTGAGGGGACGTCCTTAGCTGTTTTTACTTTCGGTTTCGATTTCCTCGCTTCTATTACAGAAGGTTGTGGTGGGGATGAAGCAGGTCTTATCTTGTGACCACAATGCGGGGGAGGGCGCTGGTTTTCCAGTAGTAGGTGGGCACAGCCTGATTACCTACCTAGCGCCTATGGGAGTCGTGTAAGAATATGGCAATAATTAAATATACTTAGGTGCAAGCCGGGTCCCGGTGCATGGAGAGGGCTCGCTGGCCAAGCCCTCTCCATAGCCGGTAAGCCTTTGCTGCGTATTGCAGCAAAGGTTTACCGGTAACACCCGCGATCGGTGCTAGTGTTTTCCCGCCGATCGCCGCCGGCAATGCGTGACGTCATCGGGGAGCGGCGGTCCGTCGCCATGACAGCCTTGGGTCTTCCGAAGACCCGAAGCTGTCTCGTTTTAACCCATTCATTACAATGTGCTATTAGCACATTGTAATGAATGAGGAGGAAAATCCCCATATACTGCCATACCGATCAGACAACCTAGGGTTAAAGTACCCTAGGGAGTCTGAAAAAAAGTAAAAAAAAAAAAATTATAATAAAAAAAAAAAAAAATTCAAATCTCCCCGACTTTCCATAGAACTAATATAAATATTAATAAACAGTAAAAATCATAAACACATTAGGTATCAAAATATAATAACTTTTATTCACTGCGTTTTTCCCCGTAACGGAATATAGCGCCCAAAGTCAAAAATAGCACTTTTTTTTTGCCATTTTGAAAAATATCAAAAAAATCAAAAAGTGATCAAAAGGTCGCACAGTACTAAAAATTATAGCAAGGAAAACGCCATCAAAAGTGACAAAAAATGACACCACCCACAGCTACGTACACCAAAGTATGAAAAAGTTATTGGCGCCAGAAGATGGCAAAATGAAAAAAAAAATTTTGTACAGGAGGTTTTAATTTTTGTAAATGTATGAAAACATTATAAAACCTAAACAAATTTAGTATCCCCATTATTGCACAGACCTAAAGAATAAGGTAGGCATGTCATTTGGTAAAAGCTGTAAAATCCAAGCCCACAACAAAACGTCGCAAATGCGTTTTTTCACCATTTTTACTGCATTTGGAATTTTTTTTTTCCCGCTTCCCAGTACACAGCATGGGATATTAAATACCGTCACGATGACGTGCAATTTGTTACACAAAAAATAAGCCATCACAGAGCTCTTTATGTGGAAAAATAAAAAAGTTATAGATTTATGAAGGTTGTAAGTGAAAAATGGAAGTAGAGGGTTCAACGTAGAGCCACAAAAATGATAAGGGGTATGGAGGGTCTTAGTTATGAGGAAAGATTAAAACAACTAGATTTATTTAGTCTGGAAAAGAGACGACTACAAGGGGACATGATTAATTTATTTAAATATATGAAATATATTTAAATATACAAAAAGTATGGTGGTAAGTTGTTCCAGATTAAATCAAATCAAAAGACGAGGGGGCACTGTCTCCGTTTAGAGAAATCAAGGTTTAATCACCAGAGGCGACAGGGCTTTTTTACTATGAGAACGGTCAATCTGTGGAATAGCCTGCCTCAGGCGCTGGTCACAGCAGGGACAGCAGAGAGCTTCAAGAAGGGTCTAGATGCCTTTTTACTCCTAAATAACATTGATGGTTATGTTATATAGAATTATTTCCCCTAAATCCCTTCCTCATCCAATCCCTTCCCTTCCTTGGTTGAACTTGATGGACAAGTGTCTTTTTTCAACCATATAAACTATGAAACTATGAAACTATAAGTGAAAAAACTAAAAAGGGCATAGTCGTTAAGGGGTTAACATGGGGCGTGTGACACACTTCTGTTCGACTCTGCATGTCAAATTTGGCGCATGGCCCACTGAGCAACAGAATGCCCCAGAGTCCAAGTGGTGGTGATCTGTGATCACCGGTTTACAGACCTGCTCTACTCCCGGTGCGTGAACCTCCAGAGACGCCTTTCCTTTGTTTTCTCTCAGGTACAAATAAAGTTGTGAAAGATGAGGATCGCACTCTTGCTTCTTAGTATCAAAGGATTACTTACTAAGGATTGCATCCACCCTAAAGGATTCAATGTAAGAAATGACTTACTAGTCAACTATTAAACCCCAAATTTCTGCATGTGTTGCTGTCAAAACGATACAATGTTTTGTTTTGTTTTATATCACGATGATTTTTAATGCATTGATGTATAGTACTTGATGTGAGTCAGAGACACACACACCTGTGTGTTACCTTGCCATTTCCGGTTATTAGAGTTTAAATGTCTCCCTCACCACATTCACTTTTATCTATGACTAAGGACCGAAAAGGTCAGAAACGCGTCAGATAATGTTTTTTATTGTAACCGCTGTATCCATGCAAGAATAAAGTTTGAAGTCTTTTGATACTAAGAAGCAAGAACAGAATGCCCCACTTCAGTGCTCAAAAGTACATCTGCTGATGCTTGACATTTGAAGGCTGCGTGGAGGGAGAAGGCCAACAGCACGCTGCCTGTGCCTGTCTAATTAAAGGCATGGTTCCTTATAATCAGGTGCGCCTTATATATGACCTAGACGTTTTAGCAGGCATTTATTGATGGTGCGCCTTATAATCCAGTGCGCCTTATAGTCCCAAAAATACGGTAAATGAAATCTACCACTGGGATATTGGTTGTTATGGAAAGGAGAAACTTTATCCTAACAAAAAAGGACATCTTACATCAGTTTACTGATGGTAGACGTGTCCTATAAAGTAGGGGTGGATCAAGCCTCTATGCTGGAGAAGAGTAGAAGTGGATTTCTTGCAGAAGATGGGCAAGTACAATTCCTTTTACTATTTTTTATTTTTCTGACAAAATCTGACAACTATTTTTTGCTTTTCCTACGGAACAGGTTGGGAGAACAGGGCTTGGGCCCGCTTGTGTTTTGGCTACTTTTGATTTTGGGTGTCAAATGAAATTGCCCCCTAGACAACGAGCATGCCTCCCCCTAGACAACAAACATGTCCACCGCCCAGACAGCAAAAAAGTCCCCTACCCCCCCAGACAACAAACATGCCCCCCACCCCCTCTAGACAACGAGCATGTCCTTCACCCCCTCTTGGCAATGACACCCCCTGTAGACAACTAAATAAAATAAAAATGATCAAAGAGAGTGTGCGTGTGTTTTCATTTCAATTAAAAAAATTTGAAGTGTGTTTTTTTTACATTTTTTTTATTGTGCTATAATAAGCCCCTTTCAGAAGGATTGCATTGGAATAGCCCCCTAGCAGTGGGCTATCCCAGCTTGGTAATGGCAGATTGCTGCTGTTTTTTTTGTATCTGGCTGATTTTGAAGATAGGGAAGGACCCCACTTCATTAAAAAAAATTCTGGCCAAAAATTTGCAAAGAAACAGCAGCAGCCTGCCATTACTGAGCTGGGATAACCCACTGTTAGGGGCTATTCCAATGCTATTCATCTGAAAGGAGTGGTCATCTTTCTCTTATAGTCAGCTGGGACACTCTTTGGACTGTTCTTTGCTGCAAAACTAGGTCAGACTAGACTGGATAGGCTTCCAATCCTCGCTGGTGTCATTCCTTGAGGCACTTTTAGTAGTATTTAACCACTGTATACCAGACCTACCATTTTGGAGATGAATAGGAACACATGATCCTGACGAGGCTTTTGTAAAGGTAACGGCATACGTTCAGGTTTTTGACTAGTTCACTTTCTGCCTATTACTGAATATCCAAAATCAACATTCATTATTATTAAATCTACCTACCTGAAAGGTAGAGTTCTCTTGGAATAAAATACACCCTGACCAGGTATTGGTAGAGGACGTTATATTATTGGCTTTGGTTAGGGAACTTGGACTGGTAGACAGACAGTCATTTTGCTCAAGTGTAAAGGAAATCCATCATGATAAACCAGGGACTCTTACTCATAGCTCCAGGCACTTTGACTGTGCTAATCTTCTTATATGTATTATCCATGGCTTCCTTCTAAAATCAACTTTAAAAATTATGCTTATGAGACTCCTCAGTGATGCAGATTCACAGGATGTTACAATGAGCAAAACATGTCTCACCCTCTTTCTGCTCTCTACCTCCTCTACCTGTTCTGCTCATTTTAACAGCCTTTGTAAATACAGTAGTGATGTGAAGTCCGGCTCTTCTTAGTGAACTGGATCATTAAGCTCCACTCACTAAGAAGAGTTGACTCTTCTGGCTCATGAACGGCTCCATATTAAATGTATAATAGGGAGCATCAGTCCAACCAGTCACCCAACTTCACACCACTTTTAACCCGATTTTATTGGGTTAAAGGGGATGTGGTGCACCGATTAGAGGTGGGGTTAAGTGAGCTATCGGCTCACTGAGGATGGCCGACACCCGTTATTCACAGGAAAGAGCCGGCTCCTAAACCGGTTCGATCACAAACGATCCATCACTAAGATACAGCAGTGAGGGGCTCTACTAACACCCACCAGAGCCCTTCAGGATCATTAGCATCATATCATTACCACAGCCATGTGCCTGGATCTATGAGTTAGTGTCCCTGGTTTATCATGCTTGAATTTGATGGTAGAGTTCCTTTAATTCATATAAACAGTACCAGACCAAAGCTAACAACACTGATATAACACTAAACCCATGCTTTTTTCACAGAAACAGAACTAGTTTACTGCACAGATATGGAACCTGAACCAACCTAACTACAAAGAAACAGTACCAGAACCAAGCTTACTACATAGATACATTTAATCATAAAATACACAGATTCAGTACCAGATCAAAGCTTACTTCACAAGGTATAGTACCAGAACCAACCTTAATACATACTGACCTATAGGTTGGACTTCATGAACGTGTGTCTATTTCCAACCTTATCTCCTATGAAACTATACATACATAACCATATTAGAGCTAACTACATAGATACAGTACCATATCAAATCTTACTACACATTATTATAGTGTCCAGTGTGCCCCATAGATGTTTATATAGCCCCCTCATTGGTTATTACAGCATTTAGAGTGGCCCCAGAGATTAATGTGCAGCCCCCTAATAGATAATTAAAGAACCCAATTTATTCCCATAGATTATTAAGAAGCCCTCTCTTTTCCATAGGTTATTACAGAAACCAGTGTACCGCAATAGATGATTATGCAGCCCCCTCATAAGTTATTATAGTGTCCATTGTGTCCCCATAGATGATTGCAGTCCACCTTCCCATATGTTATTAAAGCACCCAATATACCCTAATAGATTATGTAACGGTCACACAGACAACAGAACTAAAAGTCTCTATGGGAAGAGTCCGGAGGGAGAAGTCTGTGGACCAGTGGAGCCTCTGGACCACCGCGGGAGATGGTATGAGGCCCTTGGTGGCAGCCAAGGTAAAGGATATGCAGGAAACAGTCCGAGCCTGGGATGACAGCAGCAACACGGAGGAACACTGGTAACGCAGGAACACGGACTGGAGACACCGCTAGACTAGAACCCTGGAAGGCACAGTGGGAAGCACTGAGGCAGACTGGAGACTTGACACAGGATGGCAGGAACATGGAGACGTCTGGGAACGCTGGAGACAGGAACAAAAGAAAGCATCTGGGTACGCTAATGGGCTTTCTCTTCCATAGGAACGGCTTAGGGAAGCCCGGTATGGAAACCATAGGAGATCCTAGGAGAAGATTGGGCGGGGAGTGAAGGGAGGTGCCGGTTTATAAGGGCGAGGCTGGATTAGCGAACTCCAATCAGGAGGACGCTTGCCCTTTAAGTCTTAAAGAGCCGGCGTGCTCGCCCTAGCAGTGGGTGCGCGCGGCCTAGTGGAAGAAGCCGGCGTGTGGCCTGGACGGGACTGAGGCAGCATCAGAAGCCAGGAGAGGTAAATCCTGGCTGAGGGACAGGGACAGGCCACACAGCTGAGCAGGGGTGTACCCGCGATCCGCGACATGGATCGCGGAAGCACCTGTGACAGATTATAAGGTAGCACTCCCCTTTCCATAGGCTATTATAGCACTGAGTGTTTCCCAGATATTATCAAACAGCAACCCTTTGGTTATTATAGCGTTCAGTGTGTCCACATAGATTATTATGAAGTCCCACACTCATAGGTTATTATATTTCCCAATGTGCCCCCATAGATGATTATGCACCTTTTGGTTATTATATAATCCATAATGTATACAAATTAATATATTTAAATGAATATGTAGCCCCCCTCATATATTATCAAGCAGTCTCACCATGAGTAATTAAAGCACTCATGGGCACACTTATTTAACCGGTCTGCGAAGTTCCCCGAAAGTGCATTGTCAGATCGGAATGTACTGTGCCGCGATTCACTAAGATCGTGCGCCTGATTTCCTGCATGTGTCGCTTCCTCGCTCAGGTCCAACAGAGTTCACCTTCTTCTTCCTGGTGCATGTAAGTGCTTGCGACACAATTAGATTCTTAAATCCTGCGCTCAGTCCGAATCAGTCGGATCGCCCGATGGCGCGCCCCACGATTTCTGTTGCATGAAAGCCAGCGCTGCTGTGCCACAATCCGATCACGTGTGACACAATCCCCAGTTAAATACCTGTCCCAGTGGCGCAAATCCCCAAAACGTAGGAAAAATCTACGAAAGTGCGGCCACAGACCCTTGGTAAATAAGACCCTTCGTGTTCCCCCATAAATGATTATGTATTCCCTTTACCATAGGTTATTATAACCCACAGTGTACCCCCATAAATTATAATGCAGCCCCCCTAAGTTATTACAGAACCCACTGTTACCCCACTGTAGTATGTGGTCCCCATAGGTTATAATAGCACAGTGTGCCCCTATAGATGATTATGCATAGGTAATTATTGTACCAGGTGTGTCCATCTCTCAGCAGTGTGCCCCCATAGACCATACGTTATTACCATACATTACCCAGTGTGCTCCTATAGAACAAATGTTATTACCATACATTACCTAGTGTACCCCAACAGGTTATCCTTGTACAGCTGATTTTTTGGGTGGAGTTATAAAAAAACCATAAACAGTATTTTACACGATCCAATCCTATGGTGTTATACACAGCCTGCAAATATTTAGTGTACTGTTACAGACAGCCAATACACACGCGCCAAGGAGCTCATGTGACTTGAGGCACATGCCCCGCCCATGCGCTGCGCACTGTGACGTCACCAACGGAATGTGCAGGTGCCTGGCAGTTAGTGGAGGAGCTACAGACAAGAGAAGAGACCGAGGAGGAGGAGCTATAGCCTGGAACAGAGGACCGGAGAGCCAGAAATCTGGGGAACTCTTACTGCAGGTATGAAGATTGTTTATTTATGGCGCAGGCGCCATCTAGTGGCCGCTAGGAGCAGTTTCATGGCTGCTCCAGCGGTTGTGTAGGGATCCCGGGGATTGAGGTGTTAATAAGATCTTGTATATGCTGTGCTGTGACATCCTGAGGGTTTTATCTGCTTCCCCCCAGCTGTTACATCAGAATTATGTTTAGTTTGTGTAATTCATGTAATCATACAATTATATTCATTTTTTACATGTAAGCTGACATCGTTTGCTATTGGGCAACAAAGCCTTGTTCGTTTAGAATTTTTTTCCCCCCTCTTTTAGTTTTTAAATCTTCCCTCTTATGATCTGCCTGAAAATGTCCCTTTATCGGCCCTAGAAACTAGTCACCTACTCACATTGTTACTCTTCAGTGGTAATATTAAAGCTGCACTGTGATTTCTTACTATGGAGAACAGTGGTCCGTGTAATAGACATAGCCATTAATCCAAATAGAGGCGGTCCCCTACTTAAGAACACCAGACTTACAGACGACCTCTAGTTACAAACGGACCTCTGGTAATTAGTAATTTACTGTACTTTATCCTTAGGCTACAATAAACAGCTATAACAATTATTAAATGTCTCTGCAACTAAGCTTTATTGTTAATCCTGGATCTGATGACAATTCAACATTTTTAAAATCCAATTGTCACAGAGACTTAAAAAAATTCTTGCTGGGGTTACAATTATAAAGTATACAGTTCCGACTTACATACAAATTCAACTTAAGAACGAAACCTACAGAACCTATCTTGTACGTAACCCGGGGACTGCCTGTAAATAAAACTTAGGAAGTAATGCTGCGCATGATTCAACATGTAAACCAATCAGAAAAAAACAGCGGGCAATGCGAGCAGCTCAGATAAAAAATATAATTTAATTTATTACAAATTAAAAACATCAGACAAAGAAACATAGAATAGATAGCATAATGCAGGGATGGTTACAGAAATTGCACACAACACGTGTGAACAAAGTTTATCACATTTCATATGTCGCCTTTTAGTTTAAGTAAATAAATCTTACAATAAATAAGGTTACTGTCAGTCCCCTTGAGAAAGGCACGGACAACCGAAACGCACGTCGGGGGTTTGCAACCGAGTGGGCACAGGACACTTTAATATGGGTATGTTATGTACTAACTCGTTGTTACAGCAGATGATCATGCACAAGCACTTTATGATAATATGTATTTTTTGCTGTTAATGTAACTCACTGGCCCGAGTGTAACATTTATTTACTTAAACTAAGTGTCGACATATGAAAAGTGATAAACTTTTTTCACGCGTGTTGTTTGCCATTTCTGTAACCATCCCTGCATTATGCTATCTATTCTATGTTTCTTTGTTTGATGTTTTTGATTTGCATTAAATAAAATTATATTTTTGATTTGAGCTGCTTGCATTGCCCGCTGTTTTTTCTGATTGGTTTACATGTTTTATGAAGCCCCTGGTCCCTGTTGCTAAATAAGGAGACCCCCACTTGGGACCACCATTCCTGGGGGGAAGTATTACACGACTTCTGCTGCTCATCACTTTTTTAAGGCTGTGATCACATTACGCTCTTAGTTACATTCAAACTATGGACCAGATAAAGGTCAGCGAACCTATAAAACAGGTGATTGACCACTATTCTTGTTACCCTGCTAAAAAACTGAATTTTAATTTTCACTGTACTCCCTGAGATAGAAGAGCGCAGTCTGTTGTTTCACATAAATTGCAGAGGCCAAAATATCCCTCTGCTGGTCACAGTGGTGTCTATAGTGTATATAGGAGTCTATTAATAATGTGCAGTGGGGCCCATATGAACCCCCTTCCCCCATTATATATGAACAAAATCTGTAATGTGAATGAGGCCGAACATCTCTCTTCACCTGGTATTTACTATAAACCCTGCATGCTGACTGTTTCCTTTTCATTCAATAAAAACCTACAAAAGTGAGTATGTCTCATTCATCTGTGTACTTACATGTATGTTAATATCTATGTGTTCCTATATATGCTGTGATGATCAGCTCTCAGCCCCCATCTTTCTTCTCATGCTCCCTCCCCTCATATCAACTCACCTCACTGTGAGCTCTTTTCCTGTACAGGAGCAGAAAGGTGGGGGCTGAGAGCTGAACAGTCTGCAGCACACACAAGTCACATGTTTTTTTAAATAAAGCCAAACCCCTGGGACTACACAGAGGATGCTGTAAGGAAGCCAAGTAAATTATAACACACAATTATATTGTAATGCAAATGCTTAGAAAAGGCAGAGAGGCAGATTTGCACTGCAGGTGTGATGGGCTTCTGTAACCTGTCTTTAGTGATAATAAGGTCCCTGGTGACAAGTTTCCTTTAGACTCCATTGACAACATGTTAAATGGCTCCACATCTGATCAATATTTGACCCAGTTCTGGTATTTGTTGATCTGCTACACGACGACCTTCCCAATGCAAAACTTACCCTTGATCCAATATAGTAGTCCAATATAGTCCTCTGCACCAATACTTGCTGTGCCCTCTGCACTGGGGCATTGGCTTGATATTGTATAATATATTATATGGTCCGGATTGTGCATTGTTATTTGTCTGGTCAGAGGACGATGTGATGTTTGCTGTTCTGTCATTGTATATTATTTACTTAAAGGGAACCTGCAAAGATGTCTTTCTGCCTTTTCTATGTATTTGTATTACAATATAATTGTGTTTTTGATAATACAGTATTTTTCGGACTATAAGGCGCACCGGAGTATAAGGCGCACCATCAATAAATGCCTGCTAAAACGTCTGAGTTCATATATAAGGCGCACCTGATTATAAGGATGAATGACCAGCAGGTGGCAGACCTGTGCATAGTTCAAGGCAGCTGTTTCATATATAAGGCACACGACGCCAGGGCATCGAAGGGAAGCTGCGCCATTCAGAGCAGATTATGCATTGTCACTTTTTATTGGCTATACAATCTTAATTTTTTTGGCAATTTGGACAAATAAGGGCTTATTTTCAGCGACATGAAATGCACTTTACAAATACTTCATTTTAGTTGGTCATTAGCTTATTGATGAGATTTTATTAACTCTTAAATGTATAAAGTGAAAGAAAATCGTCAATTTTGGTTTCCTTCTTGTATTTTTTTGGGGCTGCACACCATACCATAAAACTAACATATTATCTTTATTCTATGGATCACTACGGTTACGGTGATACCTCATTTATATTGTTTTGTATTTATTTATTATAATTTTACTGAAGTAAAACTAATTTAGAGAAAATCTCATTTATTTTTGTATCGCCATCTTTTTGGAGACATAACTTTTATATTTTTTGGTTGACTGAGATGGTTTAGGGCTTATTTTTTACGTGTTGATCACTTTTTTCATCACTTTTTGGATCATTTTTCTGAAGGGATTTTTTGAAAAATGTACATTTTTGACAAGTTTTTCGGGTTCTGTTTTTACGGCGTTCACAGAGCGGGTCCAATAATGTTACTGATTTATTGTTCAGATTGTTACAGACGCGACAATACCAAATATGCAGGATTTTCTCATGATTTTGTGTTTTGTGTGCTTTATTAGGTATGTATAGGGAATGTTGGTATCTAGGGGACTTTAACTTTATTTAAAGGGAACCTGTCACCAGGGACTTCATTTTCACTAAAGACATACTGTAAAAGCCAATGACACTTGCAGTGCAAATCTGCCTTTCTGCTTTTTCTAAGCATTTGCGTTACGATATAATTGTGTGTTATAACTTAGGCCCCTTCCACACTTGCGTTGCAGATCACGTCAGAGTTTGATCAGGGTGCGATCAGAGTTTGGTCAGTGAAAAACGCACATTTTGCATCAGAGTGCAATCAGTTTTCAGTCAGAGTTTGTTCAGTGTCTCAGTTTTTTACCGCGCATTTTCAATGCAATTTCAATGCGTTTTTCACACGCAGAAAATGCGCGTGAAATGGACTCAGGACTGAGCTCTATCTTTTCTATGGCAATTGATGCGTGAAAAATGCATTGCACTTGCAAGTGTCTCAGAGTGCAATGCGTTTTTGATGCGTCTCCATAGACTTGTATGGTGCGTTTTTCATGTGCGTGACTTGCAAAAGTAGAGCATGTCGAGATTTAAACACGCGTTAAAAAAAACGTGCGTGTGTGCGTGAAAAAAAATGTAAGTCTGAAAAGACCCATTGGTTACAATGGGTCAGAGTGCAATGCAGGTTCTGCGCGTCAAAAGCACGCGCAAAAAACGTGCGTGAAAAACACAAGTGTGAAAGGGGCCTTACACCTTATGGGTCCTGACTTTTATCTCTTTACCAGTCCTCATTTACTTCAGTCACCACACATCTCCTTTATATGTCCGGGCATGACTGTTTTTATCTGCACACCACCATTATAACCCCCCATCAACCAAATGTTTTTTATAAATAAAAAAAATATGTATATGTGTTGTTATATGTACCAATGCAATACATTGCATCCTTTGATTGTTATAGTCTTGCCTCATTTCTCCTTGGTTGGAGGAATACAATAGATTTCAACCTGTCTTTAGTGAAAATGAGGTCCCTGGTGACTTTAATGAATTCTTTTTATTAAAAAATGTGTTTATCGAGTGTTTTAAACTTTTTTTTTTTTTACTTTTACTGGTTGTCTTGAACAAGCCATGCTTTGATCACATGTTCAAGCTCTTATTCCTATAACACAGTGTAATACAGATTATGGGGGTCATTTACTAAGGGCCCGATTCGCGTTTTTGCGACGGGTTAACCAAATTTTTCCGTTTTGCGCCGATTTTCCCCGTATCGGCGCCGGCATGCACGCGACGGAAATTGGGAGACGTGGCCGTACGAAAACCCGACTGATTCGGAGAAACCGCCGCATTTAGAAAAAAAAAGTGTCGCTGGACACACACTTACCTTCACCAGGCACTCTGGCGGACCTCGGCGGACTTCAGCGCAGCAGTGACACCTGGTGGACGTTGGAGGAACCGCCTTAGGCCGGCGCCACACGTGGCGCTTTGTCTGCGCTTGCAGACGCAAACACCGGCGGCTCGTTCCCGATCGCAGGCGTTTCCATAGAAACGCCAATGCGATCGGGCCGAGGCCCGCCCCGACAAACGCAGACTAAGCGCCACGTGTGGCGCCGGCCTTAGTGAATCGCCGGAAGACCCGAATCCACCGCAGAGAAACCTGATGAAAGTGTGGCCACGGAGCCCTTAGTAAATGAGCCCCATTGTGTACTATTCACAGTCTGGAGACACAATGGGGCACATGTATCATAGTTTTGTCTCTCTGTGGTGAATTTAAGAGACATTTGGCGGCTCTTTTTTGCACCTTATGTATGATCATGTCCAGTACATGTACATCATGAACATATACATGTACAGTTTTTCCTATCCTGGCAGGTGCAAAGTTTGGCTTCTTTTTAAGACTTTTTGTTGCAAATGTCTCAAATCCAAATGGACACATCCATGTGAGGGGTTTATATGCAGGAGCACAGTGGCGTAACTACCGCCGTAGCAGCCGTAGCAGTAGCTACGGGGCCCGTGAGGTTCAGGGGCCCGGAGATGCACGCTCCCTGCAGTGCTTTGCCACGGCCTGAGGTAAGTGGTCCGGGGCTGCACTGCCGGGTGCCTACCGGATCGTGCCCCCGGTCCCCTCCCTCTCTGTCCAGCTACTGCCCACATCTCTCCTTGCCCACCCACCTCTTTCCGGGATCGCCTGCCCTCTCATCTCCTTGACCCGCCCCCACATCTCCCTGACCCGCCCCCACATCTCCCAGACCCGCCCGCTCATCTCCCTGACCCGCCCGCTCATCTCCCTGACCCGCCCGTTCATCTCTCTGTCCCGCCCGCCAGCCACCTCTCTGACCCGCCCGCTCATCACCCTGCAGGGCTGCACAGTCGACCCTCTGCCCTGCCCTCCCCTCCCACGCTCGTGCCCCTCCCTACTCGCGCCCCCCCCTCCCCCCCGGCGTCTGAATGGCAATGGACACCCACCTGAACACCTGCCTGAACACCCATTTAAAGGTAGGCAGATATATTCTTTAAACCATATTTAAGCCCATTGCTTTTCCTTTGCATCATCAATGTGGTCCAGAAATGGAAGACATGTGTCATTTATTCTTTACTGGATCACAACATTTGACCTGATGCCAGGGAAACAAAGGGCTATCGTTTATTTTAGTTTTTCGATTGTCGCTTTTTTTGAACCATCAGGCCAAATTTGGAGAGGATACGGCCAGCTGTAAGGGGACGGAGGAGGCTGGATGTTTGTTTGTTTTTTTTAAATCAGATATTTCTTTATTAGTTTTCACTTTTAGGAACGTACAAACAATAAAAAGAAAAAAAAAAAAAAACAAAACAAAACAATACAAATTTTATGGCATATTTAGCATATAACCATTACATTCCTAGGTAGCCACGCAGGGCTATAAACAGGTTAGCTCGTAAATGCAATAAGCTGTATACTGTTCAATAATACACATGTTTAATAAACACTTAAAACATCACCTTATCTCGCCTATTGTCCTATATTAATTTGTAACAGCCTTTCCCTTAATAACTCTGCTGATACTACACCCGGTATATCCAACCATGGGCCCCATAGCTTCTCATATTTGCCTTCCGTCTTCCTTTTTTTGTATATAGCCCTCTCATTTATTAACATCCCTTCTACCTTCTGAATGAATTCTTCCTTTGTAGGGGGGAATCGGTTGGATCCACCTTGCTGCAATTGATTTCCTGGCCATATATAGTAACCGCCCTACCGCAGTCTTGCCTAAGTGTTCAAGAGTGATTTCCTCATCACAGCCTAACACACATGTAAGGATATTCCTAGGGACTGAGGCCATATATGCCCTATCTATTAGTTCCAGCACTTCCACCCAAAAGGCTTGTATAACAGGACAATGCCATAGCACATGTGCCGCTATTTCTTCAGAGCACTTTGGGCATGAGGCGTTTGATCACACCCCGATATCATACAAGAATTTTGGTGTTCTGTATACCCTGTGGACTATATACAATTGTGAGAGTCTATTTGCTTCTCCCAATGAGATTGCTGGTACAACCTCTAAGATATTACTCCACTGGTCATCCGTCACAGGGCCTACATCCCTCTTCCATTTGGCCCGGGCCGGGCTGTGAAAACCATCTAAAAATTCACACAATAGCAGGTGATACAAAAGAGAGATGAGTCCTGAAGAATGCCCCTCCTTAGCAATATTCTGAAGTAAGGGGTCCCCCTTGTATACCAGGGGCTCCACTTTGGTCTGGGCTTCAAAGGCATGTTTCAATTGGAGATACCTAAAAAAGTCATGGCTATGAGCTGGAATAGTTTCCTGTAGCTGCTGAAATGTTTTAATATGGGAGTTACCTACCAGTTGTGCAATTGTAAGCAACCCCATTCCTTCCCAAAAAGATGCACACTCCAACGATTGGAATTCAGCCAGTCCAGGATTGTCCCACAAAGGTGTGTACTCAGTGTAACCATTCACTCCCCTCATCTGTTTAACCTTACCCCACACTTTATGGATCATAAGCAGGGTGTTTAGTTCCATTCTACCGGGTTTGAATTTCCCCGCTTCCAGTGCCCGTAGTAGAGTCTTAACTCTTAGGTGATGCATAATTATCTGAGAGTTCATGTCGGCTGTCCCAGTTACTCCCCATCCTTTAAGATGCTGTGTCTGTGCCGCTAAATAATATAGCCAAGGATTGGGCAATGCTAATCCCCCCTCTATTTTAGATCTCTGTAGCGTTTCCAGCCGTATTCTAGGATGACCTTTATTCCAAATTCGTTCTCTGAACAAAGCATTTATTTTATGGAACCTAGAAAGGGGCAACCATATCGGGGCATTATGTAGAAGATATAGTAGCTGAGGCATTAATACCATTTTGATAAGGTTCAGACGTCCAATGACATAACGGTAACTTACACCACGCTTTAATCTTAATTTTAATAGACTCCAGTCGTGGGGAAAGGTTAAGCTCCTCAAAATCTGATGGGCATGTGGTCACTCATTTATCGCATCCACCGCCACTATGGCTGATTTATGCCAATTTATCAAAAGGCCAGACATGGCTCCAAATTGATCTAAAAGACCCATGGCAGCCGTCAGACAGGTCTCTGTATCCCCCAAAAACAATAATGCGTCGTCGGCATATAACACAACCTTATTTTGTATTTGGCCATACCGAAAACCCTTAATCTCTGGTGAGTTCCGTATCGCTGCTACCAGAGGCTCAATAGCTATAGCAAAAAGCAACGGAGACAGGGGGCAACCCTGTCTCGTGCCACGGAACAGTGGAAATGGCTGAGATAATGCACCATTTGCCCTAATCCGAGCCTTTGGTGCCGAATACAACACTTTAACCCATGCTATAAATTTAGGCCTGACCCCCATAGCCACCATAGTATGCCACAGAAATACCCACTCTACACTATCAAACGCTTTAGCAGCGCCCAGCGTTAAAATAGCTCTTCTACCTACATTATCCGATGGGACCTGTAGGCTGAGGAAAAGTCTCCTAATATTGATAGAGGTAGATTTCTGAGGCATAAAACCAGTTTGGTCTTCGTTTATTATGGTTGTAATAACTTTAATTAAACGGTTGGCCATAGCCTTAGCAAGTAGCTTTACGTCAGATGTTAGCAACGAAATGGGTCTGTACGAATCCGGCATCAAGGGATCCTTGCCTTCTTTGGGCAGCACTACTATAATAGCTTCCTGCATAGATGGGGGAAGTGAACCTTTTACAAAAGCATCCTGAAATACTTCAAGCAGTTGAGGAAGAAGGGCCTCCCCATATTGCTTATACATTTCAGCTTGTAAGCCGTCTACCCCGGGGGGCCTTATCATTTGCCATACCTCTCACTGCATCTTCTAACTCCTCCAGGCCGAGGGGCTGCTCCAACATATCCCTGTCTTCTATAGATCGCTTTGGAAGAGCCAGCCTATCAAGAAACTCTACTATATCCATTTCCAATGACTGTCTCTGCGACTGGTAGAGGGTGGAATAGAAATCTACTAGCACCTTCATTATTCCTGTCGTATTACAATGTATTTGCCCGTTAGTGTCTTTCATAGCTGATATATGGGAAGTCCCCTGTTGTGCCCTAGTGATCACTGACAGCTGGTGCCCTACACTTTCCCCTTCTTCGAAGAAGCGCTGCTTGGCAAACATACGCTTCCTATTTGCTACTTCTATCAAATGGTTATTTAAAGATGACTGCGCACTCCTTAATCTATTCTGAGTGTCCGGACTTGGATTCCCAATAAACTCTCTTTCTGCTAGCTCCATCTCCTTATGTATTGCCATATCTAGAGCTCGGGACCGCGTTTTAGTGACACTAATATTCTTCATTAACATTCCCCTTATGTGCCCTTTAAGAGCTTCCCACACATTGGACAGAGATTCTGAGCCCTCATTCTCTTCTATAAATCTGCTTATCTCAGTTTCTAGGCCACTAGTCACACTGGGAACAGATAACCAAAAGGGATTAAGGCGCCACAATCTATTCACAACCCTGGGGGCATCATATATGGATAGTGGGGTCAATACTGGGGAGTGGTCAGACAAGGAGCGAGGAAGATATTGTACCTCACCCAATATGGTCATTGTCGAATTCCCCAGGACAAGATCTATGCGGGACAACAAGTCAAAGGTAGAAGAGCAGCAGGAATACTGTCTCTCTTGTGGATGTTGGCGTCTCCATACATCTTGGACAGTGGTCCCCAAACTACGGCCGCTCGAGCACTATTATTACAGGTGGAGCGATGTGGCCCCGGAGCACATCACTCCGTGAACCTGAGTGTGCGGCCGCGTGATGACGTCATCACGCGGCCGCGCACCCCTTCCCGGCCGACAGCAGCCCGAAGATAGAAGACTCGGGAGCCGCTGCCAGAGGTGAGTATAGGATTTTTTTTTTTTCAACCAGCAGCAAATATATTTTGGCGGCCGGGGGGCCGGATATAAAAAAAAATAATTAATTATGGGGGCCTTAAATATAGTATAGGGCAGTATAGGGAATAATTAATGATGGAGGGGGCAGTATAGGGAACAATTAATGATGGAGGGGGCAGTATAGGGAACAATTAATGATGGAGGGGGCAGTATAGGGAACAATTAATGATGGAGGGGGCAGTATAGGGAATAATTAATGATGGAGGGGGCAGTATAGGGAATAATTAATGATGGAGGGGGCAGTATAGGGAATAATTAATGATGGAGGGGCAGTCTAGGGAATAATTAATGATGGAGGGGCAGTATGAGAAATAATTGATGGAGGGGCAGTATGGGAAATAATTAATGATGGAGGGGCAGTATGGGAAATAATTAATGATAGAGGGGCAGCATAGGAAATAATAAGTGGTGGGGGGAAGCATAGGAAATAATTAATGATGAAGGAGCAGTATAGGATATGTGCAGTGTACAGAGGAATTTCTTATTTTTTTTATTTTTTAACTTTAGTCCGGCCCTTCAACGGTCTGAGAGGGACCGTGAACGGCCCTCTATGTAAAAAGTTTGGGGACCCCTGATCTTGGAGATCAACTTCCTGTAACAGGTGACCAAATGGGGTCTTCCTTGCTCCGGCTGACCTTGAGCAATTCTACATCTATCTAGGTCATACTGAGGGATATTATTGAAGTCCCCAACGATCAAGCACGGTACCCCTGGGTATTTTGTAACATATTCCAGTATACTCTGGAATACTACCCCAGAGTATGGGGGAGGGACATACACAGCCACAAGCACCATAGTATGCAAGCCTACTGTGCAGTATAGGCATATATATCTCCCTTCAGCATCCACCGTCTTATCCATACACTGAAAGGGCACGTTTTTATGCACTAGAACACTAACTCCTCTTGCATATGATGAATATGTTGCATGACACTCAAACCCCATCCACACCTTATGTAACTGAGACAGCCGATCTGTAATCATGTGACTCTCCTGAATGCAATAAATTCCCGGCTGCTGTCTTAATAGATACTAGAACACTCCCATTCTTTTCGTGGGGTCTGAAAGGCCCCTGACATTCCAGCTAACTACAGGAATATACGTAGCCATGTGACAATGCAGGTATCATAGACATGAACAAAAGCATTCTTCCTTTCTCATATTGCCATATAAGTGTTTTAAACAAATTACAGCCCTGGCTATAAACTTTCAAACTAATACCCTTAAACCTTTCCCTCCCCCCTTGTACCCTTCATCTTTTTTTATGTTTCATTGAGGTGTTTCATTGCAGTGTAGCTTTACCAACAAGAATTATAACATATGCAATGCAATACAGTGCCCGCCATTTCGTAGTTCTCCCCCCACTGACCAGCAGTGTACGGAAAGAATACAAAATCTAACGTTCCCCACAGCCCAACATATCAAAACTTATATTATAACTCAGCTGCAAGTCCGTATCTCGGTACACTCCTACAAAGCATCACATCTGGACATTTCCTTAGTCCTGATCCATAGCCTTCACCTCCGAGGCCTTTATTTGGGTTTCATGTTGATCAAGCCACTCCAACGCAGCTCCCGGATCTTCAAAAAATTGCGTCTTCCCACTACTCACAGTTTAACTGGAAATATCATAGAATATATCACTTTCAGATCCCGAAGCCGTCTCTTTATATCAATAAACTTGGCCCTGCGTTTCTGAACTTCGATAGAATAGTCCGGGAATATTGATACTTTGGAACCATTAATAGTTAGATCAGAATGGTCTCGGGCGAGGCGTAGGATAGTATACCTATCCTTGAAATGTAGGACCTTAGCTGGAATAGGCCTTGGCCCGCGACCTGGCTGTAGATGTCTTGTGGGAACCCGATGTGCCCTTTCTATGGCATACAGTGGAAATTTTTTAGCAGCCAGTCCTCAATAAAGGCCGTTGTGTTTTGGCCTTCTACCTTCTCTGGAAAGCCCACCAGGCGTACATGGTTTCGTCTGGCCCTGTTTTCCAGGTCGTCTGTTTTAGACCAGAGGGCTATAAACTCTTTCTGAGCACGTCTGGAGGCCTTTTTGCATTTCCCCATATCATCCTCCAAATCCGAGGTGCGCTGCTCCACTTCCGTGGTTCTTTCAGATAAATCATGTCTGAGCACTGTAAGTTCTTCCCTCATACCTCCTACTTGCTGCACCAGGGAAGCCATGGTTGCGTTACCTTATGCTACAGCACACATCACATCACCGATAGTGGGTTCCCCGGCTGTGGCAGGAGATCTGTTCTTAGGCCTCTGCTTCATCATCTAAGCAGCAGACTCCTGGTCATCCGAGTCATCTCCGTCCGATGCTTGGGTGTCTAGCTCCGCGTGCATCAGCCAGTCTGCCTCTGCCGACTTTGTTCTTTTTCCCCCAGCGCGAAGCGCTCCAGCTTGTCGGCTATTTCCCGCTGGCGTCTCGTGCTGGCTGGGGTAGCTGGGACAGACGCTTCAGCGCCATCTTGGAATTCTAACGCGCGGTTAGTTTTACCGCTTCCGTTGTTTTTGCTCGGTATTTTGAGAGTCCAAGGCGGCTAGGCGAGTTGGCGGGTGGGTTACCTCTCGGTATGAGCGCCGATTACCGGGATTATTGGGATGCGGGCGGATAATAGACAGGATCCTTGGCGGGAGCTCTGCTCTGCACGTCTCACAGCATACTTGGCTAGGCCACGCCCCCCCAGTCTGAATGTTTTTAACATCATGTGTGCAAACTATGAATGTTGCACACATGATGTAAAATACACTGAGCTTACCTCTCGTGCATTGGGTCATTTCTCCTACCAGGTGTGACGTGTCCTCACCACCAATCGTGGGTTCCGGCGGGCGTTGGCCTATTCATCCTGAAACCGGACCGAGGCCCCGCCCCTTCCGGTATTACCCACATGGGGTTTGTCACGTGCGCGGACAATTTGTCCACACCCCTTTTCTGGTCATGTGACTCGTTGCCTCGACAACAAGGCACGGCGTCACTACACCAGGATGATCGGGAGTTTTTTTCTGACGCTGTCCGTACCTGGGGGATAGACCACACTGTGCACTGTAGAGAGGCATATAGCTCGCAAATATAAAAGAGTAGGTTGTGCCATGTACCTCGCCGTGGTTCACGTATTGTACCATATAATGCATAATAAACCTATATCTGAAAACGGCATATATTAAAAACAAGAAGGTGAACAACACCTAGAAAAATCACATTACACAATTTACACAGTGTGAAATACTTCGATACTGCACATACATTTTATGTTTGCTGGCATACACCTAGCCTATGTTCACACTTGGACTGGTAGAGAAATATATCATCTGCTGGTTTTTATAAAAACACCCCCATATCTATTTTGTCGTTAAGACCAATTGGCCCCATAGCATTTGATCTCAGTATCCATCTGCTCTCTGCTTGCAGTAGCAGCCTCTGCCTGTCCCCTCCTTTTCTCGGGGGTGGGACCACCTCTATACCAGCAAACCTAATAGAGTCTACATTGCCCCCATGCTCTTCTCTAATGTGTTGAATCAATCTCGGGGCCCCAGCTCCTGACTTTATAGACCCTAAGTGCTCTCTGACTCTCAATGTATAGACTTCTTATGGTTTTGCCAATATAGAATCTCTGGCAATCACAGATAAGGATGTATACGACATAGCTTGTTTTGCAATTAATAAAACTTTTTACCTTAACCTCCAAACCACCAAATGACACCACTTTACTATTTGAGTTATACGGACAACACTTACAATGACCACATTTGAAGTTCCCGACAAGTGGGTGTTCTTTAAGCCAGTTCCCGTTCTTCTTCCCAGAATTAAAGTCACTATGGACCAATTCAGATCTGATCGATTTACCCCTCCTAAAGCTAATGAGGGGTCCTCCCACGGCTTGCTCAGCGAGATCTCTATCATTCTCTATCAGGTGCCAGTTGTCCCTTATGGCTTTTTTTATGGTGTCAGCTAAGGGAGTGAAGTCGAAGGAGAAGGTAAATCTTTCCCTCTCCTTCTTCTTATCACTATTCATCAAGAGTTCTTTTTGGTTTTTACTTTTGACTCTTTCATATGCCTGGTCAAGTATTTTTTCTGGGTAACCCCTCTTAAGGAGTCTCTCTTTTAGCTCCCTGGCCTGTGTATCAAAACCTTCTGGGGTATTATTGACCCGTTTTACCCTTAAAAACTGTCCATAGGGGACGGCTTCTTTCACGTGCCTAGGGTGGTAGCTTTCAAAATGTAGAAGGGCATTGGTGGCCGTTTTTTTCCTATGGACTGAGGTACATATTTCGTTATTTTTTACTTCGACCAATACATCAAGGAACTCTAGTCTCTGTTTGTCTATGGTGCACGTGAACGACATGTTCATTTTGTTGGTCTGGTTGAGGTACTGTACCATTTCATGGAAACCCTCTTCCGTGCCAGTCCAAATCATGAACACGTCGTCCACGAACCTTCTATACATCTGAATAAAACGCACATAGGGATTGTCTTCACTATAAATGTATATACTCTCGAAGACTGCAAGAAAGATGTTAGCATACGTACAGGAGACCGGGGTCCCCATGGCCGTTCCGTCTATTTGAACGTACCAGGTGCCATCGAATCGGAACGCATTATGTGTTAATATATACATGAGAGCCTGGCAGACAAAGTTCCTGTAACTTTCACTTTTTTGGGCCTTACTGATGATATCACTCACTGCTGAGACTCCTTCCTTATGCGGTATACGTGTGTAAAGGCTCTCGACATCGATTGATGCCAAGTATGAGCCTTCCTGCCATTGTTGTTCGTTTAATGCAGATAGGAAGTCCTTTGTATCCCTAAGATAGGAGGGAATATCTTTAAGAACTGGCCTAAGTAACCAATCAATGTACTGAGATAGCGGCTCGGTGACCGAGCCTATCCCTGCGACTATTGGTCGACCTGGCGGGTTACTAATGTCCTTATGTATCTTTGGTAGAAAATACCAGTCTGGTTTTTTGGGGAACTGGGGTAGTAGCCTTTCGGCCATTTTTTTGGACAGAGCTCCTCCTATGACTTGTGATCTTAAAAACATTCTTAGTTGTTCACAATAAGCTAGCGTAGGATCCTTAGACAGCTTTTTGTAGGTTCTGGAATCCCCCAACAATCTAAGCGCTTCATTTTTATAATAATCACTTGTCATGACCACTATGTTCCCCCCCTTGTCTGCGGGTCTAACCACAATCCCTTCATTGTTCTTTAATTTCTCTATGGCTAAGATTTCTTTTTTAGTTAAATTAGAACCCTCCTGTTTATATATAAGGGACTCCACGGTTTTCATAACCTGCCTACGAAAGAGGTCAAGAGAGCCGCCCTGTTGTACTGGTGGATTAAACCTAGACTTCACACCTCCTCTAAAAGGTTCTTTTTTTCCTGATGTTTCTTTCTCTTCCTCACTGGCTAGAAAGAGTATACACTCTTTCTCAATGTCGGATAATTCGCCTGTTACAAAGAACCCTAGAGGGCCTATCTCCAGTGGGACCTCTGCATGCTTGTCCTCTTTTTGGTCACCCCTTGTTCTACCTTGTGCTGTGAAGAACTTTTTCAGATTCATCTTTCTCAATCCCTTAAATAGGTCTACTTCAAAATCTACTTTATTAAATTGTTCGGTGATACAGAAACTCAGTCCTCTTTGTAGTGCCGAGACACAATCCCTATCTAGTTCCTGGTCCGTAAGGTTTACGACCAGGTTTTCATTGTCCTCTATTGTCTCCAAGCGACCTTCTTTCTCTTCTGCCTTCTTATACGTCCTGTCCTTTTTTCTTCTTCCACCTCTCCTTGTTCGTCTCCTAAAGGGACAATCTCGTTCACGTCGAGTGGTTCGTCACCTCTTGTCGTTTGTCTTCCTGGCGTCTCCTCCGATGTGTTGGAATCCGAGTCAGTCGTCCAATAGTCTTTTCCTTGTGGTTTTTGATTTCTTTTATTCCGAAACTGCCCTCTCCTTTTTAAGTTTTTCTGCGGTTTCCACGAGAAGATCCTATCATTCTCGAAATCCTGTTTATCCCTTAGGAACTTATCTTTTTTCCTATCCTTGATATCCGCTTGTATTGGAACCAGGCGTTTTTCCAGTCCCTTAAAGAAGGTATCCAGTTGTTGAGGTGTTAATCTTTTTCTCAGCTCTAATTTAGCTCTGCAAAGTTCCTCTGTGACATTCTCATATTCTTCTTCATTTCTCTTTAGAATTAGTCTCAGTAGAGTCAATGAGTGCTCTAGGTGTGCTTCGTCCCATCTCTTTTTAAAGATGGGGTCGTTTTCAAATTGCGATGGTTCCTTATAAGATCTAAGTCCACGAGGGACCCTTTTACATTCATTATAGGATCTTAACGAACTGATGGACCAAAACAGACGAATCTCTCTTTCCGCCAAGTGTTTCACTTTAAATTCAAGCGTTCTTGTGCTAATCATATAGATTTCGTTTTTTTCGTTACACTGTGTAAAAAAGGCGTCAGCATCCTCCCTCCCCTGCTTTAGCAATCCTTCTCCTGGAACTCCTGTTGTCTCCATTGGTTCCATATTCAAAGTATAACAATGTCCCTTATTCCGTGGCAAAACGGAGTGTGCTCAATCAAAAGTAGGTTTCAAAAAGGCAAAGTACAAAGGAGATAGAAAGAGATGGCACTACTCCTTTCCACAAGATAGAGGGTAAATTATCACATTTAGGAGTGCATGGGTTCCATATAAGTGGAGGTATGTATCCTCTGTGGTGCTCAATTCCTCAAGAATGTAAAACGAAAGTCCAAGCAACGAAACTGTTATGTAGAAAGCAAGGATGGCACTCACCGAAAGATGGTTTGCTGAGACTCCTTCCTTATGCGGTATACGTGTGTAAAGGCTCTCGACATCGATTGATGCCAAGTATGAGCCTTCCTGCCATTGTTGTTCGTTTAATGCAGATAGGAAGTCCTTTGTATCCCTAAGATAGGAGGGAATATCTTTAAGAACTGGCCTAAGTAACCAATCAATGTACTGAGATAGCGGCTCGGTGACCGAGCCTATCCCTGCGACTATTGGTCGACCTGGCGGGTTACTAATGTCCTTATGTATCTTTGGTAGAAAATACCAGTCTGGTTTTTTGGGGAACTGGGGTAGTAGCCTTTCGGCCATTTTTTTGGACAGAGCTCCTCCTATGACTTGTGATCTTAAAAACATTCTTAGTTGTTCACAATAAGCTAGCGTAGGATCCTTAGACAGCTTTTTGTAGGTTCTGGAATCCCCCAACAATCTAAGCGCTTCATTTTTATAATAATCACTTGTCATGACCACTATGTTCCCCCCCTTGTCTGCGGGTCTAACCACAACCCCTTCATTGTTCTTTAATTTCTCTATGGCTAAGATTTCTTTTTTAGTTAAATTAGAACCCTCCTGTTTATATATAAGGGACTCCACGGTTTTCATAACCTGCCTACGAAAGAGGTCAAGAGAGCCGCCCTGTTGTACTGGTGGATTAAACCTAGACTTCACACCTCCTCTAAAAGGTTCTTTTTTTCCTGATGTTTCTTTCTCTTCCTCACTGGCTAGAAAGAGTATACACTCTTTCTCAATGTCGGATAATTCGCCTGTTACAAAGAACCCTAGAGGGCCTATCTCCAGTGGGACCTCTGCATGCTTGTCCTCTTTCTGGTCACCCCTTGTTCTACCTTGTGCTGTGAAGAATTTTTTCAGATTCATCTTTCTCAATCCCTTAAATAGGTCTACTTCAAAATCTACTTTATTAAATTGTTCGGTGATACAGAAACTCAGTCCTCTTTGTAGTGCCGAGACACAATCCCTATCTAGTTCCTGGTCCGTAAGGTTTACGACCAGGTTTTCATTGTCCTCTATTGTCTCCAAGCGACCTTCTTTCTCTTCTGCCTTCTTATACGTCCTGTCCTTTTTTCTTCTTCCACCTCTCCTTGTTCGTCTCCTAAAGGGACCATCTCGTTCACGTCGAGTGGTTCGTCACCTCTTGTCGTTTGTCTTCCTGGCGTCTCCTCCGATGTGTTGGAATCCGAGTCAGTCGTCCAATAGTCCTTTCCTTGTGGTTTTTGATTTCTTTTATTCCGAAACTGCCCTCTCCTTTTTAAGTTTTTCTGCGGTTTCCACGAGAAGATCCTATCATTCTCGAAATCCTGTTTATCCCTTAGGAACTTATCTTTTTTCCTATCCTTGATATCCGCTTGTATTGGAACCAGGCGTTTTTCCAGTCCCTTAAAGAAGGTATCCAGTTGTTGAGGTGTTAATCTTTTTCTCAGCTCTAATTTAGCTCTGCAAAGTTCCTCTGTGACATTCTCATATTCTTCTTCATTTCTCTTTAGAATTAGTCTCAGTAGAGTCAATGAGTGCTCTAGGTGTGCTTCGTCCCATCTCTTTTTAAAGATGGGGTCGTTTTCAAATTGCGATGGTTCCTTATAAGATCTAAGTCCACGAGGGACCCTTTTACATTCATTATAGGATCTTAACGAACTGATGGACCAAAACAGACGAATCTCTCTTTCCGCCAAGTGTTTCACTTTAAATTCAAGCGTTCTTGTGCTAATCATATAGATTTCGTTTTTTTCGTTACACTGTGTAAAAAAGGCGTCAGCATCCTCCCTCCCCTGCTTTAGCAATCCTTCTCCTGGAACTCCTGTTGTCTCCATTGGTTCCATATTCAAAGTATCACAATATCCCTTATTCCGTGGCAAAACGGAGTGTGCTCAATCAAAAGTAGGTTTCAAAAAGGCAAAGTACAAAGGAGATAGAAAGAGATGGCACTACTCCTTTCCACAAGATAGAGGGTAAATTATCACATTTAGGAGTGCATGGGTTCCATATAAGTGGAGGTATGTATCCTCTGTGGTGCTCAATTCCTCAAGAATGTAAAACGAAAGTCCAAGCAACGAAACTGTTATGTAGAAAGCAAGGATGGCACTCACCGAAAGATGGTTGTGGATATCTTCTTTTATTTCATAAAGTATAAATACTCACAAAAAGTAGATGCGGGGGAGGGAGTGGGAGCTGAACGCCCAGAGGAGGGCAACGGCCGTTTCGCGCTGTGCTGCGCTTCTTCCGGCCCTGAAGGTGAAGTGATTAAAAGCCGTGAGGTTTTTAAATGCTGGTGAATCAGTTGGACAATCCCACAAGGGGGAGTGTCCGATGTTCACACTCTTTGTGATAGGCTGATGGCACCCTGAACTCTATGGCCAATCGGGGAATAAGCAACACCCGAAAGGGAGAAGGAAACAGCTGAGCTTACCTCTCGTGCATTGGGTCATTTCTCCTACCAGGTGTGAGAGATTCGCATCATGGATGTGCAGCCGACAAATCTGCGGCAACTGTGTGATGCCATCATGTCAATATGGACCAAAATCTCTGAGGAATGCTTCCAGCACCTTGTTGAATCTATGCCACGAAGAATTGAGGCAGTTCTGAAGGCAAAAGGGGGTCCAACCCGTTACTAGCATGGTGTACCTAATAAAGTGGCTGGTAAGTGTACACAAGAATTCATTAATTTTCCTACATTTTGTTAGGGATTCAGGTTTGGTAAGTTAAGTGAGAAACATAAGTGTTTCCGCACACATAACATCACTGTAAGGTATCATTCCCACATTGTGGTTTTCATATGCAGTTTTGTAGCAGGTGTGGATCCTAATGGGTGAGAACATATAATGGAGATGCTGCTCCTCCTATTATTTTTCTCTACTCGTGGTTTGGACATCAAAAAATGCTTTCCTTCAAAAACCCATTCATATTGCCATATATAGACATTTCTTCAATAATTTCCTATAAATGTCACCATTGTATCTCTTAGAAAAAAGATAGTTGTCCTTGGATACAACCATTTACGGACATGTGATATAAATAAAGTGTATTTACAGTGGGGCACATTTACTTACCAGGTCACCGGAGTTCACCGAAAGTGCATTGTCTGTGTATAATGCATCGTGTTTAACTAAAATCGTGCGCCCGATATCCTGCATGTGCCGCTTCCACGCTCAGGTCCGCCGGAGTTCACCATCTTTTTAGTGGTATATATAAGTGCTTGGGCTTGCGACACAATTCGAAAGTTAAATCCCACTCTCAGTCCAAATCAGTCCGACAGCATGCCCGCTAATTTGTGTCGCATGGAAGCCAGCGCAGCTACGCAACAAAAAGTGTCGTGTGTTCCACAATCCCAGCGTACACACTTCTTAAATACCTTTGCAAACGGTGCAAAGTCTGACTAAAGTGCTTGCGCTACCCTTAGTAAATGAGCCTCATTGTGTTTACGCAAACACCATTTAAATCATTGCAATGTTAACACTATGTAAATACAATGTTGCATTTACGCTAATGTGGTGTAAACATACCCCAGACAGGTGCAGGACATGTGATATGTACAGGTAGCCAGATGTCATCTTCAGTCTTGTGTCTGCTCCACTGGCAGAAAATCAATGGACACAACTAATTTATTAACAATAATAGTTTATATTTTATTAACCCATTTGAATCTTCTCCCTGGAGTACCCCTTTAAATTCATATTATACTCAGTCTGATGGGCCTTGCATTATTTTCTATTTTGTAGTACAGGCAGTCCCTGGGTTACATACAAGATAGGGTCTGTAGGTTTGTTCTAAAGTTGAATTTGTATGTAAGTCGGAACTGTATATTTTATCATTGTAATCTCAGCCAGAACTTTTAAAAATGTTGGGTTGTCATAAGAATCAGGATTAACAATAAAGCTTCATTACAGACACCTGATAACTGTTACAGCTGATCATTGTAGCCTAGGACTAAGGGTGAAGACACACATGGCGTTTTTGGGCCGTTTTTGGGCCGTTTTTACTAAGTGCGTTTTCACATCGTTAAAAACGCATCAGTTTTTAAAAAGTTTTTTTAACGCATGCGGTTTTGTCCGTTTTTCCGAAATTGCGCTATGAAAAACGGACAAAAACGCATGCATTTTTAACGATCTGAAAACACAAAAACGGCCCAAAAATGCCATGTGTGTCTTCACCCTAAAGTACAATGAATTACCAATATCCAGAGATCCGTTTGTAACTAGGAGTCGTATAGTCATCTTACTTGACCTTTAGTTTGAGGTTAGCATCTTCATTAATGTTCCATTGGTCCTGGTTCTGCTCTTTTTTGTTGTCTGGTATTGGTGTATTTTGCTTTTCTGTGTCTGGTCTGGAATCTGTTGTGTTGTATATTATTTGGTTTGAAGTGAGCTTTATATTTGGTTGCTTAGCCTGGAGACAGTTATGTTGGCAGTCCTTGGGGTCAGAGAGCTATTTTCTTTAGGTTTCTCTGCCATGCAATATTAGTCATTGTCTTGTCTCAGACTATATAATTTATTGTTTAATCCGGGTGCATATTCTTGGTTATCATGTGATCTGAATTTTCTTTTTTACATTCTGGTGTTAGGTATGTAATGTTTTTTGTGATCTGGTCTTGCATTGTTGTGCTAATATTGTTAAAGTGTGTGACTTTTCATATACAGGCAGTCCCCGGGTTACATACAAGATAGGGTCTGTAGGTTTGTTCTTAAGTTGAATTTGTATGTAAGTCGGAACTCTATATTTTATCATTTTTTTTGGTCTCTTTGACAATTGGATTTTAAAAATGTTGGGTTGTCATAAGAATCAATATTAACACTAAAGCTTCATTACAGACACCTGTGATAACTGTTACAGCTGATTATTGTAGCCTAAGGCTAAAGTACAATAAATTACCAATATCCAGAGGTCCGTTTGTAACTAGGGGTCATATGTAAGTCGAGTGTTCTTAAGTAGGGGACCGCCTGTATGTAATTGTGTGCCTGTATCCCATTTTGTCGCCTGTGCAATACTGTGTTAGATATGTGTTCTCATTTGTCCTCTACTGTGGGTCTTAACCCCTTAACGCCGAAGCCACTTTTCACCTTCCTGACTCATTTTTTCAAACCTGCCCTGTGTCACTATAAGTGGTTTTAACTTTGCAACACTTTAATATATCCAAGTGCTTTTGAAATTGTTTTCTAGTGACAATTTGTACTCCATGTTAGTTGAAAAATTTTGGTGGTATGTTTTCCATTTATTTAGGAAAAAAAACGGATATTTGGTAAAAATTCTGAAAAATTCTCAATTTTTGAAATTCAAAATGTTCTACTTTTTCCACACATAGGCATGACATAAAAAAAAAAACTTAATAACTAACATTAACCGAATGTCTGGTTAATGTGGACATGGTGTTTTATGCATCCTCTTATTTTTGTAAGCTGTTATTGGCCTTTGAACTTTAGGTGCAATTTTTCACATTTTTATAAAAAACACAAAATCCTGCTACTGCGGGACCTGCTCAGGTTTAAAGTCACTTTTAGAGACCTAAATAAAAGTAAAACCACATAAATTACACCATTATAGAAACTACACCCTTAATGTATGTAAAACAACTTTCTAGAAGTTTGTTAACCCTTTAATAACAAGGGATAAAACAAAATTGTGTGCAATTTAGAAATTTTCATTTTTTTGGCTAAATGAAGGTGTTTTTCAAAATATGTACAAACTCTCAGTGGATAAAATACCAAATCGCTCCACCAAATTTTATACCCAATTTCTCCTGAGTGCGCCAATACCCTAAATGAGGTGTTCACCTGTTGTGCGCCAGGGCATCGAAGGGAAGCTGCGCCATTCAGAACAGATTATGCATTGTCACTTTTATTGGCTATACAATCTTTATTTTTTTGGCAATTTGGACATATAAGGGCTTGTTTTTTGCGACATGAGATGCACTTTACAAATACTTAATTTTAGTTGGTCATTAGTCATCATTGTATTTTTTTGGGGCTGCACACCATACCATAAAAATAACATATTGGGGGTCATTTACTAAGGGCCCGATTCACGTTTTCCCGACGTGTTACCCGAATATTTCCGATTTGCGCCGATTGTACCTGAATTGCCCCGGGATTTTGGCGCACGCGATCGGATTGTGGCGCATTGGCGCTGGCATGCACACGACGGAAATCGGGGGGCGTGGCCGAACGAAAAACCCGACGTATTTGGAAAAAACGCCGCATTTAAAAAACAAAATTGTGTCGCTTGGGACGCGCTTACCTTCACCTGGTCCAGCTCGGTGTATTCTGGCGCGTTCAGTTGATTTTCAGTGCAGCAGCGCCACCTGGTGGACGGCGGAGGAACTACCTTCATAAATCCCGTCCGGACCCGAATCCTGTTCAGAGAACGCGCCGCTGGATTTAGTGAAAATGAGGTCCCTGGTGACAGGTTCCCTTTAATGAATTCTTTTTATTAAAAAATGTGTTTATTGAGTGTTTTAAACTTTTTTTTTCTTTTACTGGTTGTCTTGTGAACAAGCCATGCTTTAATCATATGTTCAAGCTCTTATTCCTATAACACAGTGTAATACAGATTATGTGTTATGCTGCGCATGCTCAGTGTGTTACAGCGCGGTCCTGCGAGGAGGCAGAACCCGGCTCCTGGACAAGATTGCGTAGCCCCGGGACACTGGCAGATCCTGGGGCTGCGATTGGAGCTACGCACCCCCCTGGTAAGCCGCGGGGTGGGAGGGGGGTGTGTCTTTGGTCTGATCTTTTGCAATGTCCAATGTCGGGAAGGGGTTAAAAAGAACCTGTCACCCTCAAAAACGGCACTAGGAGCTGTTTACTAAAGTAAGCAGCTCCTAGTGCTAAAACAAATGAAGCAGTGTTAGAATAGTAGCGTTATCAGAAACCTCCGCTGTGCTGTACACTGGAAACGTCGGACCGCTCTGTCACCGGCAGTCACCACTGGCCTATGGAGAGGGCGGGGCAGTCCGGGGAAGAGGTAGCGCCTCGGACCACCCCCTCATGAATACGCCGGACTGCTTTGAGAGCGGTCCGGCGTTCCAGTGTACAGCGCAGCAGTGTTTGTTAGCGTTATGGAGATTTCCGATAAAGCTAGCAGTGTAACACTGCTATGCTTGTTTTAGAACTAGTGCCGTTTTCGAGGGTGAGAGGTCCTCTTATTTTCTTATTGTTCTACATTAATATTTTTTCGGATTTTAGGTTTATTCATTGAATGATCTTCTTGCTTAGGGGATTCTATATTTTTACTTTTGGCTGGTTCTAGTATTGTTTATTCTTCTCCCTAGTCTTTAGATTTTGGGGCAGTTTTATTTACCCGGTCTTGTCGCGATCCAGCAGCGCGTTCTCCGACAAGCATTCGGGTCTTCCTGGCAATTCACTAAGGTCGTGTGTCCAACATCCTGCAGGTGTCGCTGCTGCGCCGAGATCCGCCGGAGTTCACCATCTTCTCCCCTTTGCATGTAAGTGCTTGATTTTGCAACATAATTAGTTTTTTAAATTCCGTGTTTTTTCCGAATCCGTTGGGTTTTCCGACAGCCACGCCCCCCAATTTCTGTCTAGTGAAAGCCGGCAAAATCCAATCACATGCGCCAAAATCCTGCCGGAAAAAGTCGGGAAACCTGACGAAAGTGCGGCCGCGGAGCCCTTAGTAAATTAGCCCCAATGTGTACTATTCACAGTCTGGAGACACAATAGGGCACATGTATCATAGTTTTGTCTCTCTGTGGTGAATTTAAGAGACATTTGGCAGCTCTTTTTTGCACCTTATGTATGATCCTGTCCAGTACATGTACATCATGAACATGTACATGTTCATTTTTTCCTATCCTGGCAGGTGCAAAGTTTGGCTTCTTTTTGAGACTTTTTGTTGCAATTGTCTCAAATCCACATGGACACATCCACGTGAGGAGGCTATATACAGGAGTGGACACAAGTCATGTGAGGGGGTTATATACAGGAGTGGACACAAGCCATGTGAGGAG
>CM033642.1:24883853-25343731 GCA_019512145.1 Engystomops pustulosus | reverse complement strand
AAGTCCTAAGCCGGATGATCCAAAATATTTACATCCATGTGAATTTTAAATTATGGAAGGGTTGGGTTTTTGTATTGGCGTGGCACACCTGTTTCTGGCTCTCACTTTGAGCAAGGAACAGGTATTTTGTTAGCAATAAAGACAATAGGCAACAACGTTGGATGCCTAGAGGACTACGCGTGAAAGAAGGAGGGATCGTGAGCTTTTCTTACCTTTGGCGCGTGTGAGGAGGATTAGGGCGCACGGAGGATATACGCACTTCAGACTTTTGGGCCTTTCGGACGACCCCCCGATGGTTTTAAAGTAGGCAGATACCTTTTATTTCTCATGTCTCTGCACATTTCTTTTCCTAGCATCTCTTTTGTGGCCCAGAAATATGGATACACATGTCATGTGTCCTTTTGTGTCACAACATTTTACCTGATGCCAGGGAAGAAGACCCTTTTTTAATTCTTATTTTTGGATTGTCAAATTTTTTGGAACATTAGGCGGCTCTGGAGATGGAATGGCCAGCTTTAATGGAAGGAGGAGGCTGGATCTTTTCACATCATGTGTCAGCTTGAATGCTACATAATGATGTTAGATTGAAAGTCCTAAGCCGATGATCCAAAATATTTACATGCATGTGAAATTTTAATTATGGTATGGTAGGGTTTTTGGCATTGGCGTGGCCACACCTGTTTGGCTCTCACTTTCAGCAGGACTCGGTAATTTCTGTTTAAAAAGACAATAGGCACACACGTTGGATGTCTAAGAAGGACTACACGTGAAAAGACAGGAGGGATCGTGAGCTTTTCTTCACCCATTGGTGGATGGAGCAAGGATTAGGGCGCACTGGAGGATATACGCACTTTAGACATTGGCTTTTCCGGACGACCCGATGGTTTAAGGTAGCAGAGAAACCTTTTATTTCTCATGTCTCTGCACATTTCTTTTTCCAGCATCTCTTTTGGTGGCCAGATGAATACCGGTAGCGTCCTTTTGTGTCACAACATTTTACCTGATGCCAGGGAGAAGACCCTTTTAATTCTATTTTGGAGTTGCAAATTTTTTTGGACCATTAGGCGGGCCTGGTAGATGGATGCCAGCTTTAAGGGAAGGAGGAGGCTGGATCTTTTCACATCATGTGTCAGCTATGAGGCTTATATATTTGATGTTAGATTGAAAGTCCTAAGCCGGATATCCAAATTTTACATGCATGTGAAATTTTAAATTATGGAATGGTTGGGTTTTTGTATTGGTGTTGCACACCTGTTTCTGGGCTCTCACTTTGAGCACGAACAGGTCATTTTTGTTAGAAAAAAGACAATAGCAACACATTGATGCCTAAGAGGACTACGCGTCAAAAAATAGAGGGATCGTGAGCTTTTCTTCACCCATTGGATCGTTGAGCGGGATTAGGGCGCACTGGAGGATATACGCACTTCAATTTGGCTTTCGGAGACCCGCATGTTTAAAGGTATGCAGGAATACCTTTTATTTCTCATGTCTCTGCACATTTCTTTTTCCTCGCATCTCTTGTGGCCCAGAAATTGGAATACACATGTCGCGTCACTTTTTGTGTCACAACATTTTACCTGATGCCGGAAGAAGACCCTTTTTTAATTCTTTTTTTTGGATTGTCAAATTTTTTGGACCATTAGGCGGGGCTCTGGAGATGGAATGGCCAGCTTTAAGGGGAATGAGGAGGCTGGATTTTTTCACATCCTGTGTCAGCTATATGAAGGCTCATATATGATGTTAGATTGAAAGTCCTAAGCCGATGATCAAAATATTTACAGCATGTGAAATTTAAATATGATGGTTGGGTTTTGTATTGGTGTTGGCACACCTGTTTCTGGCTCTCACTTGAGCACGGAACAGGTATTTCTGTTAGAATAAAGACACTAGGCATACACGTGGATGCCTAAGAGGACTACCGTGAAAAGACAGGATGGATCGTGAGCTTTTCTTCACCCATTGGTGTTGGAGGAGGATTGGGCGTCACTGGAGGATATCGCACTTCAGACTATTGGGCCTTCCGGACGACCCAATGGTTTAAAGGTAGGCAGATACCTTTTTTTTCTCATGTCTCTGCCATTCTTTTCCTAGATCTCTTTTGTGGCCCAGAAGGAATACACATGTCAGGTCCTTTGTTGTGTCACAACATTTAACCTGATGCCAGGGGAAGAAGACTCCTTTTTTAATTCTTATTTTGGATTGTCAAATTTTTGGACATTAGGCGGGCTCGGAGATGGAATGGCCAGCTTTAAGGGAGAGGAGAGGCTGGATCTTTTCACATCATGTGTCAGCTATGAAGGCTACATAATGATGTTAGATTGAAAGTCCTAAGCCTGAGATCCAAAATATTTACATTCATGTGAAATTTTATTTATGGTATGGTAGGGTTTTTGTATTGGCGTGGCACACTGTTTCGGCTCTCACTTCAGCAGGAACAGGTAATTTCTGTTACAAATAAGACAATAGGCATAACACGTTGGATGCCTAAGAGACTACGCGTGAAAAAACAGGGGGATCGTGAGCTTTTCTTCACCCATGTGGTGGAGCGAAGATTAGGGCGCACTGGAGGATATACGCACTTCAGACTTTTGGGCTTTCCGGACCGACCATGGTTTAAGGTGAGGCAATACCTTTTTTTCTCATGTCTCTGCACATTTCTTTTCGCAACATCTTTTGGGGCCCAGAAATGGAATACACATGTCATGTGTCCTTTTTGTGTCACAACATTTTACCTGATGCCAGGGAAGAAGACCCCTTTTTAATTCTTATTTTTGGATTGTCAAATTTTTTGGACCATTAGGCGGGCTCTGGAGGATGGAATGGCCAGCTTTAAGGGGAGGAGGCTGGATCTTTTCACATCATGTGTCAGCTATGAAGGCTTCATATATGATGTTAGATTGAAAATCCTAAGCGATGATCCAAAATATTTACATGCATGTGAAATTTTAAATTATGGAATGGTTGGGTTTTGTATTGTGTTGCACACCTGTTTCTGGCTCTCACTTTGAGACGGAACAGGTCATTTCTGTTAGAATAAAGACAATAGGCAACACACGTTGGATGCCTAAGAAGACGACACGTGAAAACAGGAGGATCGTGAGCTTTTCTTCACCCCTTTGGTGGTTGGAGCGAGGATAGGGCGCACTGGAGGATATACGCACTTCAGACTGTTGGGCTTTCCGGACCACCCATGGTTTAAAGGTAGGCAGATACCTTTTATTTCTCATGCTCTGCCATTTCTTTTTCCGCATCTCTTTTGTGGCCAGAAATGAATACACATGTCATGTGTCCTTTTTTTGTCACAACATTTTACTGATGCAGGGAAGAAGACTCCTTTTTTAATTCTTATGTTTTGGATTGTCAAATTTTTGGACCATTAGGCGGGCTCTGGAGATGGAATGGCCACTTTAAGGGGAAGGAGGAGGCTGGATTCATTAACAATGTGTCAGCTATGAGGCTCATATATGATGTTAGATTGAAAGTCCTAAGCGATGATCCAAAATATTTACATTCATGTGAAATTAATTATGGTTTTATGGTAGGGTTTTGTTTATTGGTGTGCACACCTGTTTCTGGCTCTCATTTGAGCACGGAACAGGTAATTTCTGTTAGAATAAGACAATAGCAACACACGTTGGATGCCTAGAGACTACGCGTCAAAACAGGAGGGATCGTGAGCTTTTCTTCACCCATTGGATCGTGGGAGCAAGGATTAGGCGCACTGGAGGATATACGCACTTCAGAATTGGGCTTTCGGACGAACCATGGTTTAAAGTAGGCAGATACCTTTTATTTCTCATGTCTCTGCACATTTCTTTTTCCTGGCATCTCTTTTGTGCCCAGAAATGGAATACACATGTCATGTGTCCTTTTGTGTCACAACATTTTACCTGATGCCAGGGAAGAAGACCCCTTTTTTAATTCTTATTTTTGGATTGTCAAATTTTTTGGACCATTAGGCGGGCTCTGGAGATGGAATGGCCAGCTTATAGGGAAGGGGAAGGGCTGGATCTTTCACATCATGTGTCAGCTATGAAGGCTCATATATGATGTTAGATTGAAAGTCTAAGCCGGTGATCCAAAATATGACATGCATGTGAAATTTTAAATTAGGATGGTAGGGTTTTGTATTGGTGTTGCACACTGTTTCTGGCTCTCACTTGAGCACGGAACAGGTAATTTCTGTTAGAATAAAGACAATAGCAACACACGTTGGATGCCTAGAGGACTACGCGTAAAAACAGGAGGATCGTGAGCTTTTTCACCCCTTTGGATGTGGAGCGAGGATTAGGCGCACTGGAGGATTACGCACTTCAGACTTGGGCCTTCCGACGACCCATGGTTTAAAGGTAGGCAGATACTTTTATTTCTCATGTCTCTGCACATTCTTTTTTCCTAGCACTCTTTTGTGGGCCAGAAATGGAATACACATGTCATGTGTCCTTTTTGTGTCACAAACATTTTACCTGATGCCAGGAAGAAGACCCTTTTTTAATTCTTATTTTTGGATTGTTCAAATTTTTGGACCATTAGGCGGCTCTGGAGATGGAATGGCCAGCTTTAAGGGGAGAAGGAGGAGGCTGGATTTTTCACATCATGTGTCAGCTATGAAGGCTACATATATGATGTTAGATTGAAGTCCTAAGCCGATGATCCAAATATTTACATTCATGTGAAATTATAATTTATGGTAGGTTGGGTTTTTGTATTGGCGTGGCAACCTGTTCTGGCTCTCACTTTAGCAGGAACAGGTAATTTCTGTTACAATAAGACAATAAGCATACACGTGGATGCCTAAGAGGACTACGCGTAAAAAACGGATGGATCGTGAGCTTTTCTTCACCCATTGTGGTGGAGCGAGGATTAGGGCGCACTGAGGATATACGAACTTCAGAACTTTTGCTCCGACGACCCGATGGTTTAAAGGTAGGCAAAACCTTTTATTTCTCATGTCTTGCAATTTCTTTTTCCTAGCATCTCTTTTGTGGCCCAGAAATGGAATACACATGTCATGTGTCCTTTTTGTGTCACAACATTTTGCCTGATGCCAGGAAGAAGACCCCTTTTTTAATTTTATTTTGGATTGTCAATTTTTTGGACCATTAGGCGGGCTCTGGAGATGGAATGGCCAGCTTTTAGGGAAGGAGGAGGCTGGATCTTTTCACATCATGTGTCAGCTATGAAGGCTTAATATGATGTTTAATTGAAAGTCCTAAGCCGGTGATCCAAAATATTTACATGCATGTGAAATTTTAATTATGGTATGGTAGGGTTTTTGTATGGTGTTGGCACACCTGTTTCTGGCTCTCACTTCGAGCACGGAACAGGTAATTCTGTTAGAATAAAGACAATAGGCAAACACCGTTGGATGCCTAAGAGGACTACGCGTCAAAAAACGCGAGGGATCGTGAGCTTTTCTTCCCCCTTGGATCGGGAGCGAGGTTAGGGCGCACTGGAGGATATACGCACTTCAGACAATGTGGGCCTTCCGGACGACCGATGGTTTAAAGGTAGGCAGATACTTTTATTCTCATGTCTCTGCACATTTCTTTTTCCTAGCATCTCTTTTGTGGCCCAGAATGAATTGAATACACATGTCAGTGTCCTTTTTTGTCACAACATTTTACCTGATGCCGGGAAGAAGACCCCTTTTTAATTCTTATTTTGGATTGTCAAATTTTGGACCATTAGGGGGCTCTGGAGATGGAATGGCAGCTTTAAGGGGAAGGAGGAGGCTGGATCTTTCACATCTGTGTCAGCTATGAAGGCCATATATATGTAGATTGAAAGTCCTAAGCGGATGATCCCAAAATATTTACATCATGTGAAATTTTAAATTTATGGTATGGTAGGGTTTTTGTTATTGGCGTGGCACACCTGTTTCTGGCTCTCACTTTAGCAAGGAAAGGTTATTTCTGTTACAATAAAGACAATAGGCATACACGTGGATGCCTAAGAGGACTACGCTAAAAAAGACAGGATGGATCGTGAGCTTTTCTTCACCCATTGGTGGTGGAGCGAGGATTAGGGCACTGGGGATATACACTTTAGACTTTGCTTCCGGACGACCCGATGGTTTAAAGGTAGGCAGAACCTTTTATTTCTCATGTCTCTGCACATTTCTTTTTCTGAGCATCTTTTGTGGCCAGAAATGGAATACACATGTCATGTGTCCTTTTTTGTCACAACATTTTACCTGATGCCAGGAAGAAGACCCCTTTTTTAATTCTTATTTGGATTTGTCACATTTTTGGACCTTAGGCGGGCTCTGGAGATGGAATGGCCAGCTTTAAGGGGAAGGAGGAGGCTGGATCTTTTCACATCATGTGTCAGCTATGAAGCTTCATATATGATGTTAGATTGAAAGTCCTAACCTGATGATCCAAATATTTACATTCATGTGAAATTTTAATTGTATGGTAGTGGTTTTTGTATTGGTGTGCCACCTGTTTCTGGCTCTACTTTGAGCGGAAAAGGTCATTTCTGTTAAATAAAGACAATAGGCAATACACGTTGGATGCCTAAGAAGGACTACGCGTAAAAACAGGAGGATCGTGAGCTTTTCTTCACCCTTGGTCGTGGAGCGAGATTAGGGCGCACTGGAGGATATACGCACTTCAGACATGGGCCTTCCGGACGACCCATGTTTAAAGGTAGGCAGAAACCTTTTATTCTCATGTCTCTGCACATTTTTTTTCCTGGCATCTCTTTGTGGCCCAGAAAGGAATACACATGTCATGTGTCCTTTTTTGTCACAACATTTTACCTGATGCCAGGGAAGAAGACCCCTTTTTAATTTATTTTTGGATTGTAAATTTTTTGGACCATTAGGCGGGCTCTGGAGATGGAATGGCCAGCTTTAAGGGGAAGGAGGAGGCGGATCTTTTCACATCATGTGTCAGCTATGAAGGCACATATATGATGTTAGATTGAAGTCCTAAGCCGATGTGATCAAAATATTTACAGCATGTGAATTTTAATTATGGAATGGTTGGGTTTTTGTATTGGTGTGCACACCTGTTTCTGGCTCTCACTTTGAGCACGGAACAGGTAATTTCTGTTAGAATAAAGACAATAGCAACACAGTTGGATGCCTAAGAGGACTACGCGTGAATAGACAGGATGGATCGTGAGCTTTTCTCACCCATTGGAGTGGAGGAGGGATTAGGGCGCACTGGAGGATATACGCACTTCAGACAAGTTGGGCCTTCCGACGACCCCGATGGTTTAAAGGTAGGCAGAATACCTTTTTTATCTGTCTCTGCACATTTCTTTTTCCTAGCATCTTTTTGTGGCCCAGAAATGAATACACATGTATGTGTCCTTTTTGTGTCACAACATTTTACCTGATGCCAGGGAAGAGACCCCTTTTTTAATTCTTATTTTTGGATTGTCAATTTTTGGACCATAGGCGGCTCTGGAGATGGAATGGCCAGCTTTAAGGGAAGGAGGAGGCTGGATCTTTTACATCATGTGTCAGCTTGAAGGCTACATATATAGATGTAGATTGAAAGTCCTAAGCCGGATGATCCAAATATTTACATCATGTGAAATTTTATTTATGGTATGGTAGGGTTTTTGTATTGCGGGCACACCTGTTTCTGGCTCTCACTTTGAGCAAGGAACAGGTAATTTTGTTAAATAAAGACAATAGGCAAAACACGTGGATGCCTAAGAGGACTACGCGTGAAAAAACAGGATGGATCGTGAGCTTTTCTTACCATTGGTGGTGGAGCGAGGATTAGGCCACTGGAGGATATACGACTGTCAGACTTGGGCTTCCGGCGACCGACCCGATGGTTTAAAGGAGGCGATAACTTTTATTTCTCATGTCTCTGCACATTCTTTTTCCTAGATCTCTTTTGTGGCCCAGAAATGAATACACATGTCATGTGTCCTTTTTGTGTCACAACATTTTCACTGATGCAGGGAAAAGACCCCTTTTATTCTTATTTTTGGATTGTAAATTTTTGGACCATTAGGCGGGCTCTGGAGATGGAATGGCACTTTAGAGGGAAGGAGGAGGCTGGATCTTTCACTCATGTGTCAGCTATGAGGCTTCATATATGATGTTAGATTGAAAAGTCCTAACCGGATGATCCAAAATTTTACATGCATGTGAAATTTTAATTATGGTATGGTAGGGTTTTTGTATTGGTGTGCAACCTGTTTCTGGCTCTCACTTGAGCACGGAACAGGTAATTTCTGTTAGAATAAAGACAAAGGCAACACACGTTGGATGCCTAAGAGGACTACGCGTAAAAAACAGGAGGGATCGTGAGCTTTTCTTCACACCATTGGATCGTGGACGAGGGATTAGGCGCACTGGGGGATATACGCACTTCAGGACAATGGGCTTCCGGACGACCGATGGTTTAAAGGTAGTCAGGATGATACTTTTATTTCTCATGTCTCTGCACATTTCTTTTTCCTAGCATCTCTTTGTGGGCCCAGAAATGGAATACACAGTCCATGTGTCCTTTTTTGTCACAACATTTTACTCTGATGCCAGGGAAGAAGACCCCTTTTTTCAATTCTTATTTTGTGATTGTAAATTTTTTGGACCATAGGCGGGCTCTGGAGATGGAATGGCCACTTTAAGGGGAAGGAGGAGGCTGGATCTTTTTAACATCATGTGTCAGCTATGAAGCTTCATATATGATGTTAGAAATGAAAGTCCTAAGCCGATGATCCAAATATTTACATCATGTGAAATTTTAAATTATGGATGGTGTTGGGTTTTGTATTGGTGTTGCAACACCTGTTCTGGCTTCACTTTGAGCACGGAACAGGATTTCTGTTAGAATAAAAGACAATAGGCCAACACACGTTGGACCTCCTAAGAGGACTACACGTGAAAAGACAGGGAGGGATGTGAGCTTTTTCTTCACCCATGGATCGGGGGAGCAGGATTAGGGCGCACTGGAGATATAAGCATTCAGACATTGGGCCTTTACGGACGACCGATGGTTTAAAGGTTGTCAGAATACCTTTGATTTCTCATGTCTTGCACATTCTTTTTCTAGCATCTCTTTTTGTGGCCCAGAAATGGAATACACATGTCGTTGTCCTTTTGTGTCACAACATTTACCTGATGCCAGGGAAGAAGACCCCTTTTTTATTCTGTTTTTGGATTGTCAAATTTTTTGGGCATTAGGCTGGGCTCTGGAGATGGAATGGCCAGTTAAGGGGAAGGGGAGGCTGGATCTTTCACAATCATGTGGTATGAAGGTTAAGCGATATATGATGTTAGATGAAAGTCCTAAGCGGATGATCCAAATATTTACATGCATGTGAAATTTAAATTATGGATGGTTAGGGTTTTTGTTGGTGTGCACACCTGTTTCTGGCTCTCACTTGAGCCACGAACAGGTATTTCTGTTAGAAAAAGACAATAGGCAACACGTTGGATGCCTAAAGGACTACGCAAAAATAGGAGGGATCGTGAGTCTTTTCTTCACCCATTGGATCTTGGACGAGGATTAGGGGCACTGGAGGATATACGCACTGTAGACTATGGGCCTTCACGACCCTCGGGTTTAAAGGAAGGCATACCTTTTATTTCTCATGTCCTGACATTTCTTTTCCTAGCATCTCTTTTGTGGCCAGAAAGGAATACACATGTCATGTGTCCTTTTTTGTGTCACAACATTACCGATGCCAGGAAGAGACCCCCCTTTTTTAATTCTTATTTTTGGATTGTAAATTTTTGGACCATTAGGCGGGCTCTGGAGATGGATGGCCAGCTTTAAGGGAAGGAGGAGGAGGCTGGATCTTTCACATCATGTGTCAGCTATGAAGGCTACAAATGATGTTAGATGAAAGTCTAGCCTGATGATCCAAAATATTTACTATCATTGAAATTTTAAATTATGGATGTAGGGTTTTTGTATTGGCGTGGCACACCTGTTTCGGCTCTCACTTGAGCAAGGAACAGGTATTTCTGTTAAATAAAACAATGGCAACACACTTTGGATCCTAAGAGGAATTAGTGAAACAGAGATCGGAGTTTTTACACCCATTGGATTGTTGATGACGAGGATTAGGGCGCACTGGAGGATATACGCAATTCAATATTGGGCCTTCCGGACGACCAATGTTTAAGGTAGTCGATACTTTTATTACTCATGTCTCTGCACATTTCATTTTCCTAGCATCTCTTTTGTGGCCCAGAAATGGAATACACATGTCATGTGTCCTTTTTGTGTCACACATTTACCTGATGCCAGAGAGAAGAAGAAGAGTCCTTTTTAATCTTTATTTGGATTGTCAAATTTTTGGACCATTAGGCGGCTCTGGGATGGAATGGCCAGCTTAAGGGGAAGGAGGAGGCGGATCTTTTTACATCATGTCAGCTATGAAGGATACATATATGATGTTAGATTGAAAGTCCTAGCCGATGATCCAAAAATTTACATTCATGTGAAATTTTAATTATGAATGGTTGGGTTTTTGATTGGGTGGCACACCTGTTCTGGCTCTCCTTTAGCAAGGAAACGGTAATTTCTGTTATAATAAGACAATAGGCAAACACGTTGGATGCCTAAGAGGAACTACGCTGAAAAGACAGGAGGATCGTGAGTTTTCTCACCCTGGGTGTGGAGGAGCCGAGATTAGGGCGCCACTGGAGGATATACGCACTCAGACTAGTTGGCTTTCCGACAACCAATGGTTTAAAGTGTATGCAGATACCTTTTATTTCTCATGTCTCTGCACATTTCTTTTTCTGCATCTCTGTTTGTGGCCCGAAATGGAATACACAGTCATGGTCCTTTTTGGTCACAACATTTACCTGATGCCAGGGGAAGAAGACCCCTTTTTTATTCTATTTGTTGATTGTCAAATTTTTGGACCATTGGCGGGCTGGAGTGGAATGGCCAGCTTCTAAGGGGACGAGGAGGCTGATCTTTTCACATCATGTGTACGCTATTAAGGCGTCCTCATATATGATTAGATGAAAGTCCTAAGCGATGATCCAAATATTTACATGCATGTGAAATTTTAAATTATGGTTTGGTAGGTTATTTTGTACTTGGCTTTCACACCGGTGTTTCTTCTCTCACTTGAGCACGGCACAGTCAATTCTTTGTTAGATAAAGAATAGCACACACACGTTGGGACTAAGAGGACTACGGTCAAAAAACAGGAGGGATAGTGAGCTTTTTCTTCACCCAGCGGGATAGTGGTGGAGCGGAAAGGGGGGGGGGGAAAAAATTTTAGCGGCGCACTGGAGTGATATACGCACTTCAGACCTTTGGCCTTCCAGGCGACCCGATGGCTTAAGGTTAGGGCAGATAGCTTTTATTTCTCATGTCTCTTGCACATTTCTTTTCCTAGCATCTCTTTTGTGGGTTCGAAATTGAATCACATGTCCGGTGTCCTTTTGTGTTCACAATATTTTTACCTGATGCCAGAGAAGAAGACTCCTTTATAATCTTATTTTTGGATTGTCAAATTTTTTGGACCATTAGGCGGGCTCTGGAGATGGAATGGCCAGCTTTAAGGGGAAGGAGGAGGCTGGATCTTTCAACATTATCAGTCAGATATGAAGGCTTCATATATCATGTTAGATTGAAAGTCCTAAGCCTGATGATCCAAAATATTTACATGCATGTGAAATTTTAAATGATGATATAGTAGGGTTTTTGTATTGGCGTTTCACACCTGTTTCTGGCTCTCACTTTGAGCAAGGAACAGGTCAATTCTGTTAGAATAAAGACAATAGGCACCACACGTTGGATGCCTAGGAGGACTACGCGTGAAAAGACAGGGATGCCAGGGAAGAAGACCCCTTTTCTAATTCTTATTTTTGGAGTGTCAAATTTTTTGGACCATTAGGCGGGCTCTGGAGTTGGAATGGCCAGCTTTAAGGGGAAGGAGGAGGCTGGATCTTTTCACATCATGTGTCAGCTATGAAGGCTTCATATATGATGTTAGATTGAAAGTCCTAAGCCTGATGATCCAAAATATTTACATGCATGGGAAATTTTAAATTCTGGTATGGTAGGGTTTTTGTATTGGCGTTTCACACCTGTTTCTGGCACCCACTTTGAGCAAGGAACTGGTAATCTCTGTTAGAATAAAGACAATAGACAACAGACGTTGGATGCCTAGGAGGAGTACGCGTGAAAAGACAGGAGGGATCGTAAGCTATTCTTCACCCATTGGATCGTGGAGCGAGGGTTAGGGCGCGCTGTAGGATATACGCACTTCAGACTATCGGGCCTTCCGGACCACACGATGGTTTAAAGTTAGTCAGATACCTTTTGTTTCTCATGTCTCTGCACATTTCTTTTTCCTAGCTTCTCATTTGTGGCCCAGAAATGGAATACACATTTCATGTGTCCTTTTTTTTGTCACAACAATTTACCTGATGCCAGAGAAGAAGACCCCTTTTTTATTTCTAATTTTTGGATTGTCAAATTTTTTGGACCATTAGGCGGGCTCCAGAGATGGAATGGCCAGCTTTAAGGGGACGGTGGAGGCTGGATCTTTTAACATCATCAGTCAGCTATGAAGGCTACATATATGATGATAGATTGAAAGTCCTAAGCCTGATGATCCAAAATATTTACATGCATGTGAAATTTTAAATTATGGTTTGGTAGGGTTTTTGTATTGGTGTTGCACACCTGTTTCTGGCTCTCACTTTGAGCAAAGAACAGGTCATTTCTGTTAGAATAAAGACAATAGGCAACACAAGTTGGATGCCTAAGAGGACAACGCGTGAAAAGACAGGAGGGATCGTGAGCTTTTCGTCAACCATCGGATCGTGGAACGAGGATTAGGGCGCACTGGAGGATATACGCACTTCAGACTATTGGGCCTTCTGGACCACCTAATGGTTTAAAGGTAGGTAGATACCTTTTATTTCTCATGTCCCTGCACATTTCTTTTTCCTAGCATCTCTTTTGTGGCCCAGAAATGGAATACACGTCATGTGTCCTTTTTTGTGTCACAACATTTTACCTGATGCCAGAGAAGAAGACCCCTTTTTTAATTCTTATTTTTGGATTGTCAAATTTTTTGGACCATTAGGCGGGCTCTGGAGATGGATTGGCCAGCTTTAAGGGGAAGGAGGAGGCTGGATCTTTTCACATCATGTGTCAGCTATGAAGGCTTCATACGTGATGTTAGATTGAAAATCCTAAGCCTGATGATCCAAAATATTTACATGCATGGGAAATTTTAAATTCTGGTATGGTAGGGTTTTTGTATTGGCGTGGCACACCTGTTTTTGGCTCTCACTTTGAGCAAGGAACAGGTCATTTCTGTTAGAATAAAGACAATAGGCAAAAAGCGTTGGATGCCTAGGAGGACTATGCGTGAAAAGACAGGAGGGATCGTGAGCTTTTCTTCACCCATTGGATCGTGGAACGAGGATTAGGGCGCACTGGAGGATATACGCGCTTCAGACTATTGGGCCTTCCGGACCACCCGATGGTTTAAAGGTAGGCAGATACCTTTTATTTCTCATGTCTCTGTACATTTCTCTTTCCTAGCATCTCTTTTGTGGCCCAGAAATGTCATGCGTCCTTTTTTGTGTCACAACATTTTACCTGATGCCAGGGAAGAAGATCCCTTTTTAAATTCCTATTTTTGGATTGTCAAATTTTTTGGACCATTAGGCGGGCTCTGGAGATGGAATGGCCAGCTTTAAGGGGAAGGAGGAGGCTGGATCTTTTCACATCATGTGTCAGCTATGAAGGCTTCATATATGATGTTAGATTGAAAGTCCTAAGCCTGATGATCCAAAATATTTACATGCATGGGATATTTTAAATTCTGGTATGGTAGGGTTTTTGTATTGGCGTTTCACACCTGTCTGGCTCTCACTATGAGCAAGGAACAGGTCAATTCTGTTAGAATAATCACAATAGGCAACAGACGTTGAATGCCTAGGAGGACTACGCGTGAAAAGACAGGGATGTCAGGGAAGAAGACCCCTTTTTTAATTCTTATTTTTGTATTGTCAAATTTTTTGGACCATTAGGCGGGCTCTGGAGATGGAATGGCCAGCTTTAAGGGGAAGGAGGAGGCTGGATCTTTTCACATCATGTGTCAGCTATAAAGGCTTCATATATGATGTTAGATTGAAAATCCTAAGCCCAATGATCCAAAATATTTACATGCATGGGAAATTTTAAATTCTGGTATGGTAGGGTTTTTGTATTGGCGTTTCACACCTGTTTCTGGCTCTCACTTTGAGCAAGGAACAGGTCAATTCTATTAGAATAAAGACAATAGGCAACACACGTTGGATGCCTAGGAGCACTACGGGTAAAAAGAAAGGAGGGATCGTGAGCTTTTCTTCACCCATTGGATCGTGTAGCGAGTATTAGGGTGCACTGGAGGATATATGCACTTCAGACTATTGGGCCTTCCGGACCACCCGATGGTTTAAAGGTAGGCAGATACCTTTTATTTTTCATGTCTCTGTACATTTCTTTTTCCTAGCATCTCTTTTGTGGCCCAGAAATGGAATACACATGTCATGTGTCCTTTTTTGTGTCACAACATTTTACCTGATCCCAGGGATGGAGACCCTTTTTTAATTCTTATTTTTGGATTGTCAAATTTTTTGGACCATTAGGTGGGCTCTGGAGATGGAATGGCCAGCTGTAAGGCGATGGAGGAGGCTGGATTTTTTATCATCTTATTTCAGCTATTAAAGCTACATATATGATGTGAATTTGAAGTCCTAAGCCTGATGATCCAAAATATTTACATGCATGCGAAATTATGGTATGGTAGGCTTTTTTTATTGGCTTTGCACACCTCTTTCTGGCTCTCAATTTCAGCAAGGAACAGGTCATTTCTGTTAGAATGAAGACAAAAGGGAAAACACGGATGCCTAGAAGGACTACCCGTGAATAGACAGGATGGCTTCTGAGCTTTTCTTCACCCATTGGATCGTGGAGCGAGCATTAGGGCGCGCTGGAGGATATACGAACTTTAGACTGTCGGGCCTTCCGGACCACCCGATGGTTTAAAGGTAGGCAAATACCTTTTTTTTCTCATGTCTCTGCACATTTCTTTTCCCTAGCATCTATTTTTTGGCTCAGAAATGGAATACACATGTTATGTGACCTTTTTTGTCACATTTTACCTGATGCTAGGGAAAAAGAACCCTTTTTTAATTCTTATTTTTGGATTGTGAAATTTTTTGGACCATTAGGCGGGCTCTGGAGATGGAATGGTCAGCTGTTAGGGAACGGAGGAGGCTGGATCTTTTAACATCATGGGGCAGATTTACTTACCCGGCCCATTCGCGATCCAGCGGCGCCTTCTCTGCGGTGGATTCGGGTCTGGCCGGGATTCACTAAGACAGTTCCTCCGCCGTCCACCAGATGTCGCTGCTGCGCTGAAGAGCATCAGAACGGCCTGGAATACACAGAGTCCGGCTGAGTGAAGGTAAGTGCAAGCTCCGCAACACATTTTCCGTTTTTAAATGCGGTGGTTTTTCCGAATACGTCGGGTTTTCGTTCGGCCACGCCCCCCGTTTTCCGTCACGCGCATGCCGGCGCCGATGCGCCACAATCAGATCGCGTGCGCCAAAATCCCGGGGCAATACAGGGAAAATCGGCGCAAATCGTAAATATTCGGGAAACACGTCGGGAAAACGCGAATCGGGCCCTTAGTAAATGACCCCCCATGTGTCAGTTATGAAGGCTACATATATGATGTTAAATTTGAATTCCTATGCCTGATGATCCAAAATATTTACATGTATGTGAAATTTTCGATTATGATATGGTAGCTTTTTCGTATTCGCTTTGCACACCTGTTTCTGGCTCTTGCTGAGAGATGAAGACAATTGGCAACACACATTGGATGCTTAGGAGGACTACCCCTGAACAGACAGAGCGGATCATGGCTTTACGAACAGCCAGTATTAGGATGCGCTGGAGGAAAGGCATATATTAGATTGTTTTTGGATTGTCACATTTTCTGGACCATAAGCCAGGCTGTGGAGATAGAATGGCCAACTGTAAGGGGACAGAGGAGGCTGGATCTTTTAACATTATGCAGCACTGTGTGAAATTTGAAGATCCAAAATATTTGCATGTGAAACTGTAAATTATGGTATGGTGCAGTTTTCGTAGTGGTGTTGCACACCGGTTACTGGCTCTCGTGTGAGCAAGGAACAGGTAATTTCTGTTAGAATGAAGGCGATTGGCAACATGCGTTGGATGTCTAGGAGGACTGCCCCTGAACAGACAAAACGGATCATGTTTTTTTCTGCATCTATTGGATTGTGGACCAAATCAAAAAAATGGACGACTCAAAAAGGGTCTCCTTTTTTTGAGTCAAAAATATTTGACCTGATGCCAAGGGAAAAGATCACTGTTTTTTATCATTGTAGTGTCAAATTTTCTGGTCCATCAGGTGGGCTTTGGATATGGAATGGAGGAAGGAGACTGGGTTTTTTTTACATCACGTGTGTAAGCTATGCACATGATGTAAATCAACAATAAACTTTATTAAGAGGAACATATAGAGACAAGATACACATTGAATAATGTATCAATCAGACTGTATACAGCAACAAAATAAACATAACAGGTAATTGTATTAACCCCTTTGGGACTCTTGGGCCCCTTTGGGCCTATTTTGGCCTCTAGGATGCAGCACCATTTTTCAAATTTGCCCTATGTCAGTAGAAGTGCTTATAGCTTTGGAACTCTATAAGATATCCAGGGGATTTTGATATTGTTTTCTCGTGACATATTGTACTTCAAATTAGATTAAAAATTTTAATGATATCTTTTTTGTTTAGTTATGACAAAAAACTAAATTTTTCAAAAATGTTGAAAAATTATTTATAATACCTGTATAAATTTGGTATTACCGTGATCATACCGAACAAAAGAATAAAGCAGAGGTGTTATTTGACAGCTGAGAATTTTCTTTCATGGGAAAACCCCTTTAACTGTGTGACTAAGTAGGAATTTGAGGGCTAGCATTTGTACCAGATAGTATGGAATATATTTTCCTTTATTCTGTGGAAGAGCATCATTAACTGACTTAATCCAGCCGCACATGGTGGGTGGTTGGGCAGCCATCCAGAAACTGGCCCCCATTTTCCTGGTGCAATACAGGGTTTCCATATGGAAAGCATGGTCCATGGTAAAATGGAACAATTCCGGTGTAGCAGGCCCAAATTACCCCTTCCCAGGCTAGGTTTGAGTGTACTGCAAGGCCCAGAATATTCCCCATCCCAGGTCTGAATATGCCCCTCTGACCCAGGTACAGTCTGGCCCAGGCCACATTATACCCCTGGGGATGAACTCTTTACCAGCAGGTATAAAATAACCTAGGCGCTATCCATCTAGACCTTAATGGTAGATTTCTCCTGCCTGCCTCTGCAGGCATCCTTGAACCAAACTAACTTGTTAAAAACTTAATTTTACTAATATGTAAATTGACTGAAAAGAATACTGGGGTGTGTACTAGCCTGGCCAGGCACTGGGGGTGTAGGCTACTCCACAACCCAATAGCCTCTGCAGTTAATTTACATATAAATTTACATACAAAAACCCTTGCGCACAACCGTTTTGTGTGGCAGCAAACTCGCTACATAAACTGCTCACTAGGGCGCCATTGACTAGCATTATGTACGGACATGATGCGGTGAGCATACCATGACCGAGCCATGATATCACGTCCACCACTCCATAAACTTTCCCCGGTCGTGTGAACAAGATGTTACTTTCTGTTTACACGTCGCATTTACATTTTATTAACATTGTGCTGATTTAAACTATGTTCCTGTAAAAGCAATGTGAACGCAACGTTTATACAGAATATTCATAAATGCTATGTGAATGCAATATTAGACTGCTTTACAGTGTGATAACATCACATTAATGTAAACCTTGGTTATGTAAATGCTATTTGAACATGTTTGCACCGCAGTTATGTAAATGCAATGTCAGCATGATGTGTGCACTGATCTTACATCAAGGAGATAATTACCCAACGTATACATAAACATCATTTGAACATTATGGGGCAGATTTACTTACCAGGTCCATTCGCGATCCAGCGGCGCGTTCTCTGTGGTGGATTCGGGTCTTCCGGCGATTCACTAAGGCAGTTCCTCCGACGTCCACCAGGTGTCGCTGCTGTGCTGAAGTCCGCCGAGGTCCGCCGGAGTTCACGATCCATTGCTGGGTGCAGGTAAGCGCATGTCCAGCGACACTTTTTTTAAAAAATGCGCCGTTTTTTCCAAATCCGTCGGGTTTTTCGTTCGCCCACCGCATCCCCCCCCCCCCCGGTTTCCGCCGCGTGCACGTCGGCAATGATGCGCCACAATCCGATCGCTTGCGCCAAAAACCCGGGGCAATTCAGGGAAAATCGGCGTAAAGAGATATTCGGGTAACCCGCCGTAAAAACACGATTCGGCCCTTAGTAAATAACCCCTATGTTTTCACCCCATTTATGTGAACCCAATGTGAACGTGATGTTAGGCTACGCTCACACGTTGTATGTTAACATTGTACTGATTTAATCAGTCTTTACATGAACACATAGTGAACATCATCTTTGCGCCGCATCGTTTTTTTAAGGCGGATTTCCGGACAAAACCGTTTTGTTCCTAACAAATGGTGATATTTATAAGAAATCTTCACACAGGGACATTTTTTTTAATAAAGTGGAATTGAAGAAATGTCTACATATGAGAATGTGAATGCCGAGATAAGAATGGGAAGGTGCAGCATCTCCATTGTATGTTTTTACCCATTAGGATCTGCACCTGCTACAAAACTGCACTAGAAATCCTCAATGTGTGAATGAAACCGTACAGTGATGTTATGTGTGCGGAAACACTTACGTTTCTCACTTAAACTTTCCAGAGCTGAATCCCCAATAAAATGTAGAAAACTAAAATAATTCTTGTGTTTGACAAAATGTAACTCATAGGGGGGTACCCTGGCCTGGAAGGGGGGTGTACTCTAGCCTAGGCCACTTTATATCCTGGGGTATAATCTGGCCTAGGCCAAAGTATACCCGCAGTATAATCTGCGCTAGGCCAATTTAACCCCCGGTATAGTCTGGTCTGGGGGTATTCTCTGGCCTGTTACACCAGGTATTGTCTGGGCTTGTATTTTAATTTATGCACTGCCCCTGTTGTTCTAGCAGTCACCTGTCACCTTCTCTATGCAGTGTGTGTGTGTGTGGGGGGGGGGGGGGGACGACCAGGCGGGACTGCTAGCGCAATGGGGGAGTGCCTAAAATAAAATACAGGCGGTCCCCTAATTAAGGACACCCGACTTACAGACGACCCCTAGGTAATTAGCATAACGTTTATAATTATATTTCCACAATCATGGAACATCATTCCTTAGGATGGACACATTTACCATCAGTAAACTGGAGGTAGATGTCCTTTATACCATATTTATACCATGAATTGGGTGACATTATTGCAGTGTTTGGTAATATATGAGCCGCTGTAGCGGTTGTATAGTTAATACAACTTTTTAATAGCAATACAAGATTCTACATACTAAAAGAACACAATCTTATATCACATGATCTAAAATTTTCAATAGCCTGTTATCTCTTATTATGTAACTGTTATTCCATGGAAATTGGTTCTTCATTGTTTCCTTAAAACTTCCACCTTAATGATTGAATTTGACCATCGGCATGGAGAGGGACTTTTGGAATTTATGTTGCGGGTTTATACGGATGTGCATCCACATCTACCATTGATTCCATCTAGCACATTACTTGCTGTATATACAATGTATTCGCTTCTTTATACTAATATATTTTTCTGCTACTAGAAAGATGTTTTCGCAAAGACCGTACACAAGCACGGCAGCTGTATATTCGTAGACCTTTTAGGCATAAATTACACCATGTCTCTATTGACTAGAGAGCTAAGGCTTGAGATTTAACCATGTAGCTGGTAAAACAAATGGCATGTTTATTTCCTCAAGTTGGTTTTTGCAAGTTTTGAAATGGGGTTTTATAAGCAGGAGTTCCACAGTGCCCAAATTTGCAGAGTTACTCATTCACTTTGGTCATATTTTCCATTTAGTAAAAATATCTCATTGCTTAGACACCAAAACGTGCCTATATGCTTGCTGCCATGTCTATTCTACAGAACAAATAGGAGACTGTGCATTGCCCTTACTGTCAGGATTGGATGCATCGGGAATCTTATCAGAGACGATATCTGATTTCATCTCATCTGTCTGTCCCTCTACTGAAAAAACTGGATAATGATTAGTTTTCAGGGCACTGAAGGAGGGAGAGGAGTCCTGGGCAGTCACATTAACTTCTGCTTTCTCCGCTACTGATGGGTCCACCACCGCTGCTTCTGTAGTATCTCCGCTTAACTCATTTTCATGGGTCTTTTCCACAGACGCCTTGGGACTGCAGATCTCCTTCTTGGTTTCATATCTGGTAATCTCATCATCTTCATCTCTGCCTGTGAGAACCTTTTCCATCATCTCTATAACTTCTAACTCATCTTCAGACTCTTCAAAGGTGCTGTTTAAAAAGGGCAACACAGAAGGAGATTTTTAAGATTTACTAAAGATCTTTTCGCACACAGTACAGTATATACCTAACAGGTTGGACACAAATCTACAACCTAATGCCAACCTAATAGATCCCCCACCTTTTGCAAATGGTGGTGTAAACATTTAGGACTCCCCTTTATCTAAGGGGTGAGATGTTAGCAAACAGTTGGATAAGAGATAGGACTAAAGGGTATAGAAGAGGTATGGAAACAAAAACTGAGCTATGATGCCCTGGGTGACATAATGGCAACTTATTGAGGGCACATTTTCATCGTTACTATGAATCCCCACTTTTCAACATCATCTGCTGCTCTCAACTCATTCTTAATTTATTGAGGATTAAAGGGATTAGTAAAAATATTTTACATTTCATTTTTATAAATAGTGGCCCACATTTACTAACAGTCTGTACTATGTGCAGTTTGCCTGTGTAGTTTGCAGAGGGCGCCAGACTCAGGATTTCTGGCGCACGTTCTTCAGGAATCTGGAACCCCTTGCACTGCCCCGACAGTGCCCAACTTTTTTTTTGGTGCACCTTTAACATGGGGCGTGCAACACACTTCTCTCAGAATACCGGTAATTACTCACCGGTAATTGTGTTTCCTTGAACCACGACAGCACCCAACCAGAGGGATCCGCCTCCAGGGACAGGAAATCCAGACCTTAAAATGTGCGGTACGCCCCATCTCCTTCAGTGGATTACAGAGACTGCATGGGACTTAATGTTTTGATTATTTCTGACCACCGTATCATTCAGCATATCTTTCAATGAGAGAATCTCACACCTCTGTGACACACACATAACACTAACACCCAAGTGTGAATCTGAAAAGAATTTTACAAGGGAGGGAATAACCAGGGTGCTGTCGTGGTTCAAGGAAACACAATTACCGGTTTCCCCCTCTCTCCACGACAGCACCCAACCAGAGAGAATAACATAGACGAAAAAATTTAGGGAGGGATTACCGAAGAAAGAACTCTTCGCCCAAAAGAAAGATCCTGTGCACCTGCTACGTTCAGCCTATAGTGCCTATAGAAAGTGTGAGGAGAAGACCAAGTGGCAGCCTGACAAATTTGATTAACCGATACCTCTCTGAATTCTGCCCATGAAGAAGAGACTGCTCTGGTAGAATGGGCTTTTAGACCCTCTGGTATCGGCTGTCCTGCTGCTACATAAGCAGAGCTAATAGCTTGCCTGATCCATCTGGCTATAACTATAGCTGAGGCCTTTTGCCCCCTATTCTTGCCTCCAAAAAGAACAAAAAGACTATCAGATCCCTTTTTAAATTCCTATTTTTGGATTGTCAAATTTTTTGGACCATTAGGCGGGCTCTGGAGATGGAATGGCCAGCTTTAAGGGGAAGGAGGAGGCTGGATCTTTTCACATCATGTGTCAGCAATGAAGGCTTCATATATGATGTTAGATTGAAAGTCCTAAGCCTGATGATCCAAAATATTTACATGCATGGGAAATTTTAAATTCTGGTATGGTAGGGTTTTTGTATTAGTGTTGCACACCTGTTTCTGGCTCTCACTTTGAGCAAGGAACAGGTAATTTCTGTTAGAATAAAGACAATAGACAACAGACGTTGGATGCCTAAGAGGACGACACGTGAAAAGACAGGAGGGATCGTGAGCTTTTCTTCACCCATTGGATCCTGGAGCAAGGATTAGGGCACACTGGAGGATATACACACTTTAGACTATTGGGCCTACCGGACCACCCGATGGTTTAAAGGTAGGCAGATACCTTTTATTTCTCATGTCCCTGCACATTTCTTTTCCCTAGCATCTCTTTTGTGGCCCAGAAATGGAATACACATGTCATGTGTCCTTTTTTGTGTCACAACATTTTACTTGACGCTAGGGAAGAAGACCCCTTTTTAAATTCCTATTTTTGGATTGTCAAATTTTTTGGACCATTAGGCGGGCTCTGGAGATGGAATGGCCAGCTCTAAGGGGAAGGAGGAGGCTGGATCTTTTCACATCATGTGTCAGCAATGAAGGCTTCATATATGATGTTAGATTGAAAGTCCTAAGCCTGATGATCCAAAATATTTAGATACATGTGAAATTTTAAATTATGGTATGGTAGGGTTTTTGTATTGGTGTTGCACACCTGTTTCTGGCTCTCACTTTGAGCAAGGAACAGGTCAATTCTGTTAGAATAAAAACAATAGGAAACACACGGATGCCTAGGAGGACTACGCGTGAAAAGACAGGAGGGATCATGAGCTTTTCTTCACCCATTGGATCGTAGAACGAGGATTAGGGCGCACTGGAGGATATACGCACTTCAGACTGCTGGGCCTTCTGGACCACCCGATGGTTTAAAGGTAGGCAGATACCTTTTATTTCTCATGTCTCTGCACATTTTTTTATTCCTAGCATCTCTTTTGTGGCCCAGAAATAGAATACACATGTCATGTGTCCTTTTTGTGTCACAACATTTTACCTGATGCCAGAGAAGAAGACCCCTTTATAATTCTTACTTTTGGGTTGTCAAATTTTTTGGACCATTAGGCGGGCTCTGGAGATGGAATGGCCAGCTTTAAGGGGAAGGAGGAGGCTGGATTTTTAACATCATGTGTCAGCTATGAAGGCTTCATATATGATGTTAGATTGAAAGTCCTAAGCCTGATGATCCAAAATATTTACATGTATGTGAAATTTAAAGTTCTGGTATGGTAGGGTTTTTGTATTGGTGTTGCACACCTGTTTCTGGCTCTCACTTTGAGCAAGGAACAGGTCATTTCTGTTAGAATATAGAAAATAGGCAACACACGTTGGATGCCTAAGAGGACTACGTGTGAAAAGACAGGACGGATATTGAGCTATCTTCACCCATTGGATCATGGAGCGAGGATTAGGGCACACTGGAGGATATACGTACTTCAGACTATCGAGCCTTCCGGACCTCCCGATGGTTTAAAGGTAGGTAGATACCTTTTATTACTCATGTCTCTGCACATTTCTTTTTCCTAGCATCTAATTTGTGGCCCAGAAATGGAATACACATGTCATGTGTCCTTTTTTGTGTCACAACATTTTACCTGATACCAGAGAAGAAGACCCCTTTTTAAATTCTTATTTTTGGATTGTCAAATTTTTTGGACCATTAGGCGGGCTCTGGAGATGGAATGGCCAGCTTTAAGGAGAAGGAGGAGGCTGGATCTTTTAACATCATCATGTGTCAGCTATGAAGGCTACATATATGATGTTAGATTGAAAGTCCTAAGCCTGATGATCCAAAATTTTTACGGGCATGTGAAATTTTAAATTATGGTTTGGGAGGGTTTTTGTATTGGCATTTCACACCTGTTTCTGGCTCTCACTTTGAGCAAGGAACAGGTAATTTCTGTTAGAATAAAGATCTTTATTCTACAGAAATTACCTTATCCCGCGTCACGAAGTAGAGCCAGAAACAGGTGCAACACCATCAAAAACCCTACCATACCAATTATTTAAATTTTCACATGTATGTAAATATTTTGGATCATCGGTCTTATGGACTGTTCAAATCTAACATCATATATGAAGCCTTCATAGCTGACACATGATATGTACAAAGATCCAGCCATCCTCCTTCCCCTTAAAGCTGGCCATTCCATCTCTAGCCCGCCTAATGTCCCAAAAATTGACAAATCAAAATAAGAATTAAAAAGGGGGTCTTCTTCCCTGGCAATGCCTCAAATGTTGTGACAACAAAAGACCCATGACATGGTTTCTCTTCTGGGCCCAAAAAGAGATGCAGAAAAGAAATGTGCAGAGACAATGAGAAATAAAAAGGTTTCTTTTCTGCCTACTTTCCTTTAAAACCATCGGGTCGTCCGGTGTAAGTCAAAGGTCTAACAGTTCGTATATCCGTTCCAGTGGGCCCCTATCCTCGCTCCACCACCAATGGGTGAAGAAAACTACGATCCATACCTGTTTCTTTTTACGCGTAGTCCTCATTAGTAGCAATACCGACGTGTATTGCCTATTGTTTATTGTACTCGAAATGTTACTACCTACCTTCCCTTGCGTAAATGTGAGACCAGAAACAGGCTGTGCCACCCAAACAAAAACCCTACCCTACCATAACCATAATTAAAATTAACACATGAATGTAAATATTTTGGGTCATCTGCCAGGCTTATGACTTCAATCCTACATTATATATGTCGCCTTCAAGCTACACAGATGTGAAAAGATCCAGCCTCCCCTTCCCCTTAAAGCGCCATTTCCATCTCCAAGAGGATCCACCGCTAATGTCCCAAAAATTTGACATCCAAAAATAAGAATTAAAAAGGGTCTCTCCCGGCATCAGGTAAAATGGTTGTGCACAAAAAAGGACCACTGACTGTGTATTCAATTTCTATCTTCTGGCCACAAAAAGATCTAGGAAAAAGAAAATTGTGCAGAGACATGAGAAATAAAGCGTATCTCCTCCTTTAAACATCGGGTCCGGGTCGCGAAGGCCCAATTGTCTGAAGTGCGTATATCCCCCAGTCGCCCTCAGTCCTCGCTCCACGATTCCATAGATAGGGGAAGAAAAGCTCACATCCCACCGCGATTTACGCGTAGCCTCTTAGGGCATCCAACGGTTCTTGCCTATGTCTTTATTCTAACAAAAATACCTGTTCCGTGCTCAAGTGAGAGTGCCAGCAAACACGTGTGCCACCACATACAAAAACCCTAATCCATATCATCAATTTAAAATTCACTATGCATGTAAATATTTTGGACAGTCTCGGCTTGGACTTTCAATACTAAACATCATATAATGTCCTTCATAGCTGACACATGATGTGAAAAGATCCAGCCTCCTCCCTTCCTTCCTAAAGCTGCCATTCCATCTCCAAGCCCGCCTAATGGTCCCCCCAAAAAAACTGTGACAATCCAAAATAATAGACTTACAAAAGGGTCTTCTTCCTGGCATCAGGTAAAATGGTTGACACAAAAAGGACACATGACATTGTATTCCTTTCTGGGCCACAAAAGAGCATGCCAGGAACAAGAAATTGCAAGAACTGAGAAATAAAAGGTTCTATGCTACTGCCCCTTAAAATCGGGTCTAGTCCGTCTAGCAACAAGAACTATGCTGCTGAAGGCGTATGGTGTGATCGTATATCCTACAGTCGCCCTAATGCCTCGCTCCACGCATCCATGGGTGAAGAAAACTCAACGATCCACTCCTGTTTTGTTCCACGCGCGTAGTCTCTTAGGCATCCGAACGTGTAGTGCTATTGTCCTTTATTGTAACAGAATTACCTGTTCCTTGCTAAAGTGACGAGCCAGAAACGGTTGTCCACGCCAATACAAAAACCCACCTACCATAAATTACTCCAATATCTTCACATGAAATGTAATATTTGGATCATCCTGTTTAGGACTTTCAATCTACATCATATATGAAGCCTCATAGCTGACACATGATGTGAAAATAGATCCAGCCGTCCTCCTTCCCCTTAAAGCTGGCCTCTTCCATCTCCAGATCCCCCTAATGAGTCCAAAAAATTTGAACAATCCAAAAATAAGAATAAAAAAGGGGTCTTCTTTCCCTGGCATCATGTAAATGAATTTGTGACAAAAAAGGACACTGACATGTGTATTCATTTCTGGCCCACAAAAGAGATGCTCAGGAAAAAAGAACTGTGCAAGACTGAAAATAAAGTATCTGCCCTACCTTTAAACCATCGGGTCGTCCGGGAAGGGTCCCAATTGTCCTGAGTTCGTAATAGCCTCCAGTGCCGATCCCTAATCCCTCGCTCACTCCCATTGGGGGAAGAAAGCTCCACGACATCGCACCTCTCTGTTTTTTTGTACAGGCGTCAGTCCTCTTAGGCTCCACGTGTGATTGCCTTATTGTCTTTTATTCGGTAACAGAAATGTAACCTGTTCCGTTGCTCGAAAGTGAGAGCCAGAAACGGTGTGCCCAAACTCAATAAAAACCCTACCATATCAAAATTAAAATTTCACATGATGTCCATTTTTGGATCACCGGCCTTATGACTTTCAATCTTAACATCAAATATGAACCAAGCCTTCATAGCTGACACATGATGTGAAAGATCCACCTCCTCCTTCCCCTTAAAGCGGCCATTCCCGTCTCCAGAGCCCTACCAATGGGTCCAAAAATTGTCACTTCCAAAAAATAAGAATTAAAAAAGGGGTCTTTCTTCCCATGGCATCGATGACAAAATGTTTTGTTCACACAAAACGGACACATACATGTTGTATGCCATTTTCTGGGCCACAAAGGAGATGCCAGGAAAAAGAAATGTGCAGAGACATGAGAAATAAAAATGTATTCTTGCCTTCCGTTTAAACCCGGGTCGTCCGAAGGCCCCCAAAGTTCCTAAGTTCGTATATCCTCGCATGCTGCCTATCCTTCGTCTTTGCACCACGATCATGGGTGAAGAAAAGCTCACGATCCCTCCTGTTTTTTTCACGCGTAGTCTCTCTAAGGCATCCACGTGTATTGCCCATTGTCATTTATTCGTAACAGAAATTACCTGTTCCGTGCTGAATGTGAACCAGAAACAGGTGTGTCAACACGCCAATAACAAAAACCCCTACCATAATAAACTCATAATTAAATTTCAACATTAATGTAAATATTTTGGATCCATCCGCTTAGAGACTTTCAATTCAGTAATCATCATTATATAGTAGCCTTCAGAGCTGAACACATTAGGTAATGAATGAAAGATCCAGCCTCCTCCTTCCCCTTAAAGCGCCATATCCATCTCCAGCAGCCCGCCTAATGGTCCAAAACTTTGACATCCAAAACTAGAATGAAAAAGGGCGTCTTCTTTCCTCTCCTGGCATCAGGTAAAATGTTGTGACACAAAAAAGGACACATGACATGTTGTATTCTATTTCTGGCACAAAAGAGATGCACGAAAAAGAAATTGCAGAGACATATGAGAATAAAAGGTATCTGCCTCCTTTAAACAATGCGTCGTCGAAGGCCCAACACGTCTGAAGTGCCGTATACTGTCCAGTTCGCCCTACTCCTTCCCTCCGACCGACCAAGGGTGAAAAAATCTTCAACGATCCAGTCCTGTCTTTCACGTTGGTCATTCTTAGGCATCACAACGTGGTTTGCTACTTAGTCCTTTAGTCTAACAGAAATGACCTGTTCCTTCTAAAGTGGGGAGAGCCAGAAACAGGTGTGCCACGCCAATACAAAACCCATACCATTCCATAATTTAAAATTTCACATGCATGTGAAATATTTTGGATCATTCCCGTCTTAGGATTTCAATCTACATCATTCATGAAGCCTTCTATAGCTGACACATGATGTGCAAAAATCCACCTCCTCCCCCCTAAAGCTGGCCATTCCAGTCTCCAGACCCCTGCTATGGTCCAACAAGATCTTGACAACTCCAAAAAATATAATGAAAAAAGGGTCTTCTTCCCTGGCATCAGGTAACATGTTGTGACACACAAAAGGACACATGACATGTGTATTACCATTTCTGGGCCCCAAAGATGATGCCATGAAAAGAAATGTGTCCGAGACAATGAGAATAAAAAGGTATCTCTGCCTCCCTGTAAACCATCGGGTGTCCGAAGGCCCAAATGTCCTGAAGTGCGTATATTCCTCCAGTGCGCCCTAATCCTTGCTCCACTACCAATGGGTGTAAGAAAGCTCACGATCCCCTCCTGTCTTTTCAACGCTAGTCTCATTAGGCATCCAACGTTAATTGCTATTGTCTTATTTTAACAGAATTAACCATGTCCTTGCTGAAGGGAGAGCCCAGAAACATAGGTGTGTCCACGCCAATACAAAACCTTTACCATACCATAAATTAAATTTCCATGAATGTAAATATTTTGGATCATCGCCTTAGGACTTTCAATCTAACATCATATAAATGTACCTTCCATAGCTGCACATGAATGTGAATCCCGACCTCCTCCTCTCCCCTTAAAGCTGGCCATTCCATGCTCCCGAGCCTGCCTATGTCGCAAAAACTTTGACAATACCAAAAATAAGAATTAAAAAAGGGGTCTTCTTTCTCCCTGGCATCAGGTAAATGTTTGACACCAAAAAGGACCACTGACATGTGTATTCCTGTCTGGGTCCCACAAAAGAGATTGCTAGAAAAGAATGTGGCAAGACATTAGAAAAAAAGTATCTGCCTACCTTTCAACCATCGGGTCTTCCCGGAAGTAGCCCAATATGTCTGAAGTTGCGTTATCCTGCCATGCGCCCGTAATCCCGCTCCACCACCTCCAATGTCGGTGAAAAAGCTCACGATCCAATCCTGTCTTTTCTTACGCGAGTCCTCTTAGGCATCCACGTGTATTGCCTATGTCTTTATTCCTAACAAGAATACACATGTTCCGTGCTCAAGTGATAGCCAGAACAGGTTGTGCAAACCAATACAAAACCACACAAAACATCCTATACATTTAACTTATTCCATGCTGTAATATTTTGATCATCGATCCGGCTTAGATTTCATCTACACATCATATATAAGTCTCATAGCTGGACACATGATGTGAAAAAGATCCGCCTCCTCCTTCCTCTCTCTTAAAGCGGGCCTATTCCTCTTTCCAGGAGCCCGCCTAACTGGTCCCAAAAATTATACAAAATCAAAAAAAATATACATTAAAAAAGGGTTTCTTCCGCGCATCAGGCAAAATGTTGTGCGAACACAAAAATGGACGACAGACATGGTATTCCATTTCTGGGCCACCAAAGAGATGCGAGGAAAAAGAATGTGCAGAGACATGAGAAATAAAGGTTTACTGCACTACCTTTAACACGCATCAGGGTCGTCCGGCAACGATGCCAACATCTGTCTGAAGTGCGTATATCCTCCAGTGCGCCCTAATCCCTTGCTCCAACGATTCCAATGGGTGGAAGAAAAGCTCACATCCCTCCTATTTTTTGTGACGCGTCGTCTCTTATGCATCCCATGATTGTTGGCCTATTGTCTTATTTTCTAACAAAGAATGTCCTGTTCCGTGCTCAAAGTGTCGGCCAGAAAACAGGTGTTGCACACCAAACATAAAACCCACATCTCCATAATTTAACAATTTCACATGAATGTAAATATTTGGGATATATCGGAGCTGGACTTTCAATCTACTAAATATATAAGAGCCTTCATAGCTCGACACATGATGTTAAAGATCCAGCCGTCCTCACTACACTTCCCCTTAAAGCTGGCATTCCATCTCCAGAGCCCGCCATATGGTCCAAAATCTTGCACTACCAAAATAGGAATTAAAACAGGGGTCCGTTCTTTGTCCCTGGCATCAGGTAAAAATAGTTCTGTGACAAAAAAGGACGACTAACACTGATGTGATTCCATTCTGGTCTGGCCCAAAAGAGATGCCGGAAAAAGAAATGTGGCAGAGACTGAGAAATAAAAGGTTATCTGCACTACCTTATAACCACGGGTGCATAGTCAGGACATAGTGTTCTTAGCACACAGTACTAAGCTTGCGTATGCATCTTCTCATAGCGCCCTTCTGTTGCCAGGAGTCTACGTAAGTAGATGGAAATTAACTGTCGACATCCCACATCGAGTTATTCCGTGGCCTGCTGAATAAGGTAAGACAGCTCACGTCCATCCTGTCCTTTTCACGTGTAGTCTTCTTCTATGCATCCACGTTGTTTGCCTATTTGTTATTTATCAACAGAATTACCGATGTTCCGCTGCCAAAGTGAGACCAACACAGGTGTGCCACGACCATCCAAAAACCTCAACCATATCCATAATTATTACAATGTCACATGCATGTAAATTTTTGATCATCAGGCTTAGGACTTTCAATCCACATCATCTATAGTAGCCCTCATAGCTGACCATGATAGTGTAAAAGATCCAGCCTCCTCCTTCCCCTAAAGCGGCCCATTCCATCTCCAGAGTCCGCCCTAATGTTCCAAAAATGTTGACATCCAAAAATAAGAATTAAAAAAGGGGTCTTCTTCCCTGGCAATCAGTGTAAATGTTGTGACCAAAAGAGACACAGACGGTGTATGCCATTTTCTGGGCCCCCAAGATGCAGTGAAAAAGAAATTGCAGAGACTGAGAAATACAAGGTATCTGCCTACCTTTAAACATCGTGGGTGGTCGCGAAGGCCCACTAGTCTCGGAAGTGGCGTATATCCTCCCGTGCGCCCTAATCTCGCTCCACCGACCAAGGTGAAGAAAAGCTCACGACCCTCCTCTTTTCATCGACGTTAGTCCTCTAGCAGTCCAACTGTGTTGCCATAATTGTCTTTATTAACACGAAATTACCGTATCCTTTGCTCAAAGTGAGAGCCATAAACCAGGTGTGCCACCGCCAAATACAAAAACCCCCTTACCATATCAAAATGTTCCATGAATTAAATATTTTGGATCATTCGGCTTAGGACTTCAAAGGCACAAACGTGGATGCCTAAGAAGACTACGCGTCAAAAAACAGGAGGGATCGTGATGAGCTTTTCTTCACCCATTGGATCGTGGAGCACGATTAGGGCGCAACTGGAGGATATACGCACTTCAAAGACCAATTGGGCCTTCCGGACGACCCGATGGTTTAAAGGTAGGGCAGAAACCGTTTAGTTCTCATGTCTCGCACATTTTTTTGCTCCTGGCATCTCTTTGTGGCCCAGAAAGGAATACACATGTACATGTGTCCTTTTGTTGTCACAACATTTTACCTGATGCCAGGTAAGAAGACCCCGTTTTTAATTATATTTTTGGATTGTAAAATTTTTTGGACCATTAGGCGGGCTCTGCGAGATGGAATGGCCAGCTTTAAGGGGAAGGAGGAGGCGGATCTTTCTCACATCATGTGTCAGCTATGCAGGCACATATATGATGTTAGATGAAGTCCTAAGCCGGATGTTGATCAAAATATGGACAGGCATGTGACATTTTAAATTATGGAATGGTTGGGTTTTTGTCATTGAGTGGCAACCTGTTTCTGGCTCTCACTTTGAGCACGGAACAGGTCATTTTGTTAGAATAAGACAATAGTACAACACAGTGGATGCTAAGAGGACTTACGCGGTGAATAGACAGGATGGATCGTGAGCTTTTCTCACCCTTTGGAGTGGAGGAGGGATTAGGGCGCACTGGAGGATATACGCACTTCAGACAAGTGGGCCTTCGACGACCCCGATGCGTTTAAAGGTAGGGCAGAATACCTTTTCGTTATCTGTCTCTGCACATTCTTTTTCCTAGCACTCTTTTTGTGGCCCAGAAATAGAATACACATGTAATGTGTCCTTTTTGTGCCACACATTTTACTGATGCCAGGGAAGAAGACTCCCTTTTTAATTCTTATTTTTGGATTGTCAAATTTTTGGACCATAGGTGGCTCTGGAGATGGAATGGCCAGCTTTAAGGGAAGGAGGAGGCGGTGGTCTTTTCACATCTGTGTCAGCTCTGAAGGCTACATATATAAGTAGATTGAAAGTCCTAAGCCGGATGATCCAAAATATTTACATTTTTTCATGTGAATTTTATTTTGGTATGGTAGGGTTTGTTTTTTGTATTGCGGGCCGCACCTGTGCTGGCTCCACTTTCAGCAAGGAACAGGTAATTTTGTTACAATAAAGACAATAGGCAATATAAGTCGGATGCCTAAGCGGGACTACGCGTGAAAAAACAGGATGGATCGTAGTGAGCTTTTCTTACCATTGGTGGTGGAGCGAGGATTAGGCACCACTGGAGGATATACGAACTGTAGACTTTTGGCATTCCCGGACGACCAGACCCGATGGTTTAAAGGAAGGCGAAATTTCTTATTTCTCATGTCTCTGCACATTCTTTTTCATAGAATCTCTTTTGTGGCCCAGAAATGGAATCACATGTCATGTGTCCTGTTTTGTGTCACAACATTTTGCCTGATGCAGGAAGAAGACCCCTTGTAATTCTTATTTTTGGATTGTAAAAATTTTTGGGAACCATTAGGCGGGCTCTGGAGATGGAATGGCCACCAGCTTTAGGGGGAAGGAGGAGGCTGGATCTGTTCACCTCATGTGTCAGCTATGAGGGCTTCATATATGATGTTAGATTGAAAAGTCCTAAGCCGGATGATCAAAATCTTACATGCATGTGAAATTTTAAATATTATTGGTATGGGTAGGGTTTTTGTATGGTGTTGCAACCTGTTTCTGGCTCTCACTCGAGCACGGAAACAGGTAATTTCTGTTAGGAATATAAAGACAATAGGCAACACACGTTGATGCCTAAAGAGGGAACTACGCGTCAAAAAACAGGAGGGATCGTGAGCTTTTCTTCACAATTGGATCGTTTGGACGAGGGTGGATTAGGGCGCAATGGGGGATATACGCACTTCAGGACAATTGGCCTCCGTACGACCGATGGTTTAAACGGTAGTGCAGATAGATAGCTTTTATTTCTCAGTCCTCTGCACATTTCTTTTTTCCTAGCATCTCTTTGTGGGCCGCGTACAAGGCATGACACATCCATGTGTCCTTTTTGTGTCACAACATTTTACTCGATGTCCATGGAGGGAAGACACCCTGTTTAATTCTCTTATTTTGGATTGGTAACTTTTTTGGACCTTAAGTAGGCAGGCTCCTGAGAGGAATGGCCGCTTAAGGAAGGAGGAGGCTGATCTTGTTAACATCATGTGTCAGCTATGAATGCTTCATATATGATGTTAGAAATTGAAAGTCCTAGATCCTGATGATCCAAAATATTTACATCATGTGAAATTTTATTAATTATGGATGTTTGGGTTGTTTTGATTGGGTTGAACACCTTTTCTGGCTTCACTTTGAGCAAGGAACAGTTAATTTCTGTTAAATAAAGACAATAGGCAATACACCGTTGGAGCTGCCTAAGAGGACTACACGTGAAAAGAACAGATGGATGTGGGGAGCTTTTCTTTACCCCATTGTGTGGGACGCAGGATTAGGGCACTGGAGGATATAAGCTAACTTTAGACTTTTGGGCTTCTTCCGGACACCGATGGTTTAAAGTGTAGGCAGAAACCTTTATTTCTCATGTCTTTCACATTCTTTTCTAGCACTCTTTTGGCCCAGAAATGGAAGTACACAATGTCTGCGTCCTTTTGTGTTCCAACATTTACCTGATGCCGGGAGAAGACCCCTTTTTTTATTCTTATTTTTGGATTGTCAACATTTGGTTGTGGTGCACCATTTAGGCGCTCTGGAGATGGAATGGCCGAGCCTTTAAGGGGAGGAGAGAGGAGACTGGATCTTTTAAAATCATGTGTGATTGAAATTTGGCGTTCATATAGATGTTGAGAAGAAGTCCTAAGCGGCAATGATCCAAAATATGTACTAGCATGTGAATTTAAAATTATGGAAGGTTGGAAGTCTGTGTGTTGTACTCAGTGTGGTAGTAGTCCAACAAGAGCCTGTTTCTGGCTCTCACTTGGCATCACGGAAACGGATTTTGTTAGAAAAAGACAATAGGCAACCAGTTGGATGCCTAAAGGACTAACACAAAAACAGGAGGGGATCGTGAGCTTTTCTTTCACCATTGAGTGGTTGGAGCGAGGATATGGCGCCACGGAGGAATACGCACTTTAGGACTAGTTGGGCCTTCACGGACGACCCAGGGTTTAAGGTAGGCCGACCTTTTATTCTCATGTCGCTGCACATTCTCGTTCCTAGCATCTCTTTGTGGCCAGAAAGGAATACCTGGTCATGTCGTCTTTTTGTGTCACAACATGTGAACCGATGCCATGGGAAGAAGACCTTCCTTTTTTAATTCTTATTTTTGGATTGTAAATTTTTGGACCATTAGGCGGGGCTCTGTAGATGGATGGCCGCTTAAGGGGAAGGAGGGAGGCTGGACTTTCACATCATGTGTCAGCTATGAGTGCTATCAGAATATGTTAGAATGAAATCCTAAGCCGGATGATCCAAAATTTTAACTTCATTGAAATATTTAAATTATGCGAATGGTGGGTTTTTGTATTGGCGTGTGCACACCTGTTTCTGGCTCTCACTTATGCAAAGGAACAGGTCAAGTTTTTGTTACAAAAAAGAATAGGCACACACTTTGGATGCCTAAGAGGAATACGCGTCAAAAGCAATGGGGATCTGGTAGTTTTTTTTTCACCCATTGGATCTGTGTACGCTATGATTAGGGCGCACTGGAGGGGATATACTCACTTCAACTATTGCCTTCCAGGAACGACCCCCATGTTTTAAGGTAGGCAGATACCTTTTATTTTCATGTCTCTGCACATTTCTTTTCCTTCTAGCATCTCTTTTGGCCCAGAATGTGAATACACATGTCTGTGTCCTTTTTTGTGTCCACAACATTTACTGATCCCGGAAGAAGAAGAAGAAGACCCTTTTTAATCTCTTATTTGGATTGTCAAATTTTTTGGACCTTAGGCAGGCTCTGGAGATGGAATGGCCAGCGTTAAGGGGAAGAGGAGGCGGATCTTTTTCACATCTCTGTGTCAGCTAGAAGGACTACATATAGATGTTGGAGTGGAAAGCTCCTACAGCCGATGATCCCAAAAATTTCACATTTCCCCATGTGAATTTTAATTTATGAATGGTTGGGTTTTTGTTATTGGCGTGGTCCACCTGTCTTCTGGCTCTCCTTTACCAGCAAGGACTGGTAATTTCTGTTACATAAAGACAATAGGCAACCACTTGGATGCCTAAGAGGACTACGTGAAAAGACAGGAGGATCGTGAGTTTTTCTTCACCCAGTGTGGATGGTGGAGCGAGATTGGGGCCCACTGGAGGATATTCGCACTCAACTATTGGCTTTTCCGGACGACCAATGGTAAAGGTAGGCAAACTTTTATTTTCTCATGTCTCTGCCAATTCTTTTTCATGGCATCTCTTTTGTGGCCCAGAAAGAATACACAGTCATGGTCCTTTTTGTTCACAACATTTTACCTGATGCCAGGAAGAAACCCCTTTTTTATTCTTAGTTTGGGTAATTGTCAATTTTTGGACCATTCTGCGGGCGGAGATGGAATGGCCAGCTGTTAAGGGAAGGAGGAGGCTGGAATTTTAACATCATGTGTAGCTATTAAGGCGTCTCATATATAGTTAGATTGAAAAGTCCTAACTGAGATCACAAATATTTACATATCAATGTGAAATTTTAAATTATGGTTATGGTAGGGTTATGTACTGGCATTTCACAAACCGATTTTTCTGGCTCTCACTTTGCGCACGGCACAGTATTTTATCCTGTTAGATACGAAGAAAGAATGCAACAAACAGTTTGGTGACCTAAGAGACTACGGTCAAAAAACAGTGAGGGGATAGTGAGCTTTTTCTTCACCCAGCGGATGTGGAGTCGAAGGGGGGGTGGAAATTTAGCGGCGCACTGGAGGATATACGCACTTCAGACTTTGGGCCTTCCAGGCGACCCTGGCTTAAGGTAGGGCAATACCTTTTATTTCTCATGTCTCTGCACATTTCTTTTCCTAGCATCTCTTTTGTGGGTCCGAAATTGAATACACATGTCCATGTGTCCTTTTTGTGTACAAACTTTTACACCTGATGCCAGGGAAGAAGACCCCTTTTTTAATTCTTATTTTGGATTGTCAAATTTTTTTGGACCATTAGGCGGGGCTCTGGGAATGGATGGACAGCTTTAAGAGGGAAGGCGGAGCTGGATCTTTTCACAACTCATGTGTCCGCTATGAAGCTTACTATATGAATGTTAGATTGAAAATCTAAGCCGGATGATCAGATAATTTTACCATTGCATGTGAAATTTGAAATTATGGCATGGTTGGAGTTTTTGTAGGTGTTGCACACCTGTTTCTGGCTTCTCACTTTTGAGCACGGAACAGGTCATTGTTGTTGATAACAGACAAATAGGCAACATGTTGATGCCTGAGGACTACGCGTAATAGAAGGATGGGATTGGTGAGCTTGTTCGTCACCCCATTTGGATGGCTTCGTGGGAGGATGGATTAGGGCAACTGGAGGATATACGCGCACTTCAGGACTATTGGGCCTTCGGACGACCCGATGCGTGTAAAGGTAGGCAGCTATCCTTTTATTTCTCATGGTCTCTGTCACATTCTTTTTCCTAGCATCTCTTTGTGGCTCATAACTGGAATACCAGTCATGTGTCCTTTTTTGGTCACAAACAGTTTACCTGATGCATGGAAGAAGACTCCTTTTTAATCTCTATTTTTGGATTGTCAAATTTGTTAGACCACTTAGGCGGGCTCTGGAGAATGGAAATGGCCAGCTTAGGGGAAGTAGGAGGCGTAGATCTTTTCACATCAGGTTTGCAGCTATGAAGGCTACATATGATAGTTATATGAAAGTCTAAGCCGGATGATCCAAAAATGTACTTCATGTGAAATTTTAATTATGGATGTGTTATGGGGAGGGTTTTTGTATTGCGTGGACCACCTGTTTCTGGCTCTCCTTTTGAGCACGGAACAGTCAATTTCTGTTGAAATAACGACAATATCATACACAGCTTGGATGCTCTAAGAGGAATACGCGTGAATACAGGAGGATCGGAACTTTTCTTCCCCTTGGATGTGAGGGAGCATATTAGGGCGCACTGGAAGGATATCGACGCACTTCAGACTGTTTTTGGCCTTTCCGACCACCCCAATGGTTTAAAGTGTAGGCAGATACCTTCTAGTTCTCATGTACTCTGCACATTTCTTTTCACTAGCATCTCTTTTGTTGCCAGAAATGGAATACACATGGTTCATGGTCCTTTTTTGTGTCCCAACATTTTTACCTATGCAAGGGGGGAAGAAGACTCCTTTTTAATTCTTATTTTTGATTGTCAAAATTTTTTGGACATTAAGGAGGCTCTGGAGATGGAATGGCCAACTTCTAGGGGAGGAGGAGGTGGATCTTTTCACATCATGTGTCAGCTCTGAAAAGGGGGGCTTTTCATTTGATGTTAGATGAAAGCCTAAGCCTGATGATCCAAAATATTTACATTGCATGTGAAATTTTAATTAGTTGATGGAGGGTTTTTCTGTAGGCGTGGGCACACCTGTTCCCCTCGGCTCTTCACTTTCGAGCAACGAAGGAACAGTCATTCTTTTAAAATAAAGACAATATGCACAATACACGTTGGATTGCCTATAGAGGACTAACCGGAAAAGACAGGATGATCGTGGCTTTTCTTCACACTTTGTCGTTGGAGTGGGGAGCGGATTATGGGAGACACTGGAGGATATAACTGCACTTCAGACATGTTGGGCTCGAGCACCCATGGTTTAAAGGTAGGCCAGATACCTTTTATTTTCATGTACTCTGCACATTTCTTTTGCCTTGGCCATCTCTTTTGTGGCCCAAAATGGAATACAACATGTCAGTGTCCTTTTTGTGTCACAACATTTACCTGATGCCAGGGAAGAGACCTTTCTTTCCTTTCTTACATTCTTCTTTTTGGATTGTCCAATTTTTTGTGACCATTAGAGGCGGCTCTGCGGATGGAAAATGGCAGCTTTAGTGGGAACGGAGGAGGCTGGATTTTTCACTCATGTGTCGCTATGAAGGCTAACATTTGATGTTAGCTTGAAAGTCCTAAGCCTGATGATCCAAATATTTACAATCATGTGAAATTTAAATTATGGAATGGTGGGTTTTGTATTTCGGCGTGGCACACACTGTTTCTGGCTTCTCACTTTGAGCACGGAAACAGGTATTTTTGTTGTAGAAAAAAGATAAAGCATCCCGTTGGATCCTAAGAGAGACTACCGTGAAAGACGGATGAGCTGTGACTGTTTCTTCACCCTTTGGTGGTTGAGGCAGGCATAGGGCGCCAATGAGGAATACGTCACTCAGACTGGCCTTTCCGGAACCACAATGGTTTAAAGGTAGGCAATTAGCCTTTTATTTCTCATGTCTCTGCACTTTCTTTTCCTGCATCCTTTTGTGGCCCAGAAGGAATCACACCATGTCATGGTGTCTCTTTTTGTGTTTCACAACATTTACCTGATGCCGAGTGAAGAAGACCCCTTTTTAAAATTCTTATGTTTGGATTGGTCAAATTTTTTGGACCATTAGGGCGGTCTCTGGAGATGGAATGGCCAGCTTTTAAGGGAAGGGGGAGAGGCTGGATCTGTTTTACACATCAGTGTTGTCAAGCTATGAAGCTTATAATATGATGTTAGATTGAAATCCTAAGGCCTGGATGATCCAAAATATTTACATTCATTGTGAAATTTTCAAATTATGGTATGGTGGGTTTTTTGGTGTGTGACACACCTGTTCTGGTCTCTTCACTTGAGCACCGGAACAGGTCAATTCTTTGTTAGAATAAAGACAATAGGCAATACACCGTCTGGATGCCTAAAGGACTACGCGTCAAAAATAGGATGGAGCTGAGCTTTTCTTTTAACCCATGTGGATGGGAGCGGGATTAGGGGCACTGGGCTATTACGCACTTTAGACTATTGTGGCTTCCATCGACGAACCATGGTTTAAGTAGAGAAACCTTTTATTTCATGTCTACTGCACAGTCATTTTTCTCCAACATCTCTTTTTGTGCCCAGAATGGATACACATGTATGTGTCCTTTTTTTTTGTTTCACTACTATTTACTGGATGGCCAGTGAAAAGACCCCTTTCTTTAATTCTTATTTTGGATTAGCAAAATTTTGAGACCATTTAGCAGGCTTTGGAGATGGAAGGCCCGCTTTAAGGGGAAGGAGGAGGACTGATCTTTTAAAACATCATGTGTTCAGATATGATGCCTTCATTATTGATGTTAGATTGAAAGTCCTAAGCCGGTATGATCCAAAGTATTTACATCAGGTGAAATTTTAAATTATGGTATGGTAGGAGTTTTTGTCATTGGTGGCTACCCGTTTCTGTTGTCTCTCACTTTGAGCAACGGAACAGTTGTAATTTCTGTTGAGAATAAAGACAATAGGCAACACACTTGGGTGCCTAATAACATACAGCGTGAAAAAGACAGAGGATCTGGAGCTTTTCTTCACCATTGGTGGTGAGGAGGAGCGGAATTAGGGGCGCACTGGAGGATATACGCACTTTAGATGTTGGCTTTTATCGGACCATGGTTAAGAGTAGAGATACCTTTGATTTTCTATCGTTGCACAGTTTTTTTCCTAGTCATCTCTTTGTGGCCACAGAAATGGAATACACATGTCATGGTCCTTTTTTGTGTCACAACATTTTACCTGATGCCAGGGAAGAAGACCCCTTTTTTAATTCTTATTTTGGATTGTCAAAATTTTGTGACATTAAGGCGGGCTCTGGAGATGAATGGCCCAGCTTTAAGGGGAAGGAGGAGGCTGGATCTTTTCACATCATTGTGTCAGCTATGAGGCTCATATATGATGTAGATGAAGTCCTAAGCCGATGATCCAAATATTTACATGCATGTGAAATTTTTTAAATTTATGGATGGTTTGGGTTTTTGTATTGGTGTTGGCACCTGTTTCTGGCTCTCACTGTGAGCACGGAACAGGTCATTTCTGTTAAAAAAGACATAGGCAACGACAGTGGATGCGTAGAGGACTACGGTCAAAAAAAAGAGGATCGTGAGCTTTTCTTCACCCTTGGATCGTTGGAGCGAGGATATAGGGCGACTGGAGGATATACGCACTTCAGACAGTTGGGCCTTAGGACGACACCCCATGGTTTAAAGGTAGGCAGATACTTTTATTTCTCATGTCTCTGCACATTTCTTTTTCCTAGATCTCTTTTGTGCCCAGAAATGAATACACATGTCATGTGTCCGTTTGTGTCACAACATTTACCTGATCAGGGAAGAAGACCCTTTTTTAATCTTATTTTTGGATTGTTCAAATTTTTTGGAACATAGGCGGGCTCTGGAGAGAATGGCCGCTTTAAGGGGAAGGGGAGGCTGGATCTTTTACATCATGTGTCAGCTGAGAGGCTACATATATGATGTGATTGAAATCCTAAGCCCGAGATTGATCCAAATATTTACTTCATGTGAAATTTTAAATTATGGATGGTAGGGTTTTTGTATTGGCGTGGCCACACCTGTTTCTGGCTTCACTTTAGCAGAAAGGAACAGTGATTAATTTTTACATAAAGACAATAGGCAATACACTTTGGAGATGCCTAAGCAGGACGTGAAAAGACAGGATGGATCGTGAGTTCTTTTTTACCATTGGACGTGGTAGCGAGGATTCGGGCGCACTGGAGGATATACGCACTTCAGGACTATTGGGCCTTCCGACGACCAACGGGTTAAAGGTAGGCAGATAATTTTATTTCTCACTGTCTACTGACAACATTTCTTTTCATCATCCCTTTGTGGCCCAGAAATGGAATACACATGTCATGGTGTCCTTTTTGTGTCACAACATTTTACCTGATGCCAGGAAGAAGACCCCTTTTTTAATTCTATTTTTGGATGTCAAATTTTTGGACCATTAGGCTGGGCTCGGAGAGGAATGGCCAGCTTTAAGGGGAAGGAGGAGGCTGGATTCCTTTTGAACATCATGTGTCAGCTATGAGGCTACATATATGATGTTAGATTGAAGTCCTAAGCCCTGATGATCCAAAATATGTTAATATCATGGGAATTTAAATGATGGTATGGTAGGGTTGTATTGGTTCACACGTTTCTGGCTCTCACTTTGAGCAGGAAGCAAAGGTAATTTCTGTTAGAAATAAAGACATAGGCAACACAGGTTGGATGCCTGAAAGGACTACGCGAGGAAAAACAGGGGGGATCGGTGAGCTTTTCTTCACCCATTGGATCGAAGGAACGGAGATTTAGGGCGCACTGAGAGGATATACGCACCTTCAGACAATATTGGGCTTCCGGACACCCATGGGTAAAGGTAGGCAGATACCTTTATTTCTCATGTCTCTGACCAGTTCTTTCTAGCATCTCTTTTGTGGCCAGAAATGAGTACACATGTCATGTGTCCTTTTTGTGTCACAACATTTTACCTGATGCCAGGGAAGAAGACCCCTTTTAATTCTTATTTTTGGATTGTCAAATTTTTTGGACCACTTAGGCTGGCTCTGGAGATGGAATATGGCCAGTTTAAGGGGAGAGGAGGAGGCTGCGATCTTTTCACATCATGTGTCAGCTATGAAGGCTTCATATATGAGTGTTAGATTGAAAAAGTCCGAGAAGATGATCCAAAATATTTACATGCATGGAAATTTTTAAATATGGAGGTTGGGTTTTTGTATTGGTGTTGCACACCTGGTTTCTGGCTCTGCACTTTGAGCACGGAACAGGTCTTTTGTTGAAAAAGACAATAGGCAACACATGTTGATGCCCTAAGAGGGACTAACGCGTCAAAAAAAATAGGAGGGATTGTGAGCTTTTCTTCACCCATTGTGATGTGGTAGCTGAGGATTAGGGCAGCACTGGAGGATATACGCATTCAGATATTGGGCCTTCCGGAGATCCCGATGGTTTAAAGGTGGCAGATACCTTTATTCTCATGTCTCTGCACATTTCTTTTCTACACATCTCGTTTGTGGCCAGAAATGGAATACACAGTCATGTGTCCTTTTTTGTGTCACAAATTTTACCTGATGCCAGAAGAAGACCCTTTTTTTAATTCTTTTTTGGATTGTCAAAATTTTAGGACCATAGGGCGGGCTCTGGAGATGGAATGGCCACTTGTTAAGGGAAGGATGGAGGGCTAGATCTTTTAAACATCATGGTCACTATGAAGGCTACATATTATGATGTTAGATGAAAGTCCTAAGCCGGATGATCCAAAAATTTTACATTGAATGTGAAAATTTAATTTATGGCATGGTAGGGTTTTTTTGTATTGGCGTGTGGCACACTGTTTCTGGTCTCATTGAGCACGGAAACAGGTAATTTCTGTTAGAATAAAGACAATAGGGAACACACGTTGGATGCCTAAGAGGACTACGCGTGAAAAGGACAGGAGGGATCGTGAGCTTTTCTTCACCCATGGTGGTGGAGCAGAGATTAGGGCGCACTGGAGGAATTAAGCCTTCAGATGGGGCTTTCCGACCACCCAATGGTTTAAAGGTAGGCAAACCTTTATTTCTTCATGTCTCTGCACATTTCTTTTTCTAGCATCTCTTTTGGGCCCAGAAATGGAATACACATGTCATGTGTCCTTTTTGTGTCAACCATTTACCTGATGCCAGGAGAAGACCCCTCCTTTTTTAAATCTTATTTTTGGATTGTCAAATTTTTTGGACCATTAAGCAGGCTCGGAGTATGGAATGGCCAGCTTTTAAGGGGAAGGAGGAGCTGGATCTTTTCACATTGTGTCAGCTATGAAGGCCACATATATGATGTTAGATTGAAAGTCCTAAGCCGATGATCCACATATTTAATGCATGTGAAATTTTAATTATGGTATGGTAGGGTTTTTGTTTGGCGTGGTTCACACCTGTTTCGGCTCTCACTTTGAGCACGGAACAGGTAATTTCTGTTAAATAAAGACAATAGGCAATAACACGTTGGATGCCTAGAGGACTACGCGTGAAAAAGACAGGAGGGATCGTGAGCTCTTCACCCTTTGGTGGTTGGAGCGAGGATTAGGGCGCACTGGAGGATATATGCACGTTCAGAATGTTGGGCCTTCCGACCACCCAATGGTTTAAAGGTAGGCAGATACCTTTTATTTCTCATGTCTCTGCACATTCTTTTCCTAGCATCTCTTTTGTGGCCCAGAAATGGAATACACATGTCCTGTGTTTTTTGTGTCACACATTTTACTGATCGCAGGAAGAAACTCCTTTTAATTTTATTTTTGGATTGTCAAATTTTTTGGCCATTAGGCAGGCTCTGGAGATGGAAGGTCAGCTGTTAGGAAGGAGGAGGCTGGATCTTTCACATCAGTGTCAGCTATGAAGGCTACAATATATGATGTTAGATTGAAAGTCCTAAGCTGATGATGCCAAAAATATTCCATGCATGTGAAATTTAATTTATGGTATGGTAGGTAGGGTTTTGTATTGGCGTGGCACCACTGTTTTGGCTCTCACTTTGAGCACGGACAGGTAATTCTGTTACAATAAGACCAATAGGCAATACACGTTGGATGCCTAAGAGGATACGACGACGTGAAAAGACAGGAGGGTGTGAGCTTTTCGTTCACCCTTTGGTAGTTGAGCGAGGGAGGATTAGGGCGCACTGGAGGGATATACGCACTTCAGACTGTTGGGCTTTCCGACCACCCGATGGTTTAAGGTATGCAGATAGCTTTGATTTCTCATGTCTCTGCACATTTCTTTTTCCTAGCATCTCTTTTGTGGCCCAGAAATGGAATACCAGTCATGTGTCCTTTTGTGTCACAACATTTACCTGATGCCAGGGAAGAAGACCCCTTTTTAATTCTATTTTTGATTGTCAAATTTTTGGACCATTAGGCGCTCTGGAGATGGAATGGCCAGCTTTAAGGGGAAGGAGGAGGCTGGATCTTTTCACATCATGGTCAGCTATGAAGGCTTTCATATATGATGTTAGATTGAAAGTCCTAAGCCGGATGATCCAAAATATTACATGCAGTGAATTTTAAATTATGGATGTTGGGTTTTTGATTGGTGTTGACACCTGTGTCTGGCTCTCACTTTGAGCACGGAAACCGGTCATTTTTGTTAGAAAAAGACAATAGGCAACACATGTTGGAGCCAAAAGAGGACTACGGTCAAAAACTAGGAAGGGAACGTGAGCTTTTCTTCACCCATTGGATGTGGAGCGAGATTAGGGCGCACTGGAGGATATACGCATTCCGACTATTGGGCTTCAGGACAGACCCCATGGTTTAAAGGTAGGCAGATACCTTTATTGTCATGTCTCTGCACATTTTTTTCCCAACATCTCTTTTGTGGCCCAGAAATGGAATACACTGTCATGTCCTTTTTTGTCAACATTTTACCTGATGCCAGGGAAAGAGACCCTTTTTATTCTTATTTTTGGATTGTCAAAATTTTAGGACCATTAGGCGGGCTTGGAGATGGAATGGCCAGCTAAGGGGAAGGAGGGAGGCTGGATCTTTTAACATCATGTGTCGCTATGAGGCTTCATATATGATTAGATTGAAAGTCCTAAGCGGATGCCCAAAATATTTACATCATGTGAAATTTTTATGGTATGGTAGGGTTTTGTGTATTGGCGTGGCACACCTGGTTCTGGCTCTCCACTTTGAGCACGGAACGTAATTTCTGTTAGAATAAAGACAATAGGCAACACACGTTGGATGCCCTAAGAGGATACGCGTGAAAAGACAGGAGGGATTGTGAGCTTTTCTTCACCCATTGGTGGTGGAGCGAAGGATTAGGGCGCACTGAGGATATACGCACTTCAGACTGTTGGGCCTTCCGACCACCCATGGTTTAAAGGGAGGCAGATACCTTTTATTTCTATGTCTTGCACATTTCTTTTTCATAGCATCTCTTTTGGGCAAGAAATGGAATACAATGTCATGGTCCTTTTTGTGTGCACAACTTTTACCTGATGCCAGGGAAAGAAGACTCCTTTTTTTTATTTATTTTTGGGATTGTCAAATTTTTTGGACCATAAGCAGGCTCTGGAGATGGAATGGCCAGCTTAAGGGGAGGAGGAGGCTGGATTTTCACATCATGTGTCAGCTATGAAGGCTACATATATGATGTTAGTTGAAAGTCCTAACCTGATGATCCACAAATATTTAATGCAGTGAAACTTTAAATTTATGGTATGGTAGGGTTTTTGTATTGGGTGGCACACCTGTTTCTGGCTCCACTTGGAGCACGGAACAGGTAATTCTGTTACAATAAAGACAATAGGCAATACACGTTGGATGCCTCTAAGAGGAACTACGGTGAAAAGACAGGATGGATCGTGAGCTTTTCTTCACCCATGGTGGTTGGAGCGAGGATTAGGGCGCCACTGGAGGATATACGCACTTCAGACTGTTGGGCTTTCCGACCACCCAAGGGTTAAAGGTGGCAGATACCTTTACTTCTCATGTCTCGCACATTTCTTTTCCTGTGCATCTTTTGTGGGCCAGAAATGGAATACACATGTCATGTGTCACTTTTTTTGTCCAGCACATTTTAACTGATGCCAGGGAAGAAGACCCCTTTTTTAATTCTTATGTTTGGATTGTCAAATTTTTGGACCATTAGAGGGGGCTCTGGAGATGGAATGGCCATCTTTAGGGGAGGGAGGAGGCTGGATCTTTAAACATCATGTGTCAGCTATGAAGGCTTCATATGATGTTAGATTGAAAGTCCGCAAGCTGATGATCCAAAATATTTACATTCATGTGAAATTTTAATTATGGTATGTAGGGTTTTTGGATTGGTGTTGACAACCTGTTCTTTGGCTGCTATCTTGGAAGCACGGAAACAGTGTTAATTCTGTTAGCAATTAAAGACAATATAGGCAACCACAGTTGGGATGCCTAAGGAGGCCTAGCGTCAAAAACAGGAGGGATCAGTGTGCGCTTTTCTTCACCCATTGGAAGTGGAGGGAGGATTGGCGCACTGGAGGATTATACGCACTTTCGACAATGGCATTCCGGCGACCCGATGGTTTAAAGGAGGCAGATAGCTTTTATTTCTCGATTCCTGCACATTTCTTTTGCTTGGCATCTCTTTTGTGGCCCAGAAAAGGAAACAATGCATGGTCTTTTTGCTGTCAAAAACATTTACTGATGCCGGAGAAGACTCATTTTTTATTTATTTTGGATTGTCCAATTTTTTGGACCATTAGGTGGGCTCTGGAGATGAATGGCCAGCTTTTAAGGGGCGGAGGAGCTGGATCTTTTAACATCATCAGATTTCTTCAGCTATGAGCGGCTCACAATATATGAGGGTTGTTTAGATTGGAAAGGTCCCTAAGCCGGATGATCCCAAAATTTACATGCATGTGACAATTTAAATATGAAGTAGGGGTTTTTGTATGGTGGTGCACACCTTGTTCTGCTCTCACTTTGGAGCAAGGAACAGGTAATTTCTGTGTAGAATAAAGACAATAGGCGAACACACGTTGGTGCCGCTAACAGGACTACGCGTGAAAAGACAAGAGGGTGCGTGAGCTTTCTTCACCATCATGGATCATGGAACGGGATTAGGGCGCACTGGAAGGATATAGCAATTTCAGACTATGTGGGCTGTGGACCCCAATGCGTTTAAAGGTAAACGAGAAACCTTTTTCTCTCCTACTGTTATTGTCCTCCGTACTTCTTTCCTAGCATCTCATTTTGTGGACCCAGAAATGGAGACTACAACATGTATGTGTCCTTTTTGTTTTCAAAACATTTACTGATGCCAGGAAGAAGGCCACTTTTTACTTCTATTGGATGTCAATTTTTTGGACCATTAGGCGGGTCTGGGATGGAATGACCAGCTTTAAGGGCGAGGAGGAGGAGGTCCGATCTTTTCAACACATGTGTCAGCTATGAAGGCTTCATTATATGATGTTAAGATGCAAGTCCTAGCACTGATGATCCAAAATATTTAAATGCTGTGAAATTTTTAATTATGGTGGTGTATTAGGGTTTTTGTACTAGGCATTTCACACCTGTTCTGGCGCTCATTCTGAGGCCGGAACAGGTCTTTCTGTTCTAGATTAATAAAGACAATAGGCAAACTACACATTGAGTGCCTAGGAGGAACTATGGTGAAAACCAGGAGGGATCGTGAGCTTTTCTCACCCATTGGATTGTTGAACGGATTAGGGAGCACTGGAGGAATAGCGCATTTCAAAATTTGGGCCTTCGGATCATGTGGTTTTTGTTAAAGTGGTAAGCAGAGTACCTTTTATCTCATGTCTCTGACATTTCATAGTTTCCTGAGCATCTCTTTGTGTGCCACGAAATGGAACTACACAGTCATGTGTCCCTTTTTGTGTCACACAAATTTTACCTGATGCCAGGAAAGAGAAGGAAACAGCCTCTCTTAATCTCATTAATACCCTTCCTTGCTACGAATTTTAGGAACCAACCGCGTGCTCTGCGACATACCTCCGTAATGCCCGAGTACCAGACCTCCTTGAATGGGGTAAGCACTGAGGGCGCCAGCAATGCCTTAAACCGATTCAGCATAGCTACCTTGAATCCTTCGTGCCTATGGTTCAATGAGATGGCCTGTTCCAGCACCCCTGAATGTACCGATGCCGCTACCACACGGCCGTATCTGCCGCAACGATAGTACTACACTGCATCGTGAATCTCGTAGAGGCGTTTTTCCCTGGTGCTGCGAATGAGGTTATCTTTGTATCCTGCGTTGTGGTGCACAATCATGCCTTGTGCATGACAACGATCCAGCTGGAGCGAGTGAACGTATTCTTTCGGATAAGCTGTGGAACAAGTATGGGCACTTAGCTGCAGCCTGAAAGACCGGAGGGAGTCGTGAGCTTTTCTTCACCACATTGTGCGAGTGAGAGCGGGGATTAGGGCGCACTGGAGATATACGCACTTCAGACAATGGGCCATTGGAACACCCCGATGGTTTAAGGTTAGCAGATGACCTTATTGTTTCTCATGTCTCTGTACATTTTCTTTTTCCTTAGCTATCTTTTTGTGGCCCAGAGAATGGAAACCAATGTCATGTGTCCTTTTGTGTCAACAACCATTTACCTGTGGAGCAGGAAGAACCACTTTTTTTAATCTTATTTGGGATGGTCACAATTTTTTAGGCACATTAGGCGGCTCTGGGATGGGGAATGGCCAGCTTGTAAGGGGACGAGGAGGCTGGATCTTTGAAATCCCATCATGCGTATCGACGGCTCTCATATGAGTTAGTGAAACGTGCCTACGCCAGGTGATCCAAAAGATTTACATTGCATGTGATCATTTTAATTTGATTGTTGGTAGGGTTTGTAGCTGGTGGATCCACTGTTTCTGGCTCCCACTGTTGCAGCAAAGGAACAGGTATTTTGTAGACAAAAGCAATAGGCAAACACACGTGGATGCCTAAGAGGCTAGCGTGAAATGACAGAGAGGTCGTGAGCTTTTCTTCACGCTTGGATTGTGGAACGGAGGATTAGGGGCAACTGGGGATATACCAGCACTTCAGGACTCAATTGGGCCTTCCGAAGGACACCTGATGGTTTAAAGTGCAGATAACTTTATTTTAATGTCCTGACATTTCTTTTCTATGGCATCTCTTTTGGGCCCAAATGGATAGACTGCATGGTAACTTTTGTGTCAAACATTTACCGGATGCCCGGAGAGAATACCCCGTTTTTATTTCTTATTTTTGGATTTTGTCAAATTTTGGACCATTAGGCGGCTTCTGGAGATGGAATGGCAGCTGTCAAGTGGGACAGGAGGAGGTGGATCGTTGACACCTCAATCCAGTCAGCTAGCTGAAGGCTACAATATATGATGTTAGATCTGAAAGTCCTAAGCGCTGATGATCCAAAATATTAATGAGTGCTGAAATTTTAAATATGGTATGGTATGGTTTTGTATTGGCGTTTTAGGCACACTGTTTTTGGCTCTCATTGGAGCAACGGCAAACAGGTTTTTGTTAGAATAAAGGCATAATAGGTCAACAACACGTTGGATGCCCTAGGAGGAAGTCGTGAAAGACTAGGAGGCGTTGAGCTGTATTCACCCATTTGGATCGTGGACGGCGGATTGAGGGCGCATGGAGGTATACAATTCAGATCATGGGCCATTCGGACGACACCGATGGTTTAAAGGTATGTGCAGAACTTTTTTTATGTTGTCGCACATTCTTTTCACGAGTCATCTTGTTTGTGGCCCCAGAAATGGAATACTACATGCCTATGTTGTCCTTTTTGTTTCACAGACAATTTACCTGATGCAGGGGAAAAGATCCCTCTTTTAATTATCTAGTTTTGGAATGTGTCAAATTTTTGGCACCTTAGGCGGCTTGGAGATGGAATGGCCCGCTCTTAGGTGGGAGGCGGAGGCGGATCTTTTAACATATAGGCAGGCATGAAGCTTACACTATATGATGTTGATTGAAAGTCCTACGCGAGGATCCAAATATTTACCCCCCATCATGCGAATTTGAATAGGTTGGTAGGGTTTTGTTACTGCTTCACACCTGTTCTGGCCTCACTTGAGCAAGAAGAACAGGTAATTTCTGATAGAATTAAGGACACATAGGCAAACACGTGGATGCCTAGAGGATGACTACGCGGTGAAACGGCAGGAGGATGGTGAGACTTTCTTTACCCATTGGGTTTGTGGAAACGAGGATTAGGCGACACTGGAGGATTACGACTTTCAGAACTTTAAGCCTTCCCGGACCACGATGGTTTTAAAGGTAGGCGCAGATACGCATTTTATTTCTAGTCTCTGCCACATTTCTTCTTCAGCATTCTCTTTTGTGGCCAGAATGGAAATAACATGTCATGTGTCTTTTTTGTGTCGCAACCATTTTTGCCTGATGCCAGGGAAGCAAGACGGCATTCTTTTTTAATTATTATTTTTGGTTGTCAAATTTTTGGACAATTAGGCAGGCTCTGGAGGATGGAAGGCCAGCTTAGGGGAACGGAGGAGCTGGATCTTTACATCATATGTGTCAGCATAGGATGCTTCATATTGATATTCGATATGAAAGTCCTAAGCTGATGATCAAAATATCTTACCATGCTGTGAAATTTTAAGTATGGTTGGTCGGGTTTTTGTTGGTGTTGCACACCTGTTTCTGGTCTTCACTTTGAGGAGGAACAGGTATTTACTGTTAGAATAAAGAAATAGGAACACACGTTGGAATGCCTAAGAGAGACTACACGTTGAAAAAGACAGAGGGATCGTAGCTTTTCGTCACCATTGGTCGTGGAGCGAGGATTAGGGCGCATCGGGGATATACGCACTTTAAGGGACTTTGGGCCTCTTGCGACGACATCGATGGTTTCTAGGTAGGCAGTACTTTTATTGTTCAGGCTCTGCACATTCTTCTTCCTAGATCATCTTTTTGGCCCAGCAATGGAATACACATGTCGGTCCTCTTTGTGTGTACACAAACGATGTTACCTATGCAGGGAGGAAAAGAAGGACCCTTTTTTCATTTATTTGGAATTGTCAAATTTTTTTGGACCATATAGGCGGGCGGGAGGATTGGAATTGGCCAGCCTTTAAGGGACGGCAGGCGGCTGGAGCTTTAACATCATGGTCAGCTATGAAATGCTCAATATGATGTTAGATAATGAAAGTCCAGCTGCCGATCAGCCAAAATATTTACATGCATTGTGAAAATTTCTAAATTATGGTATGGTGGTGTTTTTGTGATTGGTGTGTCACAGCCTGTTTTGGCATCACTTTGATCAGGCAGCGGAAAGGTTCATTTTGTATAGAAAGAAAAAGACAATAGGCAACAAGCATGTGCCTAAGAGGACTACGGAATAACAAATAGGCTATCTGAGGCTGTTCTTCACCCATGAGATCTGGTACTGGCTTGAGGATTAGGGCGCGATGGAGGATATACGACTCTGACTATGGGCTTCGGATGAACACCAGGTTGTTTTAAAGGTAGGCAGATTACTTTTTTTTCATGTTCTCTGACCATGTCTCGTTTCCTAGCACTCTATTATTGTGTTGACAAAACTGAATACCAATGTCAGGTCCTTTTTTTGTCCACATTTACCTGATCCGAGAGAGAAAGAAGACGCCTTTTTTATTCTTATTTTTGGATTGTAAATTTTTTGGACCATTAGGCGGGCTCTGGAGATGAATGGCGCTGTTAAGGGGACGAGACGGAGGAGGCTGGATTGTCCTTTAACATCATGTGTCAGCTATGGACGGTACATATGATGTATGATCTTAAATTTGAAGTTCCTAAGCCGGTGATCCAAAATATTTACTGTCATGTGGGAATTTTAATTATTGGTAAATGGTAGGTTTTTCGTATTGGCTTTGACTACCGTTTCTGGCTCTTGCACTTAGGAAAAAGGAACAGGGTTATTTTGTAGTAAATAAGCAATTAGGCAACACACTTGGATGCACCTAAGAGACCGTGAAAAGACAGGAGGATCGTGAGTTTTTTTTCACCCATGGATTGTGGGCGTGGAGGAATTAAGGGCGCACTTGGGGGAGGGGGGATATACGCCCTTCAGGACTCTTGGGCCTTACGGTACGAACCACAATGGTTTAAAGGTAGGCAGAAACCTGTTTTTATTTCTCCTGTTCTGCACATTCTTTTCATGGCATCTCTTAGTGGCACCAAGTAAATGGAATACACATGTCATGTGTCCTTTTTGGTCGAACCCCATTTTACCTGATGCCAGGGAAAGAAGACCCCTTTTTACTTATTATTTTTGGTGTGATTGTCAAATTTTTTGGACAATTAGGGGGCTCGGAGATGGAATGCAGGCTTTAAGGGGAAGGAGGGAGGCTGGATCTTTTAAATCATGTGTGTGTCAGATTGGAAGATTCGTAATATGATTTAGATTGAAAGTCCTAAGCCTGAGGATTCCAAAATATTTACCTTCATGTGAAATTTGAAAAAAAAAATTATGTATGGTAGGGTTCTAGTTCCTCGGCATTTCCACACCTGTTTCTGGCTCACTTTGAGCAGAAGAAGGTAATTTCGTTAGCATTAAAGACAATAGGCACAATGTTGGAGCCGGATAGAGGACTCGCGTCAAAAAACAGGAGGGATGGTGAGCTTCTTCACCCATCGGACGAGGAGGAGGGATGATTAGGGCGCACTGGAGGATATACGCATTCAGACCAATTGGGCCTTCGGACGACGTGGTTTAAAGGTAGGCAGATACCTTTATTTCTCATGTTTGCACATTCTTTTTCCAGCATCTTCGTTAGTGGGCCAGGGGAAATTGAAAATACACAGTCATTGTGTCTGTTTTGTGTCAGAAACAGTATACATGTGCCCAGGGAAGAGACCCCTTTTTTAATTCTTATTTTTGGATTGCTCAAATTTTTGGGACCATAAGGCGGGCTCTGGAGATGAATGGCCAGCTTGTAAGGGGAGGAGGAGGCGGATCTTCCCTAGAAGCAAAGGTAGAGCAGACGCTTGAAGGGCTTCATATAGATTATGTTTAGATTGAAAATCCCGAACTGACCAGGGATGATCCAAAATATCCTACATGCATTGGTAAAGTCCCCCTTGTGAAATTTAAATATGGATATGTGTTGGGTTGTTTGGTAATTGTGTTGCAAAGCCCCACGCTTTACGGCAAGCTCTCTAACTTTGAGCTGGACATTCACGGTCATTGTTGTTCGGACATTAAAGAGCAAATAGCGCAAAACATGTATTGAATGCTAAGAGGAGTCTACGCGAGTCAACAAAAAAATAGGAGTGGATTGGTTGTAGCTTATCTTCACCCATTGAGATTCGTGGTTTTGAGCGATTGATGATTGTCGCATGGAGAGATTATCGCACTTCGAGTACTATTGGGCCTTTCCGGACGACCCGATGGTTTTTTAAAGGTCGGCAGATACCTTTATTTCTCAGGCTATATGCACATTTCTTTTCATAGCATCGTTCTTTTGTGGCTCAAAAATATGAATACAATAGGGGAAGGAGTTAAAGGAGGTCTAGTGTGAGTAACAACAAGGGAGCTAAACGACGTATTGGTAACTAAGCCGAGGAAACGACAAGAGAGAAGGTTGCTTGGTGAATTCTGATTGGTTTGCGGACAGGGTGTAAAACCTAATTTTGTATCGGAAAGTAGGACTCTGGGGGCAATCTGGACGAGGGAAACAGGGCAAGCGTTAAGGGGGAAGTGAGGAGGCTAGTGGTATAGATCTTTTAAACATCATGTGGTCAGCTATGGAAGGCCTATCCTTATGAGTTATATGAAAGTCCTAAGCCGGCTGATCCCAAAATTTACCCATGCAGTGTGAATATGGTTAAATGGTATGGTAGAGGGTTTTGTATGGTGTGGGCTCAACAGTTTCTCGGTCTTCACTTTTGAAGCATAGGAAACAATAAGGCTAATTTCACGTGTTAGGAAAACGACAGCCAATTAGGCTAAGACAAACGGTGGATGGAGATAAGCCATGGGACGACGAGTGTAATAGAAGGACAGGGGAGTAGCTCTAGTACAAATTGCGGTGCGAGGTGAGCGAAGATAGGGGCCGGAGGATTAACGATCAGCCGTTGGGCTGAGAGTAACCCGTGTTCAAGAGTAGGCAGATACTTACTTGCAAGTTATAGCAAAGGTCTTCAAGATCGTCGGTTGGGGCTAAGTTTAAGGGGAAGGAGGAGGCTGGATCTTTCAACATTATCAGTCAGCTATGAAGGCTTCATATATGATGTTAGATTGAAAGTCCTAAGCCTGATGATCCAAAATATTTACATGCATGTGAAATTTTAAATGATGGTATAGTAGGGTTTTTGTATTGGCGTTTCACACCTGTTTCTGGCTCTCACTTTGAGCAAGGAACAGGTCAATTCTGTTAGAATAAAGACAATAGGCACCACACGTTGGATGCCTAGGAGGACTACGCGTGAAAAGACAGGGATGCCAGGGAAGAAGACCCCTTTTTTAATTCTTATTTTTGGATTGTCAAATTTTTTGGACCATAAGGCGGGATCTGGAGATGGAATGGCCAGCTTTAAGGGGAAGGAGGAGGCTGGATCTTTTAACATCATGTGTCAGCTATGAAGGCTACATATATGATGTTAGATTGAAAGTCCTAAGCCTGATGATCCAAAATATTTACATGCATGGGAAATTTTAAATTCTGGTATGGTAGGGTTTTTGTATTGGCGTTGCACACCTGTTTCTGGCTCTCACTTTGAGCAAGGAACAGGTCAATTCTATTAGAATAAAGACAATAGGCAACACATGTTGGATGCCTAAGAGGACTACGCGTGAAAAGACAGGAAGGATCGTGAGCTTTTCTTCACCCTTTGGATCGTAGAGCGAGGATTAGGGCGCACTGGAGGATATACGCACTTCAGACTATTGGGCCTTCTGGACCACCTAATGGTTTAAAGGTAGGCAGATACCTTTTATTTCTCATGTCTCTGCACATTTTTTTATTCCTAGCATCTCTTTTGTGGCCCAGAAATGGAATACACATGTCATGTGTCCTTTTTGTGTCACAAAATTTTACCTGATGCCAGAGAAGAAGACTCCTTTATAATCTTATTTTTGGATTGTCAAGTTTTTTGGACCATTAGGCGGGCTCTGGAGATGGAATGGCCAGCTTTAATTGAATCTAATCACAAAGTAATGTCCAAAGTGCTAAGTAGCAAAAGAGGAAATTTATACAAATGCTAGTGTGTAATAAAGGCCATGACCCCAAAAAGGTCCCCTACCCAAAGGCCCCCAGGAAAAAACGATTCGGTCCAACCTGGCATAGTATTGCATAAAAACCTGCAAACTTAGGTCCACATGGTGTGGAGGTGGTGTAATAGTGATCTATCAAATAAATATAAAATTGTTATCACATTCAGTGGTCGATACAATGGTTTACAGTCTAGGCAAACAATTCCTGGACTTTATGCTGATACATTTCCAGAGGGGTTATTCTAACTAAAAAGTATTTATAAAGTGCTATACATTTTTTAGTACCATATTTTTCAGACTATAAGATGCACCGGATTATAAGGCGCACCATCAATAAATGCCTGCTAAAGCGTCTAGGTTCATATATAAGGCGCACCTGATTATAAGGATGAATGACCAGCAGGTGGCAGAGCTGTGCACAGTACAAGGCAGCTGTTGTCTGTAAGTATGGTTCATATATAAGGCGCACTGGACTATAAGGCGCACCTTTGATTTCTGAGAAAATCAAAGGATTTTTTGTGTGCCTTAGTCTGAAAAATACGGTATATAAAATCCAAATGAATGAGGATATTCCTCATTATTTTTTTTCTTTTAAGTGGACCATATGTGTGTTTGGAGAAACTCTCTGCTATATACAAATAGACCATTGTTTCTGACTCCATTGGTCAATTGATGTCTACGAATGTGTGAAAAAAAATGTACTACAGAAGAATGACATACAAGTGTAGTACTGGGGAAAGGACAAGGATGTCACATAAAAAAGAAATTCTTCTTGATGAAAAACAGTTATTTTCCTTGGGGAACAATTGGACGTGCTGCTTTGAATAAGGAAATTCCCAGAAGTGCTGCTGCTGTATATAACTTGCAGATCAGTTTCTCAGCTGTGAGATCATTTGCTTTTTATGGAGTTTACAGCATCTACATACGGTATATGTTCAATCACTGACTCAAAAGACATGACGAAACAGTAAGGGATTGAACCAAACGGTATATTAGAAAGTTACAAAATATATTTATGAAACTGGAAATCACCTTTAAGGAGGAAACAATGTGCTCCTCTATAATGGTTATTGGGAAGACGCTACTTCCTGGGTGTAGCTCCCCTCATATCGGCTGACGTTATTATGTCTGGACTTGCCTGATAATTGTTGTGCCTACACTGGAGCTGTCGGGCAGAGACACAACGTACAACATTCACTGGGAGATACAGGTAAGTAGCAACTTGTCTTCAATATCTTCTACAGTTTAGCGTCTTTATTGCGCCAAAGTTCTAGTTTATCAGACTGGCATTGTCTTAATTCTTCCTAGTGTTCCTATACATAACAATCTTTGTCTAATGCCAGTATGTTACTCTTACCTTCTCAGCCTCACTTCTCTTATCAGCCTTTCTGACAAAGGTAAAATTATTCTACATGCCCTAATACAGGTGGTCCCCGATTTAAAGAGGACCTGTCACCCAGAAATTTGGCAATAGGAGCTGCTTTCTAAAGTAAGCAGCTCCTAGTGCTAATACAAACGCAGCAATGCTACAATGAGCGGTCCAGCATATTCATGAGGGGCTGGACTGTGGGTGGGATTAGGGGAGGTGACTGTCGCATTACACGCAGCAGTCACCGCCGTGCTATGAAGCACTTTGAGAGCACTCTGGCGTTTCTATTTTACTCCGCCACAGTGTTAGATTGCGTTATCGGAGGTTTCCGATAATGCTATCATTGTAACACTGCTGCGTTTGTTTTAGCACTAAAGCAAGCAGCTCCTAGTGCCGAATTTCTGGGTGACAGGTCCTCTTTAAGGACACCCGACTTACAGACAACCGCTAGTTACAGGGGTAAAGGGTTTGTGGCAGTTTTGTGTCTCGGCTGCACTGTGTCTGACAAGACAGAAATTCTGCACTTAACAGGCATTCTGGTGCCAGTTAGGACCATGCGCCACATTTATTTCTGCGACAGAAAGGTGCACTCAAAAAAAAGTTGGTGCACACTTCCTGAGCAGTACAGGAGATTATTGAAGACCGTGTGCCAGTATTAAAAAATCTTGCCGCCTCTGCACAAAAGTAAGGCAAACTGCACCTAGAGCAGTCTTTACTACTTGTCATAAATATGGGCCAATATATAGATCCGTAGATAAGTATCAGAGCAGCCCATAGAATTTGTGGTAGACTCGAGACTTACGAAAAAGTTCATGGAAACATATCTAGGGTCCTAAATAGTGAAGAGAACAATATCCGATTTTGTGGTGGTGTAGGACAGATTGTAGAATAAAGCATTTTTAATTCTAGATTTTTTCATTACCTATAATTGTTTTTTTACTATGAGATTTATTATCAACTGTAAACTACAGCTGAAGATCACACTAGATGGTGGGGTATTTTCTGCTACCCATGCTCGATCTGCCGCTCTATTAATTGGGGTTGGCGGCCCCCTTCCCTTGGTTTGTGGATAAAATTAGCCTTCACTGGCCACAAACACGGCTCTTTTGGACTGTGATGGTGTGACACCTGGGTGACAGTGTAACACATGCCAATGACAATAATAAAAGACTGCCTGGACCTGCTTTATAATTTACTGTCGTGGCCACGTGCATGAGCCTATAGAAGACTATGGGGCTATGTACGAGCCACTGAAACACTGGCTAGAACAAGGCTACAAACTACGATTGTCTTAATGAGGACTTAAACTTAGGACAACCTCTAAGAAACCTGAGAATAACTGAACTCGCAAATACCACAATGTTGCCACAACTGTAGCAAAGTTGAGAATGAGAGTGGGCCAGGATTCCTTCAGAATGATGTGAGAGACAGATAAAGTCATACAAAGAAAACAATTACTTCAAATAATTGCTATTAAGATGGTTCTTCAAGCTATAGATTTATGGGGGGTACTTAGTTTTTCACAGATGGCTTTGCTATAGTCACTCTGGAATCCCCCTCCCAGAAAACAGTCATTCATCCGCACACGTGCAGTAAAAGCCAATGTCAAAAACCATGACGCTGGATACTACTTGCCCTTTAAAACAGAAACAACATAGTGATCCCTTGCACAACCTGCGCTATATTTACCATCTGCCCACATTGCATGTCATGTTCTGCAAGGAGCGAAAGGAAAAACATTTAATTTACTGGATGTGGAGATGGACTGTGACAGGGAAGCACAGATACTTGGCAAATGACACAGTAAGTATTGTAACTGGTTTTAATATATTTGGACAATTTCGATAGACATCCAAACTTTGAGGAGAGTGGTCCAAAGTTACTAAGCATTTTAATAGTGTACATGCTCAGCTGCCATTCTATTTCTCTATTCACCACGAAGATCTAGCTCAGATCTCAGCACTGAGACCCCCACTGATCAGCAAGTTATCCCTCTCCAGTGGATGGGGCCTAACTTTTGTTCGTGGGAAAACCCCTTCAAGGCTATAGTCACACAACTGTATGGGGGACGTATATATGCTGTATATATATACGTCCTCCATAGGCGACAATGGGCGCAGCGACATGTCCGATCTTTCTCAGGAATACGGCGAAGTGCGCCATATATCGCTATGGAGCACCCCCTCCTCCTCTCCCCAGCGCCGCCATGTGCCCGCGGTGCTACGGTACAGCGGGCACATGTCGTGTGAATGTAGCCTAAAGTGTAGCACTTTTTTTGCAATCAAGGTAGATCTATCAATAATCTTCCCTGTTGAATTTTTGCGGAATACAAAGGACGAACCTGTCTGACAGATATAATACATTTAATACCTGAGAATTACTGTGAGAAAAGAAATACTTCTTTGTTGAAATGCGCCAATTTTGTAACCTATCCTAGATTACTGTTATAAATCAATATATACAAATATATTTAGTGTATTGCAAAGTGTCCTATTATCTTGCGGCAGTCAGGACATGATGGGAGTGGTAGTTTCAGTTTCAGTGCTCCTTATAACAAAGAAGGTTTTTGGATTGTCAAATTTTTTGGACCATTAGGCGGGCTCTGGAGATGGAATGGCCAGCTTTAAGGGGAAGGAGGAGGCTGGATCTTTCAACATTATCAGTCAGCTATGAAGGCTTCATATATCATGTTAGATTGAAAGTCCTAAGCCTGATGATCCAAAATATTTACATGCATGTGAAATTTTAAATGATGGTATAGTAGGGTTTTTGTATTGGTGTTTCACATCTGTTTCTGGCACCCACTTTGAGCAAGGAACTGGTAATCTCTGTTAGAATAAAGACAATAGACAACAGACGTTGGATGCCTAAGTGGACTACGTGTGAAAAGACAGGAGGGATAGTGAGCTTTCTTCACCCATTGGATCGTGGAGCGAGGATTAGGGCACACTGGAGGATATACGCACTTCAGACTATCGGGTCTTCCGGACCTCCCGATGGTTTAAAGGTAGGCAGATACCTTTTATTTCTCATGTCTCTGTACATTTCTCTTTCCTAGCATCGCTTTTGTGGCCCAGAAATGGAATACTCATGTCATGTGTCCTTTTTTGTGTCACAACATTTTACCCGATGCCAGGAAAGAAGACCCCTTTTTTAATTCTTATTTTTGGATTGTCAAATTTTTTGGACCATTAGGCGGGCTCTGGAGATGGAATGGCCAGCTTTAAGGGGAAGGAGGAGGCTGGAACTTTTCACATCATGTGTCAGCAATGAAGGCTTCATATATGATTTTAGATTGAAAGTCCTAAGCCTGATAATCCAAAATATTTACATGCATGTGAAATTTTAATTATGTATTGGTACGGTTTTTGTATTGGCGTGGCACACCTGTTTCTGGCTCTCACTTTGAGCAAGGAACAGGTCATTTCTGTTAGAATAAAGACAATAGGCAACACACGTTGGATGCCTAGGAGGACTACGAGTGAAAAGAGAGAAGGGATCGTGAGCTTTTCTTCACCCATTGGATCGTAGAGCGAGGATTAGGGCGCACTGGAGGATATACGCACTTCAGACTATTGGGCCTTCTGGACCACCTAATGGTTTAAATGTAAGCAGAAACCTTTTATTTCTCATGTCTCTGCACATTTCTTTTTCCTAGCATCTCTTTTGTGGTGGCAGCTGATACTTGTTCTTTTTGATATATTAAAACCATTGAATGAATCTTGCAAATGGCTGGAAATTAAAGGGATAATCCACGATAAAAAAAATAAAACAAAAATAAAACAGATACACCTGTTCATAGGCGGTGCCTGGTATTACAGCTCGGACACATTAAAGGGAAAGTCACTGCTTTACAAAGAGTACACACTACACTGGCTACCCATATAATTAAATTAGAATATTAACATGGTACTTACCTTTGGAAGTCGTTATTTCTTTCATTACATATCTCAGGCTGGTTGAGGGCGGCTCACGAGATAAGAGCCCTCAAGAGCCTCACCACATAACACTATCACCGCGTAGTTCTCCATTGAACTGGGATAAAACAGAAGTATTAATTTTAGTTATTATATTGTGTTTGGAATGTACGTAAGCTGGTATACAGGGCTTATTTTATATATGTGATATGCTGGTTTAGGCAAGTTTTATCGATGATTATGACAGAAAATCTGTAACTATTGGTACAGTAAAAAGCAGAAGAATAAATTCCCTCTCATTGATATCGAAAAGAAGAATTATGCCCTATATACTGCGCAGATTCTGATAGATATATAGGGAACGTCAGCCAAACTCTGCATCATAAAACATGACAAAGCATGCAGTGCCAATAAATAAATGACAAAAATAAAACATGACTGTGGATTAGGATTACACACCACGCCACTAACCTTGTATAGACTGTACCTCACGCAGCCCTGTCTAGCCTGTACCCATCACGCAATGGCCGTATAGACGTACCCACCAGGCACTGCTGTATAGTCTGTACCCCAGGTGCGACCCTGTAAGGACTTACCCATCACGCAATGCCCTGTCATAACTGTACCCATCACGCATGTCCCTGCGTAATCACTGTCCCACCAGGCACTGCCTGTATGACTGTACCCACCATGCACTGCCCTGTCATAGTACTGTACCCACACGCAATGACCTGTACTAGACTGTATACCCACCAGGCAGATGCCCTGTTATCCCGTGCTCCTTAATGTACCCACCAGTGCGCTTGACCTGTATAGGACTGTACACACCAGGCCTAACTGTCCCACACGTGCGTATAGACTGTACCCACCACGCACTGCCCTGTATAGACTATACCCACCAGGCCGACTGCCCAGATATAGACGTACCCACACGGCAATGCCCTGTATGAACTGTACCCACGCACGACTGCAATGTATACACGTATCACCCAAGCTCTGCCTCCTGTATAGACTGTACCCACACACGCACTGCCCTTATAGACTTTAACCCCACCAGGCGCCTGCCCTGTATCAACTGTACCCACCCACGCACTGCCCGTATACGACTGTACACCACGCATGACCTTATAGACTGTACCACCAGGCGCTGCGCCTTTGTATATGGTGCTGTACGTACCACCATGCCACTGCCCAGTATGACGGTACCCCACCAGGCGTCTGCCCTGTATAGACCTGTACCCACCGCAGCCCTGTATGGCCGTACCCACAGCACTGCCCTGTATAGACTATACCCACCAGGCACTGGCCAGTATAGGGGACGTCTGTACCCACCACGCACTGCCCTGTATAGACTGTACCCACCACGCACTGCCCTGTATAGACTGTATCCACCACGCACTGCCCTGTATAGACTGTACCCACCACGCGCTGCCCTGTATAGACTGTACCCACCAGGCGCTGCCCTGTATAGACTGTACCCACCACGCACTGCCCTGTATAGACTGTTGTACTGATTTAATCAGTCTTTACATGAACACATAGTGAACATCATGTTTACACCACATGTCTGTGAACATTTGTATTTAAGGACAACTGTTTTGTTCCTAAGGAACAAATGGTGATATTTATAAGAAATCATCACACAGGGACATTTTTTTATAAAGTGGAATTGAAGAAATGTCTACATATGAGAATGTGAATGCCGAGATAAGAATGGGAAGGGGCAGCATCTCCATTGTGTGTTTTCACCCATTAGGATCTGCACTTGCTACAAAACTGCACCAGAAATCCTCAATGTGTGAATGAAACCTTACAGTGATGTTATGTGTGCGGAAACACTTAGGTTTCTCAATTAAACTTTCCAGAGCTGAACCCCCAATAAAATGTAGAAAACTAAAATAATTCTTGTGTATGTCAAAATGTAACTAATAGGGGGGTATCCTGGCCTGGAAGGGGGGGTGTACTCTGGCCTAGGCCACTTTATATTCCGGGGTATAATCTGGCCTAGGCCAAAGTATACCTGGAGTATAATCTACGTTAGGCCAATTTAACCCCCGGTATAGTGTGGTCCGGGGGTATTCTCTGGCCTCTTACACCGGGTATTGTCTGGGCTTGTATTTTAATTTATGCACTCCCCCTGTTGTTCTAGCAGTCACCGTCACCTTCTCTATGCACTGTGCTTGCGGGGGGGGGGGGGGGGGGGGGGGGGACTTCTCTTCCAGTGCTTTTCTCTCCTGTCGGTTTTGCTTGATGATGTTACTGAATTGTTGCTGAATCTCCTAAAATATGTTCTTCATTAATACAAGTTCTTCATTAATACAATTAAACTGGAGGATGTATAAAATACAGCATTTTCCTATTGTGGTAGAAGTTTGGGACGTAGAAATTATTCAAACACTCCATGAGTTATTCCAGGATTCCAGGTGCAGTGGGCCCTTTGCAGCTACCTCTCCTTAATACACCTCATTGACTTATTTACCTCAGTCACTTCTTCTCCATCGGGCCGGTCTACAGGAGGTTGTCCGCATTTGTTCCCTGGTTTTACAAGATATGTCCCATCTGTTGCCTTGGGAGCTTCCTGTAAATAAACATATGGCTGAGCATTATTTTTCAGGCAGGTTTATGTAGTATATATATATAATGAACTGAAAAAATAATTTTTATCCAAATTCCCTTCAGCCTCTTGAAATTTCTGAGCACTGTATTTGGTTATCTTCAGATATGAGTGGAGCCAATGGCTGGATTCAGGTCCGGGTCAGGAGGCCAAACCCAAATTACAAACCCTCTTGAATCTCGTCAGTCCTACATAATTTACAAAGTGGTATTATGCCTTGCCCATGTCACATGGGGAACAGCTAGAAGATATTCTGTTTAATTGGGTGGTTACTGGGTCCGATGCATTCAGATCCACCAAGTAATGCACTTTAAAGGGGTTGGCCAGAATCCAGATCTCCTATCCCCTGCATCTACAGCTGCTTCCTACATCCGATTGACGAACAAGGAGCCAACTTCTACCAGTTGTGTGTAAGCAGAGTTTACCGCTGCTCCTGGCCAACAGGATCCTGGCCCTCAAAGAAAGCTAAGAATTGCATTTTAAGAAATTATAGAATAAAAATAATAAGTAAACAAATTATATAATAATTATTATCCTGGGCAAAAGGACACAATCTATAGGTTGGAATAAAACGTCCAGATAAACTCTATTGAGTTTTTTTTCCATACATCCTAAAAATACCTAATTAGGCTGAGGGTACATTCACAGAATGTATGTTTGCCCGGGCTACATCCACAGCTACAGCAATGCGCTGGAGAGGAGGAGGGATGAGCGGTGCTCACCCCTCCCCTCTCCATAGAGAAACAACATGTCTTATATTTCACCTTGCATGATGACTGTGCGATGAGACAACGTGTGCTCACTGCACAGTGACCAGGCACCAAAAGACGTCCATGGACTGATATGTAGCTGCAAATGGCGTGCCCCCATTACGTCCAAAGATCTGGTCTGCAATGGTTAGGTAGGTATATACACACATGGTATCATTTATCCTATTGCAGTCTGTTACCCACGATGAACACTTGTACACTTCATAGTAACTTTCTGTGTAGCCATATCCTAATAATATGTATATTGTGACACACACGTTGTTACCTGATGAGCATTGGCTTTATTTTTTATTTCTCTCATTTCATTGTGATATTGTTGACGGATGACTTCAAGCTGTCGTAGATGCTCCTGGCAAGCAAATGTTACACAAAATTTAATATGATTTGATATGTTTCTTATGGTCATCAACCTTGTCATGGAGAAAAATCCTGCGTTTACACAAGTATTTCCTCCGACGTCCACCAGGTGCGCTGCTGCTGCGCTGAAAGTTCCCCGAGGCCCGCCGGATGCAACTGAAGTCACTGGCCTATACCTGGTGAAGGTAACGCGAGTCCCGTGACCATTTTTTTTTTTTAAAAGCGCGTTTTTCTTCCGAATCCGTCGGTTTTCGTTCGGCCCCACGCCCCCCAATTTCCGTCGCGTGCATGACAGCGCCGATCGCCACAATCCAATCGCGCGCCAAAATCCTGGGGCAATTCATGGAAAAATCGGCGCCAAATTGGAAATATGCGGGTAACACGTTGGACACGCGAATCGGACCCTTAGTAATGACCCCCAAGTGTTTAAAAAAACTCATTATAAAATGCTAAATATAACTTAATACCTCATTCCTATCGATTAGTTATACTGTCAGCCAGGGATCAGAGTGAGATTTAATCTTGGCAGTTGGGTATTAGCTCAGAGCCCAACCCATGGCCAACATCTGTTCCTGCTCTCAATACACATGTATTGCAAGAGCCATTTCGGACCTTTCAAGGTCCTCCAAAGTCCTGAACTGAGGATTGAATGCAGGCAAGAAGGGGCCCATCCTCACATTCCCTTGAGCTGATTCTAGTACCATATGTCAGAAGTGAAATCTGGACGTGTAGGAGCTATAATATTATCATGCCCGGGCCCACAAATGATCCCTGCCAAGGATCATTTCAGCAGATACTTCTCTGTGGCTGGGATAGACATGTATCTGATACTGATTTGTTTCCCATTAAGATGCTGATCCTAGTGTCTACAAGACCTTGTGAAAATGGAAGTCTCCTCTTCGTTAGAGACGACATGCTGTAATCTGCAGTAACCCCTTTCAACCTGTGCTAAAAGTTTCATATGTAATGTTGTGACAGTGGATTGTACCTCTGGTCTTGGCTTGTTGTTTTCGAGTAACCTGTTACCTGGACGATCAACCCGCACATCCCTCTGAAATGGTGAATGTTTACCATAGGATCAGCAGAAGAGGACGAGCCCCAAATAAAGACACCAGAAAGTAAGATGTTGGTTACATTGTCTCACTACAGGAGGGAAAAAAATGACAGGAAAGAAGAAAGCTACTAAAATGATAGACTCCATTATTATTACTATCAGACTAAAGTGGTAAGATCCCATTGTCTGATAATGAATTGACAGGTTGCTTTTCTTTGAAGAATAGACTTTAATAAAAAAAAATGGGCCAAATTCAATCACACCCAAGCCTACCTCTGTCCACACCAGGGTACTGCTTGGAACTAATATGATATGTTATCATGTACTTAGTTTAAAGTGACCACAGGATATGCATGCAATAGACTTTCTTCACTTTACTTCAGGAGTTTTCATTATTTCATTAACAATTTCAATATTCATGAAAACATATTAGCAATTTCATAGTAATGCATCCAAAATATATTTGCATAGTTTGTATGATTATTATGAATTGCTATATGTTTTCATGAATTGAAATTTTGAATGAAAAATATCCTGAAATAAGTAAAAAAGGTTCTATTGCATTCTATGTCATGTTGTCATTTCTTGGACACTCGGCCCTGGACGTGATTTGAGAACCTAGAAGATCCTCTTATCCTAGATCACCCCTCTTTTTATATATTCCCTTCACATACTATGATTTTTTTTGTAATGGATTTTTTTTGTACTGGACTTAGTTTAAAGTGAACCTGTCACCAGGAATGCCATTTTTAGCAGGTGACAGGTTCCAATAGCCTATGCTATTGTGATTTTAAAAATGCCATTGTCGGCCTTCTGAATAATTTTAGTCGTTTATATAAGTCTAATTCACATAACCTGGCTCCCTGCCAGCAGCATGTAGTGAGTCCCTGTGTAGGGAATAGCTGCATATTGTGAGTGCCTATGTCTCTTCATGTAATCTTCCTCTACTCCACACCATACCCCTCCCTGCTGGATGAGTGTGGGGAAGAGGAAGCCAGGTAAAGTGAATTAAACTTTTATAAACTACTGAAATGATTCAGTATTTTTTTAAAATCAACACCTTTCACCAGCTAAAAATTGCCTTCTGGGGAAAAGTACGCTTTAAAGCAAAGTGATTAATGCTTCAAAATATGATTCCAAAAATTTTATTTTCTTACATCATCATATTCTGTCTTCAATTGGACTGTACACTATCATTTTAATTATGTTAAAGCCTTAACAAATACCATTATTATTTTTATCACTAATTATTGTATATGTGATGCTTTGGTAATACTGTAATTTAGTGAATATTAATTCACACTTAAAATATTTACTCACCAGTTGTTTTTCAACTTTTATCTTAATCTGTTCGGCCTCCTGCTTCCTCTGTAAGTAGTCATTCCTAAGAAACAAGGTTTAATGATAAATTGTATAACACAGGTAAAACAAAAATTCCATCAATACACTGAGACAGATAGATGGCAGGTTTTAAATTGTAGGAAACGATCAAGGAAGTTTTTAAGAACTGTATGATATTTATATATGGACTATACAGGCGGTCCCCTACTTAAGGACACCCAACTTACACATGACCCCTAGTTACAGACAGACCCCTCTGCCCACTGTGACCTCCCTGGATGTTACTATAGTCCCAGACTGCAATGATCAGCTGTAAGGTGTTTGAAATGAAGCTTTATGGATAATCCTTGGTCCCATTACAACCAAAAAAATTGAAAATTTAATTGTCACTGGGGCAAAAAAAATTTTTTGTCTGGAACTACAATTATAAAATTTACAGTTTCAGCTTACATAAAAATCAACTTACCGTAAGTACAAACCCAAGGAACCTTTCTTATATGTAACCCGTTTGAGCCACTTTATGGTAATATAATTTACAGTGAAAGACACTTTTACTTGATTTCTACATGGCCATTTTATAAACTGTATTGTGGCATTTGTATCACTGTTCAATGACATAGTGGGGCTCATTTCCTAAGGGTCCCCAAAGCGCATTTTCGCCAATTTACGTTTTGTGCTGAATTGCACCGGGATTTTGGCGCATTGGTGTCAGCTTGCACGCGACAGAAATCGGGGGCGGCCGTCGGACAACCCAACGGATTCGCGGACAACGCGCAAGATTTAACATTTAGAATTGCACTTACATGCAACGGGAAGAAGAAGGTGAACTCCGGCGGACCTCGGCGCGGAAACGACACATGCAAGAAATTGGACGCATGATCTTAGTGAATCGTAGCAGACCCGAATCGTCGTCGTACAACACACCACGGGATCGTGACAGGACCGGGTAAATAAATGTGCTTCAGTAAGTTTATTGAACATTTCATGGTAGGAGTACAGTGTATGGTAACAGAAAAAAATCCTACTTAAACCGGGGCTACACATGATGAACAAAGAAATGTAATATTTTCCTTGAAAACCACCATTGAAAAAAACACCCATCTGTGCCACCGATATCAAACTTCAATACAAGAATCAACAGAATGAGCTATTGGCTTAGATTAACCTAACCTAACCTAGATTAACCTAAGGCTTAGATTAAACTAAATTAATCTAAGCCAATACTTACCATTGTTGCTGTGGCGAGGCCACTCTTTGGTTTCCTTGCGCCCCATACTGAGGTTGATAGCCATGGGGTCTATGTTGTATGTTGTTTAGTCTGTCATAATAATGCTCATAATGTCCTTGTATCCTTCCAGGCGATGCTCGCTCTTCCATCCTTTGTCCATAATAATGAGCAGGTGGCTAATAAAATTAACAAAATGCAAATAAATAAACATTTATTTTTGGGATGTAGAATGCATCTAGTTTTAGTATTACATTTCTCTTTGTGGCTTTCGATGTTATTGGTCTTTGTTTTTGTACTGAAATCAAGTTGTCTTAGTATTTGGCAAGCAAACAAACTGGCCAAACTCGAATGAAGGTGACTGTAAAAAACACTTGATTGTAGTGATGATAAATGGAGATCCACAGGTCCATCATAGATGGAGGTTGGGCCCTCGGCCTCCTCAGCCAGGTCCAACACTCTTTTTACCTTTAGGTCACTTAAATAACAGCATGAAATGACTATTATATTTATTTTTGGATTGCTTTGCATTAAAGGGGTATTCTCATCTGGGCATTCAGCTTCATTAATCTGCCATATATAAACATTTCTTCAATTAGAGGTTATTAAAAAAAAATGTAGTCATATGGTCCCTTAGAAACAAGACTGTGTCCTTGGATGCGGCCACCTCTGCTGGAGGGATTGCGCAAAGAAACAAAAGGTTTCTGAATATTAAATGTTCAAGGAGTTACTGCATGTCGCACATTTCATCCTGTGGTAATGAACGCTGTATCCAGGAGGTCAGGCAGGACTCTATAGCGCATGTCTGGCCACTGCTGCCAAAATGTGAGGTGGTCGTATCCGAGGAAGCTATCTTGTTTCTAAGGTAAAACATGACTACATTTATGAGAAATTATCTTCACACAGGAACATTTTTTTTTAATAACATCTAATTGAAGAAATGTTTACATATGACAAATGAATTCAATTAAATGTGAATCCCCAGATGGCAAGACCCCTTTAAGTAAGCATTGTCTTTGATCTTTTACAGGGTCTTTTATAGGACCTTTTATCTTTGATAATTTCTAAAACATTGATCACCTTAGCAGGACTGTGGTTTTGAAGACGTGAAGGGGGCTTCCATTCATTTCTATGAACATTTTCTGCACGCCACGGTAGAGGCGCCACTTTGTGTCGTGGAGGATGAAATTCCTGAACTCTGTTCCTGACGTTTCTTGGAGCTTGTGGGAAGTAGAAAGAGTGAGCACATTCAAGGAAACACTAGTCATTCATTTTGCCTTTAATGTATCCAGACATGATGTCGATATGGACAAGGAACCATAAACCAAACAGTAGATCCATATACAGAATTTCAGGGAAACCACTGCGGACCCCGGCCTTAAACAAAATTGGACATTAGAAATATATAACCATAATAATGAAGAGTGGGCCCCAGAATAATTTTATCTGATGGACCCAAGAAACCCATTCTGACACTGGTCGTCTACCACCATTATTATCGTTGACTATTATGTATATAAGTAGCATTTATTTGATCTCTTTGTTCAGCACTTTATATCAGTATTTACCATACAGCCCTAGTGTAAGGTAAATAAGCCAAAATTCCAGATATGGTCTATGAAAACACGGAACTATTCCTTTACAGTTAGTAGACCTGGAGGAGATCTGAGATTCTCCTGAAGTGGGTGTCCTTCACTACTGAGTATTTGGAGTAAAGTATCAGGAGGCGTACCTCAACCTCAGTGGCCTCCTGGTCTATCTATCTATTTATATTCATCTATGTATCTTTATAAGTCCATCTATATGTCTACCTATATGTATCTATGTCTGTCTATTTGTATGTATGTATGTCTATCTATCTGTCTGTATGTCTATCTATACCCTATATCCCTCACATACAACTTCACATCTTACCTCACACATTAGCGTTTTATACTCATTGCATATAGTAAAAATCAAAGCTCAGAGCTCATATTAATGACCAGTGGCAAAATATAAGCTGAGCTGTGATTGGTTGCTAACTGCCACAGCAGCCGCAGCAGTCAATGGCTCCTGTATATAGTGGTTAATAAGTGGATTTTGAAAAGCGTGGGGTGATAATTTTGACTCAAAACCGAGTCTATGACGTTCCCTGAGTTACAGAAAGCAGCTTGTTTTATATACTGTATATAGTATTTAGACTCTACAGTGTACATATATGCCAAAAAACTTGCATTATTACCTGGATTGGGCTTAGGTGTTACGGGTCCATGTGCTTGTTTGACTGGTAAAGGTTTGTTTCGGTGTAGTACTGTATGGCCGAACTCCTCTTCCATTAACTAGAAATTCAGCAAATCATAGATTTAAATATGGATATATGTAATTTGATAGAGGAAAAGCCATTGGCACATACAGAGTGAAGTGATGAATTCTGGCTTCATCCATGCACAGCCTCTTTAAAACTAATTAAACTTTGCTCACCTTTGGACTGAGGAAATTGGATATGCGCTTTTCAAGAAAGGGTTTCTTCAATATGGAGGTGATAGATGGTCGATCACGTGGGGAAATTTTAAAGAGCTGGGATATTAATGTTCTAAGATCATATGAATATTTTATAGAAAGTGGCTCGTAGCGTCCCCGGCAGATCTTTAGTACTAGTTGCCTGAGGTTTCCAGCTTCAAACTAGAAGGAATGCAAAATAGATGGTTATTTAATGTAAGATAAGAAACATAAAGACCCAAAAACTAAATTTATACAGACAGTCCCCTACTTAAGAACACCCGACTTACAGAGGACCCCTGGTTACAAACGGACCTCTGTATATTATTAAATTACTGTACTTTATCCTTAGGCTACAATAAACAGCAATAATAGTTATCAAATGTGTCTGCAATTAAGATTTATTATTAATCCTGGTTCTTATGACAACCCAACATTTTTAAAATCCAATTGTCACAGAGACTAAAAATAAATCTGCCTGGGGTTACAATTATAGTTCCGACTTACATACAAATTTAACTTAAGAACAAACCTACAGAACCTATATTGTACATAACCAGGGGACTACCTGTACTTGAAAAGGGATTCCTTACATATGTCACTTACGTGTACCGTATATATTACACAACTGCTTCCCATGGGATATTTCTATATTTTACTATACTTTTTTGTTGCCCATTGCGTGACCTCCAAAATGTTCATTGTAACTCTTCATATTTACACACAGCCTGGTACACAAAAATTAGTACTTCACAACTATTGTTCCATTCCCATTATTGACTTTTTGTAAGCTCTAGTAGCTCCAATGCCTTTTATAATCACTTGTGATCATGGTGATAATATTACAGTAATGTTAAAATGAAGAAATATATATATAGTTTAAACATAAAGGGAACACTTAAATAACACATCCTACAATGAATGAAAGAAAGTTGCATGGGCTGACAACAAAATCAATGGAAATATAATGTATCAACCAATGGGAGCTTGGGTTTGGAGTCGCCCACAAAATGGAAGTGGAAAAACACACTACAGGCTGATCTAACTTTGATCTAATGTCCTTAAAACATGACAAAATGAGGCTCAGTATTGTGTGTGGCCTCCACGTGCCTGTATGAGCCCACTACAACGCCTTGGCATGCTCCTGATGAGGTTGCAGATGGTCTTATGAGGGATCTCCTACCAGACCTGGACTAAAGCATCTCCTGGACAGTCTGTGGTGCAACGTGACATTGGTGGATGGAGTAAAAGATGATGGCGCAGATGTGATCAATCGGATTTAGGTCTGGGGAACAAGCGGGCCAGTCCATAGCTTCAATGCCTTCATCTTGCAGGAACTGCTGACAAATTGCAGCCACCCGAGGTCTAGCATTGTCCGGCATTAGGAGGAACCCAGGGCCAACCGCACCAGCATATGGTCCCACAAGGGGTCTGAGGAACTCATCACGGAATCTAATGGCAGTCAGGCTTCCTCTGGAGAGCACATGGCGGGCTGTGCGGCCCTTCAAAGATATTCTACCCCACACCATTACCTACCCACTGACAAACCGGTCGTGCTGAAGGATGTTGCAGGCAGCAGATCACTCTCCACGGTGTCTCCAGAGACGTCTGCCATATGTGCTCTGTGTTAACCTGCTTTCATCTGTGAAGAGCACAGGGCGCCAGTGGCGAATTTGCCAATCCTTGTTTTCTCTGGCAAATACTTAGCGTTCTGCACGGTATTTGGGTGTGAGTAGAACCCCCATCTGTGGACGTTGGGCCAGCATACCATCCTCATGGAGTCGGTTTCTAACTGCTTGTGCAGACACATCCACATTTGTGGCTGCTGGAGGTCATCTTGCAGGGCTCTGATAATGCTCCTCCTGTTATGCCTGCACAAAAAAGCGGAGGTAGTGGTCCTGCTGCTGGGTTGTTACCCTCCTACGGCCACCTCTACGTCTCCTATTGTACTGGCCTGTCTGCTGGTAGCGCCTCCAGCCTCTGGACATTAGGCTGAAAGACACAGCAAAACTTCTTGCCACAATTCACATTTATGTGCCATCCTGGATGAGCTGCAATACCCAAGCCACTTGTGTGGGTTGTAGAGTCTGTCTCATGCTACCATGAGTGTGAAAGCACCACCAACATTCAAAATTTACCAAAACATCAGCCAGAAAGCATTGGTGCTGAGAAGTGTTCTGTGGTCCCCACCTGCAGAACCACTCCTTTATTGAGTGTGTCTTGCTAATTGTCTGTGAAATTGCATGTCAATCAGTGTTGCTTCCTAAGTGGACAGTTTGATTTCACAGAAGTTTGATCTAACTGTAGTTATATTGTGTTCTTTAACTGTTCCCTTTATTTTTTTGGGTAGTGTATATACACACATATTTACCGTATATATACTCGTGTATAAGCCGATATTTTTTTTTAAGCAGCGCCCTACCGGCCTCCCTGAGTTTTTTTTTAAGAACTCGGACAACCCCTTTAACTGTTTCTCTGTGCCTTTTTTTCTCCTTTTTCTCCTGTACTGAGAAGTGAATCTGAAAGCATTCAGAGCTCTGTCCACTTCAGGCAGATAACCAGACTAATGATTAACTCCTTCCACACCCACTGAAAATTTCCCTTGATGAGTCAACTCTCTAATAGATGAATCTATCCAGGGACTAGACACTTTATCAGGTTCCTTTATCCATCAGCTGAACTTTTGTAAAAAGTTTAGTTGTGCTTTAAAAATATTTGATATATGTTTATGGACCATTTTCAGCAGTACCATTCCCTGGTAGTCTTTTATATAAGGGTTAAACAACTCACGTTTTATTGTTATAGGGTCGGTTTTCACAGATTTCTGGAGAGAGGTAGTATGGAGTCCCAACACATGTCCGTGCTAGCTCCATTGTACTTTGGTGGAAATAACAGAAAAAAAATATCAAATTTTTAGATACTAAACTGTATTTTATGGTTGTAATCACTTGTGATCATGGTGATAATATTACAGTAATGTTAAAATGAAGAAATATATATATAGTTTAAACATAAAGGGAACACTTAAATAACACATCCTACAATGAATGAAAGAAAGTTGCATGGGCTGACAACAAAATCAATGGAAATATAATGTATCAACCAATGGGAGCTTGGGTTTGGAGTCGCCCACAAAATGAAAGTGGAAAAGCACACTACAGGCTGATCTAACTTTGATCTAAGGTCCTTAAAACATGACAAAATGTGGCTCAGTATTGTGTGTGACCTCCACATGCCTGTATGGGAGGTCATACAGGCACGTGGAGGTCACACACAACGCCTTGGCATGCTCCTGATGAGGTTGCAGATTGTCTTATGAGGGATCTCCTACCAAACCTGGACTAAAGCATCTCCCGGACAGTCTGTGGAGTGAAACATGAGGGCCCATATGTGCTCAATCACATTCAGGTCTGGGGAACAAGCACGCCAGTCCATAGCTTCAATGCCTTCATCTTGCAGGAACTGCTGACACACTGCAGCCACCTGAGGATCTCAGTATCTAATGGCAGTCAGGTTACCTCTGGAGAGCACATGGCGGGCTGTGCGGCCCTCCAAAGAAATTCTACCCCCCACCATTACCTACCCACTGACAAACCAGTCATGCTGAAGGATGATGTTGCAGGCAGCAGATTGCTCTCCACGGTGTCTCCAGACACGTCTGTCACATGTGCTCAGTGTGAACCTGCTTTCATCTGTGAAGAGCACAGGGCGCCAGTGGCGAATATGCCAATCCTGGTTTTCTCTGGCAAATACTTAGTGTCCTGCATGGTGTTGGGCTGTGAGTACAACACCCATCTGTGGACGTCGGGCCAGCATACCATCCTCATGGAGTCGGTTTCTAACTGCTTTTGCAAATAATGCTCCTCCTGTTACACCTTGCACAAAGGTAGTGGTCCTGCTGCTGGGTTGTTTTCCTCCTCCATGTCTCCAAGTGTACTGGCCTGTCTGCTGGTAGCGCCTCCTGCCTCTGGACACAACGCTGACAAACACAGCAAACCTTCTTGCCACAGCTCACATTGATGTGCCATTCTGGAAGAGCTGCACCACCTGAGCCACTTGTGTGGGTTGTTCAGTATGTCTCATGCTACCACAATTGTGAAAGCACCATTAACATTCAAAATTGACAAAAACATCAGCCAGAAAGCATTGGTACTGAGAAGTGGTCTGTGGTCCCCACCTGCAGAACCACTCCTTTATTGAGTGTGTCTTAGTAATTGTCTGTGAAATTGCTTGTCAATCAGTGTTGCTTCCTAAGTGGACAGTTTGATTTCACATAAGTTTGATTCACTTGGAGTTATATTGTGTTGTTTAAGTGTTCCCTTTATTTTTTTGGGTAGTGTATATACACACATATTTATATACATATATATCTAACTATTCAGTTTCAAATTCAGTGAAGATTTTTTTTATGTTGTACATTTGCCTGCCTTCCATCATACCATATCAGAAGTATAATAGAAGGTAGGGTATACTTAAAGGGAACCTTTCACCAGGGACCTAATTTTTCACTAAGGACAGATTGTAAAAGCCCATGACAACTGCAGTGTAAATCTGCCTTTCTGCTTTTTCTAAGCATTTGCATTGCTATATAACTGTGTGTTATAACTTACTCTTGCATCCTGACAAAATCCTGGGGTAGTCACAGGGGCTGGACTTTGGTTTGCATGCATTTCAAAAAACCTGTGACCTGTTTGAGCTGCAGGCTGTCCTCCATGTTTGTGCTCCTGTCCCTCCCCCACTGATTTCAGGTTGACCAGGCTGTGACCTCTGAGAAGGAGCAGGAGGTGGAGCTAGACATGAGCACAACAGTGGGGGCCAAGCTCTGAGGATTGGGTAACAGACAACTCACATGTTGTTTTTTGAAATGCATGCAAACCAAAGTCCACCCCCTGGGACTACACAGAGGATTCTGTCAGGGAGCAAGGTAAGTTATAACACACAATTATATTGTAATGCAAATGCTTAGAAAAGGCAGAAAGGCAGATTTACACTGCTGGTGCGAAGGGCTTCTGCAACCTGTCTTTAGTGAAAAATGAGGTCCCTGGTGACAGGTTCCCTTTAAAGTCTATGTTTAATGTGTGCTAGTTACCTACATATTGTACTTACTTGTTCAGCATTCTTGCTATACCAAAGTCTCCCAGCTTAGCCAATGTCCCATTATTAGCGAGAAAGATGTTCTGTAAGTTGTAATGAAATTAATAGATAGTGAGTTCAGGATTATTAACTCTTATACTGCCCGGTACTGTCATATTACTTATACCTGAGCTTTAATATCCCGGTGAAGTACTTTGCGGTCATGGATATGTTTAAGACCCAAAGAAATCTGCACAAACCAGTTAAGGATCTGTAATGACAGATGTAATGGTGTCCAATAAAGTACATACATATAAGCAGTATATGTTACATATGTATACAGTAATATTATATATGTAGATCATATACTATGAACCCACCTTCTCTACCTCTATCATATATTGCTGTCAGGTAGAGGCAAGTAAAATGGTACTATAAGGCTATCTGCTCCAAACATGTGTTTTTCACATATCGCATGGTCCGTTGTTAGTAGCCCAAGTCTCATCAGTACAAGAGGTCTGCCTGAGCTGCTAAAATGTGCAAGAATAGGACCTGTTATATAATTTGTGCCATGGAAATATATGGGACCATGTCCTATATGTTAAAACAACAGCACGTGTCCCCATTGTACGTTCATGTGCACAAGGCCTTAGAGAGAAATATTTGCCCACAAACCTTGAGAGAGACCATCAAGCCATCGCACCACTATAATTGATGGTAACTGTGCTGTGCCTTACAGACAAAATACCTAAAGTTATGCGTTTCTGTAGTCTACAGTATTGGACAGTCTCCAAAATGTCTTGCAGTATGAACCCCTCCCACTTTACTTTGTCATTTTGTTTGCTCCTACCACATAGCTTCAAAATGTGATTTATTATACATGGTTTAGCAAGTAATCCTTTATATTAGTAAATGTGTTGCATGATTCGTTGTTACATATATACATATATTACATATAATAAGCATCTGATCTTGAATTTCATAAACAATTTCAAGTACAATTGGCAGTATGTAGGCACACACATACCCAGGTAGTTTGGCAGTAATTGCCACATACCTCACCCATTCAATGAGGCACTTTTGCTAAGGGTCCACACGGTGCATTTTCATCAGGTTCCAGACTATTTCCGATTTGCGCCGCATTTAAGTGGGGTTTTTGGCGCACAAGATCGGATTTTGGCGCAATCGTGCCAACTTGCATGCAACACGAATTGGAGGGTGTGCCGTCGGACGATCCAGCTGAGCGCAGGATTTACAATTCAAATTGTGTCGCATGACAATGCGCTCACATACACTGGGAAGAAGAAGGTGAACTCCGGCGGACCTCAGCGAGGAGTGACACATACAGAAAAATGGATGCCCGATCTTGAAGAATCGCGCCGGACTTCATCATCGCCGGAGAAAGCACCTCACGGATCGCGACAGGACCGGGTAAGTAAATCAGCCCCAATGGGTGCAACATTTTTCTTCTAGCATATTAATATGACTACTGGTTGTGAGTGAGTGGATGATGCAACATCTGTAACACAATGAATTTTTAAGGATTGTCTACCTGGTCTTCATCAAACAGCGCCCCCCTCTGCTTGTCAATGCGCTTCATCAGGTCTCCTCCATCACAGTATTCCATCACAATGTACAGATTATTTAGCTCTGAAATGATACGTTTATGGTTATTAATGTACAGACAGATTTGATCGTCTTGGTTATATCTGTGTCACACGTATTGATACATTCCTGCGCTGTCATCCACCTTTTACCCATTGTCTTACAAATTAGTAACAAACCTTCTATTGATGTGAAAAACTTGACAATATTTGGGTGATTCATCTTAGCCAGAAGAGTAACTTCTTTGTGAGACGCCTCTTTCTCCTTCCTGGCCATCTACAGAAGACAGGACATCAGAAGTCTTTGTTAGAAAGTCAGTCTTCAGAGTAATACAGAAAATAATAATAATGTTTATTTATATAGTGCCATCATATTCCGTAGCGCTTTACAAATCATAAACTAGAACAGCACAGAAAAAATGTACTTTATATAACAAAGTAATATTCTGACTGTACAGGTGCTTGCACCAATCACTGATCTGGTAACAGAATACAGACTGCCATAAATAGACATATGGGAGGAGATTTATCATAGGTCTCTTAGAGCAGAACTGTTCTAGATGCCCATGGCAACCAATCAGAGCTCAGATTTTATTTCCCCACAGCTGTTTATAAAATGAAAACTGAGCTCTGATTGGCTTCCATTGGTAACCAGAACAGTTTTGCCTCAGACTTAATGATAAATCTCCGCCATGGAGAGAGATGGTGTGGAGGTGGTTTATTCACGGTTTTAATCACAAATTCTTGCAATGCTTGAGAATTTGCGAGGAGTTCATCGCCAGAAAACTTCCGTAGAAGCAGTGATAAATCTCCCACATCACTTCTATTGGATGGTCTGTAACGCAGGTAACAACAATTACAATTTCCCAGAAGCAGTGTCATGTTTCTGAAGGTGAAACTTGCTAGGAAACAGCATATCAAAAACACCAAAAGCCACCAAACAAGTTGTAGCGGATTAACCGAACAGAGTTTTAGCGGCTTTTAATGTGACTTATAAAGTTACTATTTTACATGATGAAAATTTGGGTTTAATCTAAAGTAAAAAATAAATAAAGTTGGAAAGAAATATTAAAACAATCTAATGTACTAAAATGCTACTGTATTGAAAAATCGGTGCTAAATACAAACCAGCTTCAGCTACTCTTAAGGGCAAAGTTATTGAAATAGTTTCTTAGAGATTTGCAAAATGACCAATTCCATAAAGTGAGAACTACTTTGTAAATCCACCTCAGCAATTTGCGGCATTTCCATCCCATTTGAATAAATCCTAAGGCAGCTGCACGCGAACAGCCTATAGAAACTGACCCATATGTCTGTCCAATTCCACAGACTGAAAATGTAGCACAAGACAGGAATCCTTGCATTATATGGAAATATGATGCAAGGACTCCCTGTCTTTCAGCCAAACTGCAGCACTGGTACTGTATTAACTATTTCAGTGGTACAGCCCACAGGGCGTCGTTGCGAACTCACATTTGGGTCCCTTGCCCATAAGTGATTTTCTCATATGAGTCCTGCCTGGTTCTATATCTGACAGCACTTGGACAGAACTTTGACTCATTGATAGTCTATTGCTCTATGCACACGTCAGATATTTTTCACAGTCCATTGATCCAATCCTTTCAGAGAAAAAAAATAACATGCACCACTCTGGTTTGTTCCTCGCCAAGTCAATAGGGGAGTGTGATAACGGCATCTGCGTGGAGTAATTTTTTCGCTCATGTTGTTCAGAGAAGTAGCTCAGAGCTGTAAAAATCAGTTGTAAAAATCTGACAAGGACTAAAAAAACAGCTGGTTAGAGAACACTAGGACTGAAATCTGACTAAATAGGGTAAAAATCGGGCAATTTGGCACTCCATCTGGGAAACTGACCTTAGGGCTTCTACATGCCTTCATTAATTCTTAATGTTTTTTTGCATTTTGAGGTTAAAGGGAACCTGTCACCAGGGACCTCATATTCACTAAAGACAGGTTGCAGAAGCCTATCACACCTGCAGTGCACATCTGCCTTTCTGCCTTTTCTAAGCATTTGCATTACAATATAATTGTGCGTTATAACTTACCTTGCTCCCTGACAAAATCCTGGGGTAGTCACAGGGGTTGGGCTTTGGTTTGGATGCATTTCAAAAAACAACATGTGCCTTGTCTGTGTTACTCCCTCCTCAGATCTTAGCCCCCACCTTTGTGCTCCTGTCTTGCTCCACCTCCTACTCCTTCTTAGAGGTCACATCATGGTGAGCCTGACATCAGTGGGGGATGGACAAGCTGTACAGGAGCACAAAGATGGAGGCAGCCTGCAGCTCAGAAAAGTCACATGTTGTTTTTTGAGATACATCCAAACCAAAGCCCAGGCTCTGTGCCTACCCCAGGATTTTGTCAGGATGCAAGAGTAAGTTATAACACACAGGCAGAGAGGCATTTTTGCACTGCAGGTGTTATGGGCTTTTACAATCTGTCTTTAGTGAAAATGAGGTCCCTGGTGACAGGTTCCCTTTAAAACTAGGTGCAGAGACTATTCAGGTATTACATATGTTCTGTGTGTTTGATCAATTTAATCGGACTTTCAAATTATCTGATTTGCTAGTTCTAGCTGCAAAATGTAGACTCAAATATTTTTCTTAATAGAAAAAGCACTACTACTGTCAACATTGCCAAAACTGGATATACATGCACAACTGCCTAGGTAAGATGCTTATCATCCAGGTTAAAGGTAGCAGTTTATTTTATGCTTCAAGGGAAACTTATGCAAATTCACCGAACCCTTCTTTAGTGATAAATCAAATATGTGTGTGTCTTGACTTCCGTGGCGGAGGCTCCACCAAACCCCTAGACCCACTGAATTAGATTAAGAACAACTGGTCCAGAATGCTGCCTGGAATTCTGCTACCCTGTTTCCCCGAAAATAAGACAGTGTCTTATATTAATTTTTGCTCCTAAAGAGGCACTAGGTCTTATTTTCAGGGGAGGTCTTATTTTTCCATGAACAAGAATTTACATTAACAAAAAATCTACTTCTCTAACATCCTTATGACTCTCCAAACTGTGAATTTCATGCTGTATTTCTTGTGACTTCATTTTTATTAGAATCAGTGGCCCCAATCTCTCATGTTTAGTAAAAGCACTTTCAATAAATGACCCTTCTTATCCTGGTGGCTGCTGGGATCACATTTGCAGCACAACAGCCGGTGATTTACTTCCATGAATTTTTCCCCATGTCACAACCTTCTGCAGCATATAAATGACCTACTAATACTAATGTATGACATGGGGGGAGCTGCTGCAATGACGGCCGCTAGGTCTTATTTTCAGGGGAGGCCTTATATTTCTAAGCCCGAACAAAATTGTACTAGGTCTTATTTTCGGGGGATGTCTTATTTTAGGGGAAACAGGGTAGAAACATGACATTTGTGAATCCAACCTAATTCTGTAATGCCGTGTATAGAACATTGCTATAATGCAGTAATATGTTTATCATATATGAAATATTATATCGGTACCTTGGAGAGATTCACTTCTTTGATGACACATTGGATGTTATCCTTTTTTCCTTTCGCCAGGAAAGCCTTTCCAAACGCTCCTTCTCCGATCATCCGAATGATTTCGTAGTTATTCATCTTTTATGGTCTGATTGGACCTTAATTAGGAGAAAGGGCTCAATAAATGTACAATAACCTTCACCAATAGCAATGTTAGGTTACACAATACTGTACTGCACTGCAGAGGTCCGGGCAGAGGTTACTTTCCTTTCCAGTGGGTATTGTGAGAGCTGACTGAATATTTAAAGGGATGGTCTCTTTTCCTCTTAATGTTTAATTACAAAAGGAGGCTTCAATGTTTGTGATCCCTTTTCTACAGGCTATTGGCATGATCTATGACAGGTCTACAGGGAACATCAAAGTCAAGTGAAATAAATAGTTCCCAATAAATGAGCATTGCTGCAGCAATACTTAGCACTTGTGACGGGGTCAGTGCTTATGAGGATCTATAGTCCTAAGAATAATGTGTTAGGGGCTCCAAGGATAACATAGTAATTTAATAGGAAATAGCAGATTACCTAAAATAGTAGTTTCACAAAAGGCAACAAGCTTGGTGGTTACAATAGTAAGCTAACATGAATGTTATGAAATGCTCCAGACAAAGGTCTTCAGGGAATCACTCATGGGGGAGGCACACAGTTGATGACACAGGACCATAAGATTTAGTTGCACCTCACCTGCAGCAGTCTCATTCAATGTATTCCTTAGGGCAGTGATGGCGAACGTTTAAAGGGGACCTACCACCACAATTCTACCTATAAAGGTAGAACAGGTGGTAGGTGGATGAATGGGACGTAAGAATAGCCCTTTTTGGGCTAATCCTTACATCCCGGCTATCGTTTTGTAAACTTTCTATATATGCATATAAATATATATGCGTGGAGTAGCCGGACATGAGGCTACTAGTCGCGGCTACTCCACGCCCCAGTAGCCTCGTTCCTCCGCCTACCAGGTAATCTTAGGCGTGCAGCTCCTCGTAGCTGCGCGCCCTCGTCCGAGTACCCGGCGTTCTGCACATGCGCAGTAGCGCCAGCCTCGGAGCTACGGCCGCGCACCCGTAGGCCTGCGTTCTGCGCATGCGCAGAACGCAGGGTATTCGCACGAGGGCACGCAGCTACGAGAAGCTGCGCACCGAAGATTACCTGGTAGGCAGAGGAACGAGGCTACTGGGATGTGGAGTAGCCGCAACTAGTAGCCTCATGTCCGGCTACTCCACGCCCCACTAGCCGCTTAAAAAAATTAGCATATAAACTGATTAAAGTTTACAAAAGGATAGCCGGGACGTAAGGATTAGCCCAAAAAGGGCTATCATTACGTCCCATTCATCCACCTACCACCCGTTCTACCTTTATAGGTAGAATCGTGGTGGTAGGTTCCCTTTAAAGACTGTGTTTCCAAACTACAACCACAAACTTATTTTTTAGTTATAGCCAACATGGTAATATAAACAATAACTTAAAATAAAGTAGATATGTAACGGAGCTAGTGCAAAAATAGTACAAAATCCACCAGGAAGAAGCTCAGGGTGAAACTCGGAGTTGGGCAGGAACAGTCTGTGGTTTTAAACTTATGGGCCTTTTTAATTGCAACCTTTGTGAGCAGAATAAAGTTTTTAATCCAAAGGATATTGAAAACTCTGCATTGCTGTCCCACATATGGAGTTAGCACCAGGAGCTGTAGAAGGGAGTAGGACGGAACGTTTGTCCTGGTAAGGGGGCTGTCCCATGTTGCGTTTGCAAATGCAAACACAGACGAAACCGCGCCAACGGGGCGGGCCACATCCCGATCGCATCGGCATTTCTATGGAAACGCCTGCGATCGGGAACGAGCCACCGGTGTTTTGCATTAAATTAATGCAAAACACTGACGGTTCGTTCCCGATCGCAGGTGTAGAAACGCCGATGCGATCAGGCCACGGCCCGTCCCAGTGGGCGCAGTTTTGTTTGCGTTTGCAAACACAACATGGGACACAGCCCTAAGGAGGACTGGATCTACTAAGGTGAAGCAAACACCTTCCGACTGCATTTTAAAGAAAGGTGAAACTACAAACTGAGTTTTTTTCCTTTTGAGAGGAACAACATTACATCAATCGTTATCCCTACTCCAAGTATCACAACTGGTACTGTTTTTCTGGATCTATCCTGAAATATATAGGAGAACATTGAGGTAGAGAAATATTTTGTTTTTATAAACAATAACTTCTTGCTCCCTGCTCTGTCACAGCTTTGAATCGAATCAGTGTCTTGTGGACATAAGTACAGTAAAAAAAGGTGGATTTTGGATCATTATTGTAGCTTCCCTCCAGGTCCCACTGAACAGGAAGAATTGTGGGGCCCAGAATTGAAGCTGTAATATTAATCCAGCTCTGTTCACACCTCCTCACAATATGGCGCTGATCATGGCATGTCCTGGGCTGCCTGGCAGGGGCGTAACTTGAGGGGGTGCAGAGGTTGCGGTCGCACCTTGGGCCCAAGAGGTTTAGGGGGCCCTTATGGTGTCACTTTCCCATATGAGAAGACTATTACTATAAACCACACATTTTAGTCGGGGCCATGGCCCAGACTTTGCACTGGGGCCCATCAGCTTCTAGTTATGCCACTGCTGCCTGGGACTGCCAGAGGAGGCCTTGACTCCTGTCTGGACAGCCTGGATTCCCACTGAGAGGGCTCTAAATTCCAACTCTGGCACCCATGCCATAGGTTTGCCAACACTGTTTTAGGGCTTATTCCCACATCATTTTTTTTATCATTTCCAAGGACAGGATGCTGACCTTTCTTAGTACATTTTGTGTTGTATCTGCATCCTTTTCTTTCACATCCATATGATGTGTATTGATCTGTATTTTTTCACGTCCACAAAAAAAGAAAGATTTGATGGATTACATTAATAAGAAGGTAAAACTCCTGGTTACCCATTATTATCACTGAAAAAAAATTTGATGCACAAAAATTTGCATACCCATAGACTTCTATTGGAATCCTTGGTTCGCAAATGCAAAAAATATAGGACAAGGTCCAAATATTTTTCAACTAAACACTGATTCATTGCAAAGTATGGAAATTAGTAGTATATAAAATAGGTCAGTATGTATGCTATCCTTGGAAATCATGGGTAGCATTCTTAGAAAAAACTAATGTATGAATAAGACTTTGCTCTCTCTCTTAGGGCTCATTCACATGGCCGCTATGGGGGTCATGATCTCGATGCATGGTTTGCAACCAGATCGTGGTCCCCATAGACCTCTATGGCTCCCAGTCACAGCGAGGAGAGCACAACATGACTGAGTGCTTGTCTGCCTATGGAGGGAAGAGGGGTGAAGAGGTGGTGTGTCTTTGGGTTGTACCTACCGCTAATGAGTGCAGTGCTCTCTATGTCCATAAACAGTCTCAGTAGGATTCAGTCCTTTTTGTCCTTTGTGGCATTACAAATAAGTAGTCTGGTTGGTAATAATAATATAATAATTTTGAGTGAAATGTTCAACTCATTAAAAAAAATGGATGCCATAAAGATGTAACTTAGCTGTGAACAACTTCTCTAATATAGCGTGAAGGAGCTTCACTTCTGCATTACATCTTACTGTTACCAGGTGGTGCACATATTCATGTATTACTCTTTCCTGGTGTGATGCTCTTCCCATATTGCTATCTAACTACTTCCCACCCCTGGAAAGCATGAAGCACCATATGGCGGAACAATTAGGCTCATGTACCATTGTGCAGTCTATTTGAATATACTGCAGTTTTTTATACCTAAAAGCTAAGGATGATGGCAGCAGAGGCATTCATGTTCTAACAAACCAATATGAAAATGATTGTTATGTGTGAACTCTGTGCCAGGCAGGAAAGGATTACTTTATTACTGGAATCACTACACCCCATGAAGGTGCGGCCTGCAATTTATTATGAAATTAAAACTATAACAGTAATTACTTTACACAGTAAACTACATTTCCGCAATATATATATAAAATTTTTAACAGATTTTCTCTTAAACTTAGTGATATTGATAGTCAGAATGTCACAAAGGATCTACCTCCAGTGACTCCCAAAATTTAAAGCCTGTAGCTAAATAAAAAGTACATGAATTCCTATAGCACTCCACAGAAACCAATTGAAACTCAAATCTTCAGACACAACATGTGTAGAGCAACACTCAAGTCAACTGAAGTAGGAGCCATTGATCAGATAGGTGTCAAAATTTATGACCTTTTTTCTCCAGCCCCCACCCCCCTGCACTATGTTATTGAATTCTGGTGCATGGTGTTGAATTCTCTGCAGCACACTGCAAGCGCCAATCCAGCTTACAGGAAACCTACCACCACAAATCTACCTATTAATGAGATCCGGCGGCAGGTTCCTCTAATCTAGAGTAGTATAGCCTTTTTTGGTTCATGGTGCAGAACTTTTATACGTTTTAATTCCACTAATATGCAAATTTTCTGAAGAGGCGTGTAGTAGCCTCTTGCGTTCCCCCTACCAATGCATCTTCTCCTGGTAGCTGCGCGCACTTCTCTGCGAAGCCGGGTTCTGCGCATGGGCAATAGCTACGTCTTCGGAAAGGTAGCGCAGAACCCAGCTTCGCAGACGAGTGTGCGCAGTTACCAAGAGAAGATGCATTGGTAGGGGGAACGCAAGAGGCTACTGGGGTGTGCAGTAGCCGTGCCATGTAGCCTATGCTCCGGCTACTCCATGTCCAGTAGCCTCTCTAAAAAATGTGCATATTAGGGGAATTGAAATGTATAAAAGATCCGGAACCTGCCACCAGATCTTCCTTAATAGGTAGATCTGTGGTGGTAGGTTTCCTTTAAAATGAGTCCACCTGTTTGTTTTTGGTGCACTCTGTTTAACGGGCGCACAGTCCAACTCTGCACCAGAAAACCCCTTTGTGGTGTTGTGTAGTTTTGGGAAGTAAGAGTTCTCCTTACGGAGACTGCCAAGACTGCCGTGTAGGCTTTTGGAGTCTTATAGCATGCCACTTTTAGCTACCTTACAAGGCCGCTCCTTTGACATCAAGCATGACCTTCAAGAAGCCTTATGACATGATGCGGGATTAAAACCAAACCAGTGTATCTATTCCAGAAGGAACAGAGAATCCCAACTGTAGATCGTTGTTTCACTGTTTAACCTGGTTGGGTCTCTTCAGTACAGCGCAGGGAAATGGCTTGAGTGAGAGGCTTGTGACTAAAGTTCTCCTTACGGAGACTGCCAATTAAGACCACAGTATAGGTGTGTGGAGTCTTATAGCCATGGATGCTCCACTAGGGGATTCTTGCGCCGGCAGTTTAATAGATCTGGCCCATTAGGGCTCATTTACTAAGGGTGGCGGATCGCACTTTTGTCGGACTGTGCACAGTTTTCAGAGATTGCACATCTTTGACAGCATAATTTTCTGGAGCAGCTGCGCTGGCTTCTTAAAAGAAGGTGAACCTGAGCAAAGAAGCGACACATGCAGGATATCGGGCGCACGATCTTAGTGAATCGCAGCAGAGTGCATTATCGTCAGACAAAGCACTTTCGGTGCACTCTGTCGGACGGGTAAGTAAATGTGCCCCATTGTCTTATCCCATTAAGAGCAAAACAGAGATCTTGAAAAGGGTTGAGATTTATTTACGGTATATAAAATTTTTCTCCCATATGAATGCAACACAATCTCTCTACTCAAAACAGTTGGTAGAAAGACAACTCCCATTTATGGGTAGATAGCCCAGGTTATAAAGTTACCCCCTATTCTATAACATGCTGATTCCTGGAGCACCCACCAACTGCAACAATGGGGATCCTGTTCCCCCTAAAAGAATGGAGCAGCAGTTCATTTCCTAAGGGACCATTGGAGATGACACTGCGCTGCACTCTACATTGATCTGTAATTTATCGCCTAATGAATAGGAGATGACATTTCAACCAATGTCAACCCATTTAAAGGATCATGATTTATTATGATCAAGTTAATCCTTTGATAAGTTACTTAATATTCTCATGTCTTAGTTGCTTCTATCTTCTTCTTGTAATTGCCATCAGATTTGTCACCCATCTTTCCCCAGGTTCTGAATGTCAGACTCTCTTCTTAATCAAGGCATCTATCTCTTGTTGCCATTTAATTTAATAAATAGATCTATTTGATAAAAGTATTCAGAAAAGCTGAGTGATCACTTTTATGAAGCTGTAATCGCAGTGTCGCCAGATGCCACCCAGATTTCCCAGAAAAATATACATTCAGGAAGTAGGAAATGATTCTAAAAACTTACAGTAAATAAGTCTTTTTTTCCTCCTTAATACATTGTACATTATAATTATAGCATTCTCAGCCAGATCCCTTCTGTCCCCAACAATACATTCTTAACACTCCTCCTCTGGTTACTATGGATACAAGATACAACATATAGAAAGAGGGCACCTTGCTACCCCTTCATCTAATCCTCGCCCTGCCTATACAGCAATCAGATATCCCCTTTATAATACGCAGACACTGGCAGATCACACCCCGGTTATGTACTCACCAGGAAGAGGTGCTGGCCACCTGTCTCCCTAAGGACGATCACAACACTAGCTGCTCTAAAGGTGCATGGGCACTAACCCTAAACGGATGCATCATGGGAGATGTAGTCCTGCAGTCACCTGCGACCTCCTCCCCCCTGGTGTCATTTTACGTAGCTAAACAAGGAAACCTTCTTTGTTATAAGGAGCACTGAAACTGAAACTACCACTCCCTGACTGCCGCAAGATAATAGGACACTTTGCAATACACTAAATATTTGTATATATCGATTTATAACAGTAATCTAGTATAATTTACAAAATAAGTGCGCTTAAAAGAGCAAAGCAGTATATCTTTTCTAAGAAAGGCATAAAATGTATGATATGTCAGGCTGGTTTGCCCTTTGTATTCCGCAAAAATTCAATAGGGAAGATTAGTGATAGATCTGCCCTGATCGCAAAAAACTGTGCAACACCTTAAAGGGGGGCCTAACTTGCTGATCAGTGGGGGTCTCAGTGCTGAGATCTGAGCTAGATCTTTGTGGTGAATAGAGAAATAGAATGGTAGCTGAGCATGTACACTATTGAAATGCTTAGTAACTTTGGACCACTCTGCTCAAAGTTTGGATGTCTACCGTAATCGTCCAAATATATTAAAACCGGTCACTTACTGTGTCATTTGCCATGTATCTGCACTTCCCTGTCACTGTCCACCTCTATATCCAGTAAATAAAATTTCTTTCGCTCCTTGCAGAACATGACATGCAATGTGGGCAGATGGTAAATATAGCGCAGGTTGTGCAAGACATCACTATGTTGTTTCTGTTTTAAAGGGCAAGTAGTACCCAGCGTCATGGTTTTTGACATTAACTTTCACTACATGTGTGCGGATGAATGACTGTTTTCTGGGAGGGGGATTCCAGAGTGACTATAGCAAAGCCATCTGTGAAAAACTAAGTACCCCCCATAAATCTATAGCTTGAAGAACCATCTTAATAGCAATTATTTGAAGTAATTGTTTTCTTTGTATGACTTTATCTGTCTCTCACATCATTCTGAAGAATCCTGGCCCACTCTCATTCTCAACTTTGCTACAGTTGTGACAACATTGTGGTATTTGCGAGTTCAGTTATTCTCAGGTTTCTTAGAGGTTGTCCTAAGTTTAAGTTCTCATTAAGACAATCGTAGTTTGCAGCCTTGTTCTAGCCAGTGTGTCAGTGGCTCGTACATAGCCCCATAGTCTTCTATAGGCTCATGCACATGGCCACGACAGTAAATTATGGAGCAGGTCCAGGCAGTCTTTTATTATTGTCATTGGCATGTGTCACACTGTCACCCGGGTGTCACACCATCACAGTCCAAAAGAGCCGTGTTTGTGGCCAGTGAAGGCTAATTTTATCCACAAACCGAGGGGAGGGGGCCACCAACCCCGATTAATAGAGCGGCAGATCGAGCATGGGTAGCAGAAAATACCCCTCCATCTGGTGTGATCTTCAGCTGTAATTTACAATTGATAATACATCTCATAGTAAAAAAACAATTATAGGTAATGAAAAAATCTAGAATTAAAAATGCTTTACTCTACAATCTGTCCTACACTACCACAAAAATGGATATAGTTCTCTTCACTATTTTGGACCCTAGATATGTTTCCATGAACTTTTTCGTAAGTGGGTCAGACCAGAGTAGGAGACATCGGCCTCAACTACTCGAGTCTACCACAAATTCTATGGGCTGCTCTGATACTTATCTACGGATCTATATATTGACCCATATTTATGACAAGTAGTAAAGACTGCTCTAGGTGCAGTTTGCCTTACTTTTGTGCAGAGGGGGCAAGATTTTTGAATACTGGCACACGGTCTTCAATAATCTCCTGTACTGCTCAGGAAGTGTGCACCAACTTTTTTTTGAGTGCACCTTTCTGTCGCAGAAATAAAGGTGGCGCATGGTCCTAACTGGCACCAGAATGCCTGTTAAGTGCAGAATTTCTGTCTTGTCGGACACAGTGCAGCCGAGACACAAAACTGCCACAAACCCTTTACCCCTGTAACTAACGGTTGTCTGTAAGTCGGGTGTCATTAAAGAGGACCTGTCACCCAGAAATTCGGCACTAGGAGCTGCTTAATTTAGTGCTAAAACAAACGCAGCAGTGTTACAATGATAGCATTATAGGAAACCTCCGATAACGCAATCTAATACTGTGGCGGAGTAAAATAGAAACGCCAGAGTGCTCTCAAAGTGCTCCATAGTTTGGCGGTGACTGCTGCGCGTAATGCGACAGTCACCTCCCCTAATCCCACCCACAGTCCAGCCCCTCATGAATATGCTGGACCGCTCATTGTAACATTGCTGCGTTTGTTTTAGCACTAGGAGCTGCTTACTTAAGAAAGCAGCTCCTATTGCCAAATTTCTGGGTGACAGGTCCTCTTTAAATCGGGGACCACCTGTATTAGGGCATGTAGAATAATTTTACCTTTGTCAGAAAGGCTGATAAGAGAAGTGAGGCTGAGAAGGTAAGAGTCACATACTGGCATTAGACAAATATTGTTATGTGTAGGAACACTAGGAAGAATAAAGACAATGCCAGTCTGATACACTAGAACTTTGGCGCAATAAAGACGCTAAACCGTAGAAGATATTGAAGACAAGTTGCTACTTACCTGTATCTCCCAGTGAATGTTGTACGTTGTGTCTCTGCCCGACAGCTCCAGTGTAGGCACAACAAATATCAGGCAAGTCCAGACATAATAACGTCAGCCGATATGAGGGGAGCTACACCCAGGAAGTAGCGTCTTCCCAATAACCATTATAGAGGAGCACATTGTTTCCTCCTTAAAGGTGATTTCCAGTTTCATAAATATATTTTGTAACTTTCTAATATACCGTTTGGTTCAATCCCTTACTGTTTCATCATGTCTTTTGAGTCAGTAATTGAGCATATACCGTATGTAGATGCTGTAAACTCCATAAAAAGCAAGTGATCTCACAGCTGAGAAACTGATCTGCAAGTTATATACAGCAGCAGCACTTCTGGGAATTTCCAATTGTTCCCACAGGAAAATAACTGTTTTTCATCAAGAAGAATTTCTTTTTTTATGTGAGATCCTTGTCCTTTCCCCAGTACTACACTTGTATGTCATTCTTTTGTAGTACATTTTTTTCACACATTCGTAGACATCAATTGGTGAATGGAGTGAGAAACAATGGTCTATTTGTATACAGCAGAGAGTTTCTCCGAACACACATATGGTCCACTTAAAAGAAAAAAAATAATGAGGAATATCCTCATTCATTTGGATTTTATGTATCGTATTTTTCGGACGATAAGGCGCACAAAAATCCTTCGATTTTCTCAGAAATCAAAGGTGCACCTTATAGTCCAGTGCGCCTTATATATGAACCGTACTTACAGACAACAGCTGCCTTGCACTGTGCACAGGTCTGCCACCTGCTGGTCATTCATCCTTATAATCAGGTGCGCCTTATAATCCGGTGCGCCTTATATATGAACCTAGACCTTTTAGCAGACATTTATTGATGGTACGCCTTATAATCCGGTGCACCTTATAGTCTGAAAAATATGGTACTAAAAAATGTATAGCACTTTATAAATACTTTTTAGTTAGAATAACCCCTCTGGAAATGTATCAGCATAAAGTCCAGGAATTGTTTGCCTAGACTGTAAACCATTGTATCGACCACTGAATGTGATAACAATTTTATACTTATTTGATATATCACTATTACACCACCTCCACACCATGTGGACCTAAGTTTGCAGGTTTTTATGCAATACTACGCCAGGTTGGATCGAATCGTTTTTTCCTGGGGGCCTTTGGGTAGGGGACCTTTTGGGGTCATGGCCTTTATTACACACTAGCATTTGTATAAATTTCCTCTTTTGCTACTTAGCACTTTGGACATTACTTTGTGATTAGATTCAATTCCATAAACCTATTTTTAAACCATAAACCTATTTTTAAAGACCCTAGGGTCTCACTAATGCTCATTTACCACTTATTGAACTTTGCTTTTATTATTTTCATAAAAAAAGTATACATTTCCACAGGGCAATATAAAAAGATGCAACATACCGAATTTTTCGGACTATAAGGCGCACCATCAATAAATGGCTGTTAAAATGCATAGGTTCATATATAAGGAGCACCGGATTATAAGGTGCACCTGATTATAAGGATGAATGAACAGCAGGTTGCAGACCTATGCACAGTTCAAGGCAGCTGTTGTCTGTAAGTAGGGTTCATATATAAGGCACACTGGACTATAAAGGCGCACCTTTGATTTCTGAGAAAATCAAAGGATTTTTTGTGCGCCTTATAGACCGAATAATATGGTAATCGTTGTACAATTGACTACTACATATAATGTTTATTATGCCAATAAGGTCTAATTATGTAGGATTTAGTATAGATAGGATCCCATAGTAATGTGGATACACATCACTCCTTGGACATTCCCAGAATTTGGTGTATTAGCTCAACCCTATCATATCCCCAAAACATTGTGTGATACCCCACTAGAGATATCTTCATACTGACTACATTTGTCAGTGTTACATTTCCCCAGTAGAGGTCCTTCAGAGCTTATTTATCCAGATGAGAGGTACCAATATGTCCAGCAGGTACTTAGTGAGGTTTTACAAATTATATTCAAGCTTATCCTATGTCAGTGTAAGAGGTGGTCTGTTAGGCTCAGATACCTCTCTTATGGAGTAACACCACATCCCCAAGTATACTTCTCTATACTAGAGCAACAATTGATTCATCCTCTAGTGATATACACTGCTTGGGAGCAACCCAATTGGCAAGCTAACCTTGTATCTAACCTAAATACCTATCCTGGCTAATGATGTAATGTGAAACCCCCCTGTGGGCCGACGGAGACTGCAGAATAAGAAAGGAAAACATGGACAGCGCCCCTAGTGCAGTATGATAATTGTGGGGAGCAGTGAATGGTTAGTAAAGCTGCTCACCTGGAGACACCCTGTGTAAGGTATATCAAAGTTAAGGAGGACATCAAGATCAAGTGGTGGCTGGACTGCTGCATTGTCCCGGAGCAGGTACAGGGAGGTGCCGGATGTGTGTACAGTAAATAAATGTATTAAAAATGGGAATAGGTTGGAAACGCTGTCAATGATGTAACAAGTTCATCAAGATGACTTCAAAGCAGTAGTAATTTTGGTATAATTGGGCTATGCGTTTCGGGAGTGAACCACCCCCTTCATTAGGTCCATAAAATACTAAAAAGGGCATATACGTATGTTAAATATATGTGAGAAGTAGCATTAAGAGTTAAAATAGATAGGCTAAAGAATTTATTTTTCTAACTCTGTATACAGACATATCTTCTTATGTTATATCTATTTTAACTTTTTATGCTTGTTATTTCACGGACAGCGCGTCCAACCTATACTGGTTTTTTTAATACATTTATTCAATGGGACTGCAGAAGGAGACCTTGAGTCCTGTCTGGCGAACTCTGAGCCAGGGTGCCCACTGAAAGGGCTTTGTCACCCGTGCCATAGGTTTGCTACCAGCACCCCAGGGTCTCTTTTTCTAAAGAAAGCACATTGGAGGCACCTTTGAGTCATTCATCTTTTGTGCAGATTTGCTGAAAATAAATGTTTCAAGGGGAGATTTATCTTAAGTGTATGAAGTAAAATTGTTCTAGTTGCCCATGGAAACCAATCAGAGCTCAGCTTGAATTTTATAAAAAGCTGTGGGAAAATTAAAGCTGAGCTCTGATTGGCTATGGGCAACTAGAACAGTTCTGCTCTCAGATACTCCTTCAATGCCTTCAATGTACTTACAATTATATGAGGTTGATGTATAAATAAATAACTTGAACATAAGCAAACAAAATCATTCCACCGGCTTTACCTTGTTTTCATTATTCTATTGCCACTTGGGTAATGTAATCTCAGCCTGGTCCAGTAAAATCTATCTCACCTGCTCTACGGATTGCACCCCCCCGGCTCTCAACAAGGGAAGAACACAAACTTATATCACTAGTTACTACATATTAATAGGCTTTTCATATTGCATGGTCATCATGCTCACAGTCTTATTGAATTCCGTTTCCATCCAGTGTTAAGGTCAAAATAAATGATCCGTACAAAGCTCAGGGGAATAGATCTTAAGTTTAAAAAAAAAAATCAATGGGACCTATGGATAGGTCATCAACATCATTAACATGGAAAATCCCTTTAAAAATAGATTTTTGTGTATTCAAAAATAGTGTAAAAGCCAACAGATTTTTATTCTAAAAAAGCCTGTTCTGTAGTGTTACTTTCAGAATTTCATCATAAATAATAGTTATTCTAATGTGATTCATTAAAAAAAAGTCTTCATGGTAGTTAAGTTCTCTCTATAGAATCTGTCACTTTCTGCATTTCAGAGACCCAGTCTGGATCCACAGAATCGTCCTCAAAATCCCTGAGTGGAGAAGGAAAAAAAGATAGCAGGACACTTTACTGTCAGTATTATAGACTTTATTAAGTTACATTGAAATAATCCTAAAATTAAACAGACCAGGGTCAATCATTGGGAATAGCGGAGTTTTACTTTATTAGGAAGGAAAAACATTTCTTTGGATGTTAGTTTTACGACTTAAAGGGGTATTCCCCGGAATCTGAAAAACCTCTAGTGGACCGGGTACAGCTTGAAAAGTAAAATAGTTTTTCCAGATGTATGCTCCACGGAGTCATGGGACAAGTTTCCCATGGCCTGCTCAGATCACAAGGTAACAAGTGCCTGACCAAATATTCAGGTTGGGCATCAGACCAAAAACCGAAAGTACCTGAGTAACTGGGAGCCAGAGAGGTAAGTATACCTTCTTTTTGTTTCTCACTAGGCCCTGGCACCCTGGGGCTTTTCCTTTAAATGGGTTGTCCAGGAATCTATACTGATGAAGTATCTTGAGGTCAGGCCAACAATAATTGAGTATGGGGATAAACACAGCAACTCTGCACCCATCAGTTTTGCCCAGAGGTAGTTGATTCTATGACCCTGTAGCAGCGGGGACTCATGGCTATAATGTGGGGGCCATTCAGGTTAATTTCTGGATAGCCCCTTTAATTTCAGTAAGTTACCAGAAAACTTGGCTCATTACAGAAACAGCCAAAAGACAAATTGGTCAATAACCATCAGCAATAATTCTACAATATACAAAACTTGTACACGGGGATGAAATTTCTGCTTCTACTTATTTCAGTAGAAAATATGAAACAACAATTTAGGGCAGAATTGGCCGAAACCGCTGAGAAGAGCTAATTGACGAGCCAGAAAGTGGTAATCAATATTTTAGCCCAGGAAAAACCGAGACCTAAATTAACATTAACATTTGGACACTGATTTTAAGCATTAAAACTACCTGAAAGGGTTTAGAAAATAAAAGATAAATGTATAACTCACGTGTCTTCATCATCAGATCGTGACTCCAGTCTCTCAGGATTTATCTCGACTTCTTCTTCCCTGCTGTCTGTGGCATCTGGAGCTGGAAGGTTGTTAGAGAGCGGACCCATCAGGTGGTCTCCGGGGGATTCTGTTGTGCAGACAAATAAAAAAAGTCCATTATATTAGAGGTCTCTGGTTTTTTGTGACTTTCAAATATTATATATGGTGTTAGATGGTGCTGTGGATCTTAGGTTTTTTTAAGGTGTCTGTGATAAAGTTTTTACAACGTTATCAACATTATCAAAATTAGAGAGGAGTGTACCCTAACTTTAAGTGTGGGTACAGGTGCGTCCCGCACAATACGGACATATTGCCGGATTGGCAGCACAGCTGAACACAAACTTAGAGTTCGGATCTCCTCATCTCTATTCAAGAGTAATGTTATACAGCCTTCAGTGTGCAATACAGACAGACCGCAAAGTAGGGGTCATAGAGCTCAGGCAGTTCCCAAATCACTGCTTGAGCGATAGGTTCCTTGTTACATTGCATATGTAGAATTAGCTGCTACAATCAAATAGGACAAAACATGACATCACAGTTCATATTATGCACAATGTATACAATAACACTATAGGGGTTTAATCATTACAGACATTTATCCCCCAAATGTCTAATTGCTGGGGGACAGACAGTCTGTGACCCCAAATAATCGGCAGAAAGGGACTGAGTGCTGAGTGCAAGACAATAGGAATACCTGTGGAGATCCCAGTGATCAGACCTCTCCCAAGGTCAGATAAATAACCCCTAGCAGCAAAAATGTGATTAATGACAACACCACCTTTTATGTTTCTTTATATATCATTATCACTCAGTATTTTATAATTAGGGAGAAAATGACTGAGACATACCACATCAACATGATGGGTTGTAGACCATTAACGATATTTTTAATAGATAATCACAATAACAGATATAGGTCTGCCATTGTGACCGGAGACTAATCAATACACCTACTCGATCTATAGATGGTGTAAGTCTTAAATGCTGTAGAGAGATCAAGGTTATTCAGGATATTTAGAAGAGTTTCTGGTGCCTCCTTATTCCATTCCTTCCTCTTCTCCTTCAGGTCATACTTTTTAACATGGCCTCCTGTGTACAGAAGAAGAAAAGATATATATTCCTAATGTAAGCAGTATACATAGAATAAGGCTAAGTTCACATCTGCGTTCAGCAGTAGCTATTCTGCCTTCTTTTATTTATAGCGGAAGGATATAGCACAGTAGACCGCATCATTGTTCCACTATAAAGTAGGGAAACTTAATGCAACGCTACATGGAGGACTATGGGGGACGGAAGGTCTATGGCAGGAGTAAGCTAAACTGCGGAGGATAGCAAAAAAATGTGGCACACAAGTAATCAAGATAATAGGCAAAGTTGTTCTACATCTGAAAAAAAAAAATCTGAGTGCTTAAAATAAGAATCACTCACCTTCACTTCTGTTTGCTCCAATGCTTGATGTCAGGATGGAGGCATTTTCTAGGGCGTTGAGGACTGTGTCTGTGGCTCCTTTCTCCCATCGTCTCCTACCAGATATTGGTGAACCGGAGGGTTGTGCTACAGAGATAGGAGAAACCAGCAGTTATGAAAGGTACAAATATAAGAGGCACATCAAATGAAAGCGACTGTCACATGAGTGCATTTTGTCTGGGGGGTGTGGAGTTCCCTCTTTTTTAGTGGCACTTTAGAGAGGAGTTCATGGCACTCTTTCCATTGGAGTTCATACAAGGTGCCAAAACAGGTCTCACTACTTCCAAAAAATACAATATAGTCAACTCTCTACATGGCCATCTCTCCACCTTACCAAATTCTTTTAGCAGTGTCACACGAAGGTCAGGTGCCCCTCATTTTGTATACCGGAATACCATATATGCGACATTGGTATTCACCCATCTTTGCTCCCATGCCGCACAGAATGGTATTGTGAAGCACATGTGGTCCCAAACTATAAGTTGTACATTCATAACATAGTGTGCAGCATATCATAAACTGAATATCTGAACATCATTATCCACTTCCTGACTTCCATGTTTATGCGCAGGCTCCATGCCGTTGCTTACATATGATGGAATATCCCTTTAACCAGCACCTAATGGGTAATGAATAAGAAATCAATACATAACCCCAATTCATACCGTCAGGAGAAGCTTCCTGCTGTTCTTCCAAGTGCTGGATCACAGAGGTGGACTCATCTTTTGGGGGATCTGATGAATCCTCAGCCTGTTACAAAAGAAAATATAACATTTAGGTGACAAGTTTTGGCTTCCACTTTAGAATGACATGAAGAAGATGAAGTATTTACCTGTGTAGATGCACATAAATTCACCATTTTTAGGAGACCTCTTCTCTTGAGAATGGTGTTGATTGAAGGCCGCTGTCGGGGGTCTTTACGAAATATCTGTTTTATGAGACTCCGCAGCTCATAAGAGTATTGAGAAGGCAGCGGACTGTAGGTCCCATGGCAGATCTTCATGATGAGATTTTTCCAGCTTCCGGCTTGAAACTTGACACATAAAAAAGTAATCGATTATTGGTCATGGGGTGACGTGTGTAAATCTCTAGTATTCGTAAGAGATTATAAATGGTTTGTATTTATCTATTAAAAAAAATAAATACATGGTTAATAGCTTTAGCCACTCGCTAAGATTTTGTTCCCACTATTTAGGCAAAAGATCAGTTTCTTCCTCCTTTGAAAGCAATCCGTCACCTCTTCTGACATGTCACTATTAATAAATAATTATAATAGTTGAACTAACGTTTCTGAGAATGTTTTTACCCAATTATGCGTTCTGATGCTCCTCTGTTATTCCCCCTGGAAAAGTATATATAAATGGATAGCAGTAAAGTGTGTCCCTCCGGCATTTATAGCTGTTGTCAGACTATGGAGGAAGACGCCCCCAAGTGGCAAATCCATGTCGGAAAATCCAACAGCAGATTATGTTACACAGTCATGGAGAAAATATTGTCTGACATATCATAAAGGATGGAGGGGCTGAAAAAGAAGATCTTACCCCAGATTTTGCTATACAGGCGGTCCCCAACTTAAGAACACCTGTCTTACAGACAGCCCCTAGTTACAAACGGACCTCTGAATGTTGGTAATTTACTGTACTTTAGTCCTGGGCTACAATAAACAGCTGTAATAGTTATCACAGGTGTCTGTAATGAAGCTTTATTGTTAATCCAGGTTCTTATGACAACCCAACATTTTTAAAATCCAATTGTCACAGAGACCAAAAAAGTTCTGAATGGGGCTACAATTATAAAATATACAGTTCTGACTTGCATACAAATTCAATTTAAGAACAAACCTACATAACCTATTTTGTATGTAACCCTGAGACTGCCTGTAATGGTCTAAATGAGGACTGGCACCACGACTGGCAGTATACCCATCTAGGGTGCTCTGAATCTGTAGAATGCTCGGATATAAATGCACTTACTGGGTGCTTCAAGGTGCAGATTTCATACAGAACACATCCCAATGACCAGATATCACTGAAACACAGAAGTCAATAGACAGAATTGTGACAGCACACTTAGACATTGCATCCAGAGACATAACTTTATAAGTGTTTTTCGGATGAATTAGACTCAAGTTTCATTTTTTGTTTAACAAAGACTGAATTCTGCTAAAGAATCTGCAACCTCCACAGCAAGGAGACATATCAGCATGAAAAACATTGTCACGTAAATGAGGTTTTAAAACCCCTTCACAGTTACTATACTCTATGCCTGTATTTTATTTAGGTGGTAAAAAAACGCAGCCTCGCGTGGTAACAATATACAGGTGGTCCCCTACTTAAGAACACCCGACTTACATATGACCCCTAGTTACAAACGGACCTCTGGTAATTGGTAATTTACTGTACTTTAGCCTTAGGCTACAATAAACAGCTATAACAGTTATTAAATGTGTCTGAAATTAAGCTATTTTGTTAATCCTGGTTCTTATGACAACCTAACATTTTTAAAATTGTCACAGAGACAAAATAAAATTTGTCTAGGGCTACAATAATAAAATATACAGTTCCAACTTACATATAAATTCAACTTAATAACAAACGTACAGAACCTATCCTGTACGTAACCCGGGGACTGCCTGTAATGATATTCCATAGCATATATGTACATAACTTCTAAAACATAATTTTTTGGGGGCAACATATAGACAAGTGTGCAACAGTAACACCAAAGGCACCTAACCCCTTCAGAGTGAGGAGAGGGGATAAGCCGCTATCAGTCACCTCTGGTGATGGATTCTCTAAAGAGAGAAAAAAAAAAAGGATTGGTGGAGAAATAAAACTCACTAATCATTTTCCATTGTGTATTGGACCTTCTGTGCATTTTTTCTATAAGGAAAGCTGTTTCCCTATTTCTATGGCACAACATTTTGTTTTATCAATGTATCTCTGTATGTAAAATGTATCCTTTGTGAGTCCAGGCTGTATAGCAGCTAATAGATTGTTAACATAGGATATTATTGTATGTACTTCTCGTTATTGCATAGGCTGGTGTTAAAGAGCTGTATATGGGCATACATCTCATCGATCACATATAATAATACTAATACTATTAACAATAATAAAAATAATCCTTATTTATATAGCGACATCATATTTCGTAGCACTTTACAAATTATGGGGGAGATACACATTATATATGACATTGCAGAGTGAGAAAACGTCATATGAAACAATAGGGGCCCTGCTCACAGGACATATAGTAATTACTCTGTTACCTTTTATTATTGTACGGCAAGTTTTCCCAGATCTCCGGAGGAACATAGTAAGGTGTCCCAACATAAGTGCAGGCATAGGCCATTGGACTATAAAAAAGAAGTTAAAACAAAATGATACAATCAGTGTGTGTGTTTACATAAGGCTCTCAATCACTTTGTTTTGGTGGAGTAATCAGGACTCTCCCTGCCAATCACCGAGGATGGGTGGGGTAATCAGAACTCTCCCTGCCAATCACCGAGGATGGGTGGGGTAATCAGAACTCTCCCTGCCAATCACCGAGGATGGGTGGGGTAATCAGAACTCTCAGAGTTCCACTGCCCTATGATAAATCGGACGGCTAGGTGTGCTGGCGTGCAATTGAGGCCTGAACAGTCACAGGAACTCTGCCAAACCATTAATTCTTGCTGGTTCACCAGAAAACTGGTGTACAAGCCCTGATAGATGTCCCCCATAGTTTCTCGGAGACCTACACTGCTTTTTGCTCAGAAAGACATCATATACCTGTATATCACAGAGTTCCTCTCCCTCCAACATCAAATCCTTGGTAGCAGAAATCATCTGATATGATGATGCAGGGGACCAGTATAGCAGTTTGAATAGCTTTTTATATACCAAAATATATTAATAAATTCAACCTTACAAACTTTTGAGCTATAAGGAGAGTGTTTTAGGATGGACAGTCAATTACAGGCTGTTTCCACAAGGGAAACTCATGGGGTATGATATAAAAGTAATGTCCACCTCCAGGATACATAACACAGTGAATAAGATTTTGTATAAAATGTAGTAACGTAATGTACTATAACTTTAGATTTTAGATTTCTACACAGAGTGACGAATGTAGGTAAATATGTTACATAATTATTACCTGGAGAGAACACGTGCGGATCCAAAGTCTCCCAACTTTATGGTTCTTCTTTGAGTAAGGAAAATATTCTGCATTAAAAGAGGTGTATACAACTTTATTTCTATACATTCTCTACCTAGAATAATAAAATCCTCTCCTGTACACATTTATGAAATCCTAGGCAAGTGGACAGGTCTAAGATACAATACCAGATACAACCACGGCAAAGAGAGGGCACCATTTCTTAAAAAAGAAGCATTGCATCTCCAATTACATTGTCATATTGGAGTACATTGGGCCTACCCAACAACTATACAAATAAGTTGTCTGCTATACATTTGGATTCCCCATGGTTAAAACGGTTGCGTGTTCTGGATCTGCTTGGTATTGTACAAGGACAATGTTAATCCACTAACCTTTGCCTTAATGTCTCGGTGCATCACCCGCTTCTCGTGAATATGTTGTACAGCCAGACACATCTGAACAAACCAGTGGAGGATCTGGTAAAGAGACATACAACAAGAAAACCACAGATCAAACAGGTCTATTAAACTGTATGTACATGTACAGGCAGAAGTAGAAAACACAGAAAAATATTCTAATATTTATAATACAATATTAATATATTATTATTTACAGTATTGAATTAGAATTGTAAATGTATAAAGTCGAATAAAGTGAACCTAGGCGATTAGATTTCAAGGAACTTTCTTAGATTCAAGTTTTTTTTTTAATTTTAAAAGGGAACCTGTCACCAGGAAGGTGACAAGTTCAAATACTTTATGGTGTGCTGATTTAAAAAATGCTTATGTCAACATTCTGAATAATTTCAGTACTTTATAAAACTTTATTTCACATTACCTAGCTCGCTGCTAGCAGCGCAAGGCAAGTCCCAGGAGAGAGAGGGAAACAGCTGTGTGCCTGTGTCTCAGACACCTCATGCATTCTCTCTCCTCCACACCATCCCTTCCTCCCCTGCTTGCTCAATGTACATGGCAAAAAAACTCATACTCACAGTACGTTCAGAGAAAAGTTTTCCTCTCTGCAGTTTAATGGTCTCTAGCAGATCGCCGCGATCACAATACTCCATCACTATGTACAGGTGATCGTCCGCTGTTATAACAGAAGAATAGGTAGAAAATGTAACGGTGAAGCTTGGGATAAAAACTACAGCCGTATGTATGAGCCCATGTGTGTATACATGTGCTAGGAAGCTAGTATACAACTTACCTTCAAATGCCTCCCGGAATTTCACTATATTTGGATGTTTCATCTTCGCCAGGAGTATTGCTTCTTGTCTGGACTCTTTTATTGCAGTAGAAGACTAAAAAAAAAAAAAAAAACCTTAGGCACGTCCTATAAGATTTTAGTACATCTAAGTAATTGCTAGTCATATGATCCAGATACAACGTTTCTGGGGGTCCATTTGTTTCTATGAAATGCATATTCCTATTTAAAATGTAAGCAACTGAATAGATTAGATAGATTATGCCTATATATACATAAACAAGTTAGGTAGCTGCCTGGTCAAAAACTGGCACGATCTATGAAAAATAGTAATGTTTTTTCACGCGTTTAAACCCGTAACGGACAAATAGTGCCAAAATGTCACAAAATTCCTACATTGAGACTTGAAAACTCATTCAAAGGGTGCAAAAAATGACACCCTCAAGCTCCGTCACCGAAGTATGAAAATAGTGATTAGTGTTCAGAAGATGGCAAAATAAAACAAAATGTGTACAGAAGGTTTTTAATTTTGTAAGTATGAAAACATATAAAGTCCCCGTGAACGCACAGACCCAAAACATAAGGTAGAACATGTCAGTGGGGCACTCAGTGAAAGCCGTAAAATCCAAATAGACCACAAGGGGAAAAATGGCACAAAGCGTTTTTCACCATTTTCACTTGGCATTTGGAAAGTTTTTTTCCGGCTTCAAAGTAACACGAAATGGGAAAAGTACAAATTCACACTATGAAGGCAATTGTTATGCAGAAAATCAAGCCATACGTGTAAAAATAAAAAAAAGATACCCGAAATTTTGAGGGGGGAATTGGACAACATGGAAATACAAAAAACAAAAAAAGGCCAAGCGTTAAGGGGTGTATAAGAGGTTTGTACTAAATTTGCCAGTCAATCCCTATCCAACCAGGCGGATAACAAAGGAAAACCCTAAGCTTAGGGGGGAAGTAAGGCAGCGGGAAAATGGTAACATATGAGAATACAAGATGTAGCAGAGCTGAGTTGTAATTACAAGTTATAAGCATGGTTGGGGGAAGATAATGCATCTGGCGGAAAGGAAAGAAATAGGAGGAGTAGGAGGTAGTGAAGGAAAGGAGGATGAGGTGCCCGAAAATACAAGGAATACACAAACAGCTGAGCCTCCCACAACAGGAAGTAACATAGCCGATTCCCCTTCTCCCTTTTTTATCTTCGTTTTTTCTTTTCCCCCCCTTTGTTTCCTCCCTCTTCTTCCTCCCCTTTCCCTGTTTCCTTTTTCTTCCTCTTCTCTTCCCCTCCCTTCTTGGGAATTCCGCAGCGTGAAACATGTAAATATGAGAATACAGAGTAGAGAGCTGAGTTTGTAATCACGTTCTCAGATGTTGTGTGGATTGTATAATGAATCCTGCCGGCAGCAGCACCTATGAGGAGTGGAGGAGGACAGGAAGGAGGATGCATGGCTGCTGATCACTCCCAGGAAACACAGCTCCCTCTGTGACCACCACATGGCAGCTACGCCCAGCCTTCTTGTGTTAATGGGATCACTAGCACCACAGGGTGGCACCGTGCAATGCCCAGCATGACCTGCAGTAGCAGCCGCCACTCTTCTGGTAAGAGATGTTTGCACACAGACAATGAGACATTGTTCTGATTGTAGTACAGCCGCCTGCTGGTTTGCTTTTGGTGACCATGCATATTATTGGAGAATCAAAAACAACAGTTAGACAGGGCAGGCGTGGTGGGTACAGTCTATACAGGGCAGCGCATGGGGGACTGTCTATAACAGGGCAGTGAGTGTGGGTACATCTAACAGGGCAGTGCTTGGTGGATACAGTGTTATACATTGCAGTGGTGGTGGGTACAGTCTATAACGGGCATTGCTTGGTGGGTACAGTCTATACTGGGCAGTGCCTGGTGGGTTATAGGCTATTACAGGCAGTGCGTGGTGGGTACAGTATATACAGGGCATGCGTGGGGGGTACAGTCTTAAAGGGCAGCGCCTGGTGGGTTACAGTCTATACAGCGAAGCACCTGGGGGGGGTGGTACAGCTTACGGGCAGCGGCCTGGGGGGTACAGTCTATACAGGTGCATGTGCGGGGTGGGTACAGTATATACGGGCAGAAAAAAAAAAAAAACTTGCTGGGGGTAAGTCTAACAGGGCAGTGCCTGGGGGTTGACAGTCTATAAGGGCATTGCGTGATGGGTACAGTCTATCATGGCATTGCCGTGATGGGTACAGTCATACAGGGCAGCACCTGGTGGGACAGCGACCATACAGGGCAGTGCCTGGTGGGTACAGTGATACAGGGCATTGCGTGATGGGTACAGTATATACAGCATTGCGTGAGGGGTACCGTCGATACAGGGTAGTGCGTGGTGTGACAGCCTAAATCCAACAGTCATGTTTAGTTTGTCATTTATTTATTGGCACTGCATGCTTTGTCATGTTTTATGATGCAGAGTTTGGCTGACGTTCCCTATATATCTATCAGAACTCGTGCGCAAGTAGTCTATAGGGCATAAATTCTTCTTTAGGATATCAACGAGCGAGGGAGCTTATTTTCTGCTTTGTAATGATTTTTTTTTTTTTTTTTTTTTTTTTTTTTACAATATTACAGGTATTTCTGCAATAATCTCCGATAAAACTTGGCCTAAAGCAGCCATACACAATATATAAAATAAAGCCCTGTATACCAGATTACAGTACATTCCAATAACCAGGCAATTACTTCTGTTTTACTCCCAGTTACAATGGAGAACTACGCGGTGCTGAGTGTTATTGGTGAGGGCTCCTTTGGTAGAGCTCTTCTCGTGAGCCGCCTAAACACCACTGAGAAGTATGTAATGAAAGAAATAAGACTTCCAAAGGTAAGTCATGTTAATAGTCTAATTAATTAATGGGTAGCCACTGTAGTTGTCCTTTTGTAAACAGTGGACTTTCCCTTTAAGTATATGGAGCTGTAATAACAGGCACGCCTATGCACAGGCGTATAACAGTTTATTTTTGGTTTTATTTGTTTATAGTGGATACCCTTTAATTTCCAGCCATTTGCAAGATTCTTACATGTTTTTACATATCAAAAAGAAAAAAAGTATCATCTGGCCACATAATCTTGAATCCAATCAATGCAGGATGAGATTAGTTTGTAATGTTGACCAGACTATTGCACGCACAGGGACAGTCCAATCACCTCCAATCCCAATGAAGAAGGAATAGTTATTATTACAGTCTATGGAAGAAGTATATCAATTGCACAGTACTACAGCTACTATCATCGAAATAGATAGCACAGCACTATGCTCCTATCCGAAAAAAATATAGGATATATATGGGTCATTGCCACTCAGCACCACTGCTCCTATCCTGCATATGCACTGCTCAACACTAATGCTCCTATCCTGTATATATATAGGCACTGCACAGTACTACTCCAGCGATCCTGTATATATAGGCACTGCACAGTACTACTCCTCCTATCATGACTGACAGTACTTGTGCTGCCCTATCCTTTATATATATTAGGCACTGCACAGTACTACTCAGCATCCTGTATATAATAGCAATGCACAGTACTGCTGCTCACTCTCCTGTGTGTGATATATAATATATATATATATATATAGTACATGATAGGAGGAGTAGTACTGTGCAGTGCCTATATATACAGGATAGCTGGAGTAGTACTGTGCAGTGCCTATATATATACAGGATAGGAGCAGCAGTACTGTGCAGTGCCTATATGTACATGATAGGAGAAGTAGTACTGTGCAGTGCCTATATATACAGGATAGCTGGAGTAGTGCTGAGCAGTGCCTATATACATACAGGATACGAGCAGCAGTACTGTGCAGTACATGATAGGAGGAGTAGTACTGTGCAGTGCCTATATATACAGGAACAATCAGAACAATGATCTCATTGTCTGTGTGCAAACATCTCTTACCAGAAGAGCGCGGCTGCTACCTGCAGGTCATGCTGGGCATTGGGCACGGTGCCGCCCTGTGTTGCTACTAATCCAAGTACACAGAGGGCTGGGCTGTAGCTGCCATTGGTGGTCACAGAGGGAGCTGTGTTTCCTGGGAGTGATCAGCAGCCATGCATCCTCCCTCCTGTCACTCCTCCTCTACCTCATATGTGCTGCTGCAGGACAGGATTCATTATACAATCCACACAACAATCCTGAGAACGTGATAACAAACTCAGCTCCACTACATTTGTATTTTCATATGTACATGTTCACACTGCGGAATTCCCCCTAAGCTTAGGGTTTCTTTGTTATCCCCTATCCTGTGGATTAGGGATGACTGGCAAATTTAGTACAACCTCTTTAACCCCTTAACGACTGTGTGATGGCTTGTTTTCTGCGTAACAAATTGCACTTCGTAGTGATGATATTTCATTTTCCATGTCGTGTACTTTGAAGCGGGAAAAAAACTTTCCAAATGCAGTGAAAATGGTGAAAAAACGCATTTGTGCCATTTTCTTGTGGGCTTGGATTTTACGGCTTTCACTGAGCGCCCCAAATGATATGTCTACTTTATTTTTGGGTCGGTGCGTTCACGGGGATAACAAATTTGTATAGGTTTTATAATGTTTTCATACATTTACAAAAATTAAAACCTCCTGTACACATTTTTTTTTATTTTGCCATCTTCTGACACTAATAACTATTTCATACTTCGGTGTACGGAGCTGTGAGTGGTGTCATTTTTTGCAACCTTTGATGAAGTTTTCAAGTCTACAATGTAGGAATTTTTGACTTTGGGCACTATTTTCCGTTACGGGGTTTAACGCAGTGAAAAAACATTACTATATTTTCATAGATCGGGCATTTTTGGACCAGGCAGTACCTAACTTGTTTATGATTTTTACTGTTTATTTATATCCTCGGGTTTCCTCCCACACTCCAAAACTTACTGTTAGGTTGTTTAGATTGTGAGCCCATGGGGACAGGGACTGATTTGGTAAGCTCTGTGCAGCGCTGCGTACCGGTAATCTGTGTGCGCTATATAAATAAAGGAATTATTATTATTTATATGACTTCTAGGGAAATGGGGGTGATTTGAATTTTTAGGGTTTTTTAATTATAATTTTTTTGGGAGATGTAGGCTTTATCGCCCCAGCATTTTCCCTTGGAACACAGCTCAAGGGGAAGAATATAGATTCTAGCAACACATTTAAATAGCTGGAAAATGCTTGTTTCATTCCCATTACCCACCAAAAATTGAATGTATCTATATAAAATTTATTTTTATAATGTAGAGTAAATAGAGGATTGTCTCAAATTAGGAATGGTAGGCTTCCCTCTTCCCTGAAAGTCTTATGGAATTCTTCTAACCTCAGACTGGGATGCTGGAGCAATAAAGCATCTCCAGGTCCAGATCCTATCATAAAAATGACTGGCGTGTGGATGAGATTCTCCCTGCATCCAATAATAGTCAGCAGAAGGTAATGGAAGGAATATGTGGCATAATTCATATTTCGGCCACATACCTTTCCATAACAATTCCTTTCACCTCTCTGTTGTTACTTGTGTTGAAGGCCAAGGGAAAGCTTCACAGTATCAGAGAGAAATTTAATAACTCTAAAAATATTAATATGGTTATCCTCATGATTAGTATGTATGCAAGTAGAACATCATGAGGGAAAAGATAGAAGAAAGACCAAGTATGTAGGATCCCCGCATGGCCAGATATCCACATATAAAGATTATGAGGCATTCAAGGGGTCATAAACCCTGAGTAATTAAAACCGCAATGAACATATTCCATGCCTCCTTTGTGTCATCACAGGCTGGGGGCGATGTTAAGGTGCGTTCACACGTTCAGTTTTCAAAGCCAAACGCAGGAGTGGAATATAATGTATAATGTATCAGTGACAGCTTCTTCTCTCATTTTCACTCCACTCCTGGTCTGGACATCAAAAACTGTATCTATAAAACTGAACCATTAAGATCATATTTAGGTAGGAGTTTTTGGCTTATGGATACATAGATTGGTTAAGTAAGGAATCAGTGAAAAATCACTGAAGCCAGGAAGAGAAAACCATTCTATATAATGGGATTTTTCAGTCCTTTTTCCCACTGCTCCAATGTTGTCAGTGAACACAACAGGTTCTAAGTGGACCACTAATCAGTTAAAAAAAAAAAATTGAAGTGTGAAAAGGCCCATTAAAAAGAATAGGTCACTAACGCATCAGTGACAAATCACTGAAACCAGGAAGTGAAAACCAATCCGTTATGTCCATCTGCAAAAATGTGTTCTGTGAAAAATCACAAATGTGGCCACATAATGTATTAAGTTCTGTTTGTATTTTATCATACTGTTATTTATTTAACTAGTGAATATTATATTGTATTTGGGCATAATCTATGCAAGGTGTCTTGTCAGCCTTACATATGATGAGTCAGCCTTTACTCAGGTTCTGGAGAGCGGTCCAGTGTGACCGAATAGTCTCTCTTCCTGAACTTAGGTTCCGTGATCTTGACAGGTTACATGGTTGTAGATTGCTTCAGGTACAGGGGATCACTACTTAGTTGTCACATTATAGAATTGTATAAACATTGGACCCCAATCAAATTTCACCAAGCCTTCCACTAACAGCTGGTTTATTGGATGGAGTATAATATGCAACAAGCATTTGCAGAGCTGTTACAGTGGAAATATAGTATACAATGGTTTCCTTTGTATCAGCAAAGGCAGGAATGAAGTGCAGAACACATTGCCTTCATATCGGAACCCCATCATCATCACTGGTGCTAAAAACGAACAATAGCAACAGATGTCTATGATATTTCCCTCTGCCAAGAACCTTTCCCGGGCAGGGACAGGGCTGTGGAAGGAAGATGCAACCTTGTGTTTGAGTGGTGGTAGCTGCTTGTACATGCTGGAGGATCAAACAATCCTCTATAGAAGGTCCATCTTGGTCGTTCAGAGCCTGTTCGCATATTTGAGTGCCCTCTTGTACCATTGTTCCAAATACTTTGTGCAATTACTGCAACTTTTAGTCCAATAAAGCCACTCCTCTCAGTCTGTGTGATGGGCAAAGTGTCTTTGAGGCCCTGTTCATACTTTGCATTTTGAGACACAATACAAAGGCTTCCACTGCGATCACATTAAATGTCCACAACGGAAACACAATGCTACCTCAAGTCAAGACTTTAACCCTAGGTTGTCCGATTGATCATATCATATACTACAGCTCTTTGTATGACCCAAAACTGTCATAGTAACCGATTGCTGCCCCTTGATGACTTCACAGCGGGCAGCGATCAAATCCATTATGGCGACATGTGGATTTAAATGCCTCCAGCAGCTTTGCCAGTGGGATTTACAGGGTTAATATCGGTGTTACCGGTGGGCGTTTGCCTGTATGCAATATGCCTGTGAGCCCTTTCTCAAAAAAACCCAACACTCTCATGCCTCATATATCAACCACAGAGATAAATCAGGCAAGCCCAAAACCTAGACATGTGTTTACAGTGTGGAGTTGTTATGGATATGACTACATCTTCTGGTTGAAGTTATTCAAGAGAGAAACTCAGCTTCCTATACTGAAGCTATGCAGGATGGTGTCCGAGTGCTATGACCTTCAAGACAACAACATCTTTAACACGGCCTTGAAGAGGGTACATAGCTTTTCTCCTCCATACACTGCAAGGAAGATCGGAGCCTCATTTATATCAATATCTCATGATATGTTGTTCATTATATCTCTGTATCTGTGCATATGCGGAAACATGACCAAGTTAGGATAAGCCAATCACAACCAAGCACAGTACCTAAGAAGGCTCCTCCCTCTTCTGCGAGATAAATATGCTGTAGTTCAATAATAAATTAGAGAAACTTGGAGACATTGGGGCTTATTTATCACGAGGCCCTGAAATTATCGCAAATGCTATCTTATTGCTAGCACTTGCGATTGTTTGCCCCAATCCACCACTGGTCCTGATACATCAAGAGGCAGAAGCACCAGCATATGATAATTGTCCTTTATCATGTCCTTTGGCTTTGTCTGTGTGATTCTTTGCAAACACATAAATATATTTATATATTAATATCCAATTTGGAGCAGAGATCAAGACATTTAGAGTGGCACACAGGTTTTAGTGTGCAATCCATAATCGTTCCACGATAAAACCTAGAGATCACATACTTGCCAACAGAGATTCCAGTAAAAATGGAAAGCAGTCAAAGGGTTTAGGTCTACTAACAAACAAAAAACACAAAAACGCAGGATAATGTACAGTTTAATATTTAGAAATATACACATTAAAAGAAAGCTTTTCTGGGTAGTACATGGAACGGGTTACAAGCAAAATAAGGGTGTGAAACTCCATTTAAAAACAGCAAAATCTGTGTATTAGTGCTAAAATTACCCTATGCACACTCCTGTAAAGTCTGGCCCACAATCATGTACTGTATCCGTGCGAGTGGTTTGGTCACTCATGGCACACTACCTTTGCTGAGCTGTCGGGAATAAGAAAAACATGGCTGCCTTCTTCTAAAGTCAGTATCACCGAACAACTCTGAAATATTGAGACTTGGCTTTATCTATGAAGTTAATAATATTAAAAATGGGACTGGCCCAATTGTAGCCTTTAAGATTTGATAAATATTTCATAAATTACAGTATACAATATATTTTTTTCTCCAGATAAAAAGGCACTTTGAGACTTTTTGCAATTTACCCAAATTGTGCACAATTTACATTGAATTCTTTTGCAGGGTTGAGTAGTAAAGTCCCTTTAAAATGACAGAAGCTGCAGCAATCAATGTATGGCTGATCATGCCATTTTTGGGTGTCAAGGGAGCACCAACAGATGAATACTTATCCAAATGTCATCTTATGTGCAGCCAATTATGCCTAAGAAACTGGTAAAACTGCTGTACAAGTAAAGAAAAAAAGATGGCCGCCTCCGCAGTAGACAACCAGCATATATGTGAGGAATATTATTTTCATCAACGTCTGCTGGGTATTGGTCCAAAGGGAAGGCAGCCATTGTTGGATCCGATTGCATAAAAGCTTTTAAACTCACGGTTTAGAGATGATAGACTTAAAAATCATCAGACAGATGGAGGACGGACAATACCACATATAAAAACAAAGATGATTTAGTGTATTGTGCAGAGGAGCATCTTGGCTATAGAGAGAGGCGTTAAAAAAAAAAAAAGTGTTAGTCTTCAGGGGATACTCCTTTTTTACTAGCACTTTTTGCAGAAACTTCATCTAGTGCCCGGTTTTTCCGTAAGATGTAGGCGTTGGCACAGGTGTCAGAGTCCTCCAGCTCTTGCAATTGATCAATGCCAGCGACACAGGGATCATGGTCCTTCAGCATGTCCGGTAATCTGTGAGATTTCCGTTCCAGGCGACTTGAGCGTCTGACAGGGGTGAGAAATTTGTAGCTCTGGATACTGGATTCTCCTTCATTTATGTGTTGTTGCTTCATTCTGAACAGAAACAGGTTAAAACCGTAAGATCATAGGAGCATGGCTATACAAATACTAGTAACAAGTAGTGGCAATGCACATTTCATCTGAAACTGGAGGGATACTTCTGCAACTCGTACCACAGGTTGGAGTATAAATCAGGGTGCATTCACACCTTGCAGTTTAAACTGGATCACAAGAGCACTGATATCAGTTTGAGGCGCAGTTTCTAAATTTAAAGCTGTGCTCACACATGGCATTGCGTTTTAAAACGGAATGCAAAAACTGTTTGGAGGAGGCGTTAACCTAAATCGTAATGTCAGGACGCTGTTACACGTGGCGTTTAACGCATGCGTTTCAAAACACATTGAAACAGCTGAAGTTTTGCCAAATTAAATTGATGTTAACATTTGTATTTACAAAATGCAACTGATAGCGCACATGGCGCTAATGGATGCGTTTTATAAACGTTAACATCAATTAAATTAGCAAATCTCTCTTTAAAGGAAACCTACCACTTGAAGTGCCAGGTTTCAGAAGAAAAACCTGCCACTTCAAGTGGTAGGTTTCCTTTAATGCATGCATTTCAAAACGCATTTCAACAGCCAAATGCCACATGTGACTGCACCCTTAATGCAATGAGGCAAATTACCTCGGAACTGTCTTTGCATTCTGTTTAAAAATGGAATGTGAACGCCTCTTGTAATTGTACCCCAACAGGTGAAAGACATTAACCAAACATGTGAATTTGATTTTCATGGGGAAACCTGCTACATAAATTGTTCACACGTGGCGTTTAAGCTTGCATTTTTAAAAATGCATCACAACAGCTGAGAACAGGAGATTTGCCCAATAACATTACTGTCACCATTGTGTTTTCAATACGCATGCATTACAACAATGTTAATGTGTATGTAAACATAGCGGTAACAAAATGTGTGTTAACATTGCATTACAGCATGCATTTTGCAAAAGCAATGTTGACAGCAGTGTAACTAAGCAAATCTCATCTTCTTAGCTGCTTCAAGTTGTTTAAAAATGCACGAGTTAATGCGACATGTGATCGCACCCCAAGTATGATTCACCTGTTCAGTTTGTGACTACTCCTAAAAAGGAGTGTCATCGGTAAAAGAAGGACAAAGGCGCACCAGAAAATAGCCTTGCGCAATAAAATTTGATGATGTGGTGCAGCAAACTAGACCAACTCATTGGAGGCGCAAAATACATGGACATGTCACATACAGCAAATAAATTCATTTTTTAATAACAGCACTGCTCTTACTTTTCCAACTGTGGCGTTGCACGAATGTTAAATCTTATGACTGATGATGTTGTGGTTCCATTTCCTGGTGTACATTCTGGCCTGGGTGGCTTGTCAGACGTGGACGGGCTTGTTGGTTCATGTTTCACAGCTCGAGCTTTGCCTCTCCTTTTCTTCCCTTTTACAGGCTTTTCCTCAGGTTCATCCTTTACTTCAGTATTTATCTCCTCGCTTTTCAGATCATCCTCATTTTCTTTTTTCACACTTTCCCCTGTAGTTACAGATAAATAGAATTACATGCAAATCACAGAACGCTTGATCTTTTTTTTTTTTTTAGTTAAAGGGGTTGTCCATTGAACACACCATCCCCTATCCACATTACTAATCTGCTGAACGTTTAACTGCACACGGTGCTTAGGCACCTCATGGACATTGACTTGCGTTGGTGAACTTGAACACTTTATTAAATATCGGAGATTAATATAGAACATACCCACTTTAAACAAAAGAGGTGTAGCTAAAAAAAAATTACGATAGACTTATTTCTGTTATATTACAGAATACAGAAAGGATTGTGTTGTTGTATCGTTGGATATATGTTACAAGATCTAAGGTCTGTATGTAAACTATCAATATGGATAAACATAACCTTGGCTGGTATACGTCAGAGTGGAATAGCTGATACAATGATCATATCCAAGAGGGGCCACAATACACAAATATCAAGCTATGAGATCTAGGATCTGGAAATTAAGAGTTTTTTCAGTCATCTTGAACAACACAGAAAGTTATCAATAAAGCAGGATAATAGACAAAGAGCAGAACTATGACAACAGATTTTGGTCCAGTAATAGGGTAAGACACAAATGAAGAATCTAAACAGGTACTAGGGTTGCACCAATACCAGAATTTTGAGGCAATACAATACCCATAAAAGTATCACGGTACTCAATACAGATACAATAATTAAAAAAAAAAAAAAAAAAGGATTACCGTATTTTTCGGCCTATAAGGCGCACCAAAAATCCTTTTATTTTCTCAGAAATCAAAGGTGCGCCTTACAGGCCAGTGCGCCTTATATATGAACTTATACAGAAATGTACTACAGACAAGATGTACTGTACATTTACCAGTGTTTAATAGCTCCAACCCCAGAAATTTCCTGCACCTTCCCACACAGTATACAGGGTCCCTAGCTCCTGAAGTGCCCTGGCACCACAACTAACATTGTGCCCATCCTGCCCTCCCCTTGCACGGAGAGACCGGAGCCGCCATAGTGCCGACCACGAGGCAATCATCATCATCAGTAAACAATCCCCCATACCTGACAGCCCTGTAACAGGGGAAAGAGAAGGAGCCACAGGGAACCCCACAGGAATAACGCCCTGGCTGAGGAGGGAAGGAGAAGGGACAGAGGGAGACCGCTTAACCCCTGCTGCATCACCCTGCATTAACCCCCAGCAGCCCATACCTCTGAGATCGGAGCTCTCTGACACGCTGAAGACAAGTTTCCCGGGAAGTGTAGCTGGCTTGAACTGTGCACAGATCTGCCACCTGCTGGTCATTTTTAGGTACTGCATTTGATCCTGCGCCTTATACTCCAGTGCGCCTTATATATGAACCTAGATGTCTTAGCAGGCATTTATTAGAGGTGCGCCTTATACTCCGTGCGCCTTATAGGCTGAAAAATACGGTATCTGAATGTTTAGGGTGCGGTCACATGGGGCATTTACATTGGGTTTAGAAATATAATGCAAATGCCTTGGGACGGCGGTCAGCCTGATCACATTTGCAATCAGTAATGATCACCAGTGATTTGCCAGGAGGTTTTAGTGTTTTATGACAGTGTAATATATGTGTTGTAAAGATTATCCTGGTAATGTTAATAGAAAATAGTATCCTAAATAGTATCATTTAGAGTTCATACAAGACGGGTGTTTTTGATGTCGTCCGTGTGCTATCCTTTTTTTTTTGCAAATGGCAAAGAGAACCCACTGGTTCCTATGGGTCTGTTCACATGTACATTTTTTTTCACAGATGTGCAGCCAGCGAGAAAAAAAATAGCAGTATGCGTTATTTTGTCTCGCATGCGGACCATGTACATCCGTAGAAGTCAATGAAAAAAAATTAATGGCACATGCATGATATCCGTATGCAGAGTTTTATTTCTTCAAATGTTGCTAGACAACCAACTGGGCAGGGCAAGAAGTAGAAAGAAAAACAATGTGAAAAAAAGAAGAAAAAAAAAATGCAGCAGGTAATAGAAACCTGGTACTGAACCATACGTATAAGTACCAAGATTTCGATGCATTGTGCAACCCTAAAAAGGTACATAATACTCCAACTAAGTAGGATGGGTTTATTCACCAACATTTAAGCTTCTCACTGTTGGTGAATAAACTTCATTGGAGAGCTTCCCACGGTTTATGTCACTTGATTTTGATGGTGGACTTCCTTGAAGGACTATAAAGGTGGAATCGATGAACCTGCATCTTTATTTAACCTAATCTACTCTGATGCTATGAAAGACACTTGTAAAAGCATTCAGTTACAGCGTATTGGGAATTTGACAAGAAAAAGAAAACATACCTGGGACAGGCTTCAGCTGCTCCATGGCTTCAGCAAGAATGACTTTAAGCTCTGAAGAAGGCTAAAATGGGAAAATTTTATAAATTCATAAAACACAATATGAGCCTTTTACTGACTATTAGTTCATGGGTTGAATTCCCAGAATTTTGGCTGAACTTACCTGAGCACAAGTAGCCACGCCCTGCTCGCACACTTCAATTACTTTATCGAGGTCCCCATCCCGTTTCTCAAGACGCACAAGACATTCCCAATATCCAGAAAGCTTCTTGGCTTCTGGAAGGGTTTGCATTTGCTTCTCAAGTAGTGAGAGAACTTCATCCCTTGGACAACCCTGTTCAGAATTCACACAGAACATAATGTTATATTGAGACATAATACAGATTTGTGTAGCACTATTGTTATAAGGAACAATCCTAATAAAAGATTTATTCTGGTAAAAATAGTGCAATTTATTCTAATAAAAACCTAAACATATGACATTTTACTACTTTAGCCTTTGTTGGACATGGAGTTTATTAAATGTTTTATTTCCTATTTGCATGATAAAAGACCAATGTCTTATCCCAGGGGTTAGGGTACGTTCCCATGGCCGTGAGCTTGCCCAGATCGGAGCACGTGGCCGTGAGGAGGAGGAGGGGTGAGCGCTACTCAAGGAGACTTGTGCCAAGCGTTTGGTTCCCAGCAAAAACGGATAAGTGTGTTTAATGAGAAAACAGGTTACCGTATATACTCGAGTATAAGCCGACCCGAGTATAAGCCGAGACCCATAATTTCAACATAAAAAAACTGGGAAAACCTATTGACTCGAGAATAAGCCGAGGGTGGGAAATGCATTGGTTACAGCCTCCCAGTATATAGTCTGCCAGCCCCTGTAGCATACAGCCTGCCCAACCCCTGTAGCATACAACCTTCCCAGCCCCTGTAGTAGGAAAAAAAATAACACTGTACTCATCTTTCCGACGTCCCCCATAGTCTGAGACAGAAGAGGACCTATGGGTGACGTCAGAAAGGTGAGTTTTGTCTTTATGTTTTTAGTTGACTCGAGTATTAGGGGTTTTGAGCACAAATTTTGTGCTGAAAAACTAGGCTTATACTCGAGTATGTAAGGTAAATTGCTTTTACCTCATCTATTAACTTCTGGCATTCTTTAAAGATCTGATTCACTTTTCGAGTGAAATGCATCTGCTCATCTTCTTCTGCCAGGGCGGCCCAGTACAGCTGACGAGTTTCTCGCTTTGGCTCCTCCGGTTCACTTTTAATCTCTGGCTTCTGTTTGTGCGTTGAAGGTTGGACAACAGCCATTGACGGTCGTTTTATGAATATTCCTTTAGATTGTCTCCATTGTGCCAAACGTGCCCTATAAAATAGACAACAAACCTAAATAATCAAAACTCCTTCTGTACACAGACAGCAGAAAGAGGAAAAGGGAAAAGATTAACAGATGAACTGTATATAATGAGTTACATTTTAGCCTCTTCTCCAAGTATCTAATGAGCAACGTTTGGGCCTTAGCTCCCTATCCATCTGTTGTGTACAGACCTAGGCCTTAGACGGCAAAAGGCGCACGGATTGATGCGGTGGTGCATGTACCACTCCGTACACAGGGAAAAGATGGGACCTGTTCTATCTTTCCCCGTGTGCATGGCTGTGAATCTCTGTAGAGAGGGTCACCCCTCCTCCTCTCCAATGTGCTGGACACATACATATGTTTGTCTGAATTCACCCTTAGTAGGTGTATATGGGAATAACGCCTTACACAGGCACAGATCACAAGACTGAACATCTCCTCATAGGAGAATTTTCTTTCATTTCATTAAACAAGCTGATATGAAAACGCATTTCAAGACTGAGACAGGTTCAGTTCAACAGCAGTTACAGACATATTTGTACAATGGATTATATATGCTCTAGTATTACATTTAGCGCAGAGAAGACTTCACACCAAGCATAATGCCAGAGAGTATAGAATCCATTGTGATCTGTGGCCGAGGACACTTTAGGAGGTATGCACCTACTTCTCGACACAGGAGGAGGAGCTTATTGAAGTCTGGCCACCAGCAAAACCTAACCTAACAGAAGGACACCTCTTTGAAGATATAGCAATTCACTCATTGGCTCCCGGTATTTCTTTTGTTTGTGTACAGACTGAAGAACAGGTACTGCTCACTGCAGGGGAAAGCAAGCAGCACCTGTATGACGGATGCACAGCTCCTAAGTCACCCACAAGTATAGGAAGCACTGTGATCGGCACGTTCTAAATTTTCTAGACATATTTTACCCACTTCCAATCTGACATTATTACCCTTACATAAACTAGCTTTTCAATGTACCAGCATCGTGCCTGAACTTATGTATATTTTTAAAGGAGGATTTAATTTATTGTGCAAGGAGGTGATACTAGTGTCCAACAGCAGACATGGCCCCTCTCCTGGTGCACAGAGTGTAAAGATAGAGAGAATTTTCTATAAATTAACAATCCATGGGTAACCGAAATTGTGTGTCTTGATAGCTTACAAAGTGCTTTTTGGGGCAATTTAGGAGCTGGCAGAGTCCCTTTTACAAATTCAAATTCCTTCAACTAAAAAAAAAAAATTTATATAAAGCAAACATACCTCCGTTCTTCAGCGGACTCTTTAACTTTTGGGAATTTGCAGTCTGTTGGCACTTTAGGGGCAGTCTTGGTATTCTGAGGTTCTGGCAGGGTTTTCACAGCTCCAGAAGACTTTTTTGTACTCGCCACTACTGTATTATTCTTCACAGCCGCAGTTTTCAATGGAGGTTTATCTGGCTGTGCCTGCTGTGGCCTCTGATGAATTGGTCCCCGTTGGGTAAGAATTAGTGTGGTCCTCCGCACAGCTGCCGGCTCCACCTTGCTCTTGGGGAGAGTAGTGGATGGTCTTGTCTGAGAAGAGACTGGAGGAATAATCGGCCTCTTTGGTCTAACATCATTGGCAGGTGGTCTCATCGTCATCTTAGCAGGAACAGATACATTAGACAGAGGCCTCTTCACTTGACTTTTATCCATAGTTTTATTTTTTTCAGAATTCGTCCGGAAGGAATTAATTTTAGACTGGACGATTTTTCCCCGATAAGCACCAAGAACAGGTTTAGATAGTGGTTTTGGTGGTTCATTTGTAGTTTCCAATTTTGTCTTGTCATCTTTCAATTGCTTCTCCTTGAGAGTTTTTGTTTTCAGGAATGACTGGGTTAAAGTCACACTTTTCCCATCTTTATTTACAGGAGGCCGGATGTTTTCTTTATTTACAGGTTCAGCCTTGAAGGTAATAAAAGATAGAATATAAAACAATTCTTGTATATCTGCAAAATTCAATATTACAAGGTATAAAGTACACAGAATTTAAAGAGGCTTTCCCATCAAGGTAACTTAAAGGGAATCCGTCATTAGAAATCAGCCTAATAAACCAATGGCAGTATATCTTCGATCAGTTGAATAGCTCCTAGATCATGTTTCTCTCATGCCTCAGTGTAAAAGCATCATCTAGAAATTCAACTTTGAAGTTAGATGCTTTTCTGCCTTTTCTAAGCATTTGCATTACAATATAATGGGGAGTCATATCTTACCTTGCACACTGACAAAATCCTGGGGTGGTCACAGGGATTGGACTTTGGTTTGGATGCATTTCAAAAAACAACATGTGACTTGTCTGTGTTACTCACTCCTCCTGCTCCTTCTCAGGAGGTCACAGCCTGGTCAGCCTGACATCAGTGAGGGAGGGACAAGCTGTACAGGAGCACAAAGATGGAGGACAGCCTGCAGCTCAGACAAGTCACATGTTGTTTTTTGAAATGCATCCAAACCAATGCCCAACCCCTGTGACTACCCCAGGATTTTGTCAGGATGCAAGAGTAAGTTATAACACACAATCATATTGTACTGCAAGTGCTTAGAAAAGGCAGAGAGGCATTTTTGTACTGGAGGTGTCATGGGCTTTTACAATGTGTCTTTAATGAAAATGAGGTCCCTGGTGACAGGTTCCCTTTAACACTGAAGTCAAGCTCTCTCTGCCTCTGAACACCTCCTCAAGCACGGACTTCAGATCAATAACAGTGACAGGGGTGTTCTAAGGTAGGGAATGTTTGACTTCAGTGTTAAACTCTCCGCCTTCTCGACTTCAGAAAACTAATTTACATCTTACTTCAAAGTTGTTTTTCTGGATGATGTCACCACAGAAGGCCATAAAAGCAACAGCATCTAGAATCTGCTCCGCTGCTTGACAACATACTACTAGTGATTTATTAGGTCAATTTCTGATGACAGGTTCCCTTTAAATCTGTGATCCTAAGGTATGAATGTGAGGGCCCTCCAGAACAGGGTCACAGCTCCCTTAGCTGTCCTGTATTGCAGACTTCTGGAAAAGGCTTGTACTATAGCAAGCTATGAAGCATACATTCATGGTAATTTTACAAGTTGATGTCAACTGATGGGGGGAGGAGTTGGGGGATATGGCTGTCAGAACAAACACCAATGAGAAATTTTGATATAGCCAGATAAAAGTTTTAGCAATACTGTAGTTACCATATGACATTTAGGTTTGGTCACACTGGATACCATTTACAGCAAAACACTTTGATATAATTTCAGGCCTTTCATCTTACCATTTTCTTCTTCAGTGTCTTGATTTTCTCCGACTTCTTTTGAAGGTCCCTGTTGGACCTTTCCATTAATGGGGACCTGAGTTACAAAAAGAAAGAAGAGTTGGTGAATCACATGTCAGGGACATACTGGCAACCTTTAAGGGGCTATCTGGCGGTCTTGACAAAAAGATAAAGATGGGTCGAAAAACCCTGCTGGTAAACTTCCCACCAATTCCAAAGTTCCTCACAATTATTTATCAGATGGGACACTGAAGGGCAAAAATGCTGCAGACAAGAAACAGGGGGTATTGAAAGGTTTGTTAATATTATAAGCCCCAGATTAAGAGTGCGACTAGGGGTTTACATAGAGTCTGTTCACTAAAGATTCCCTTTTATTGGTGTGTGGAGCACCCTGGATAGAAATAGAATACAAACACATCCAAGAAAAGGGCTGCATGTGCGTACAGGGAGCTACAGATCCTACGGTTAGATGGTGGAGGCTGTAAATAAGAAATCCACCACAACCCAACTTACATGTCACAAGAAGACATTAGTCATTAGTGAGATACTACTGATCATGTCAGTTGTAAAAGGGAATCCATCACCCTGATTTATCTGCCCACACATTTTTTTGTTTTTATTTTACAGCCACTTCTTCTGTGCCAAAAGCAAACTTTGGAAATATGGAAATTAGACTGAAATGATTTGAGAGGATATTAGCAGAACCTGTGTGGGCTCCAGTACCATAACAGTAACAATTACCCCTGTACACTTCCACTGCCTTTTCTCATCCTTTCTTCTTCAGTTACATCACTCTTGGGTCCATGGAGCCGGAGCCTTGAGGTGCTCTGCCAAAACACTTCGGCCAAATTTACATAAGGTTAACTCCTTAAGGACGCAGCCATTTTGTAGCTTAAAGGGGTTATCCGGGTTTAAAAATTTTTTTATGGCCGGGCTGGGGAGGGATAGTTAAACATAATAAACATGGACTTACCTCCTCCGGCGCCGCCGATGTCCCGCGCCGCGGTCACTCCGATCCGTGCCCCTGTAAACAAACAGGGGCACGGAAGCCGCGCACAGGGAGCTTCCGGTCCGCGCTGTGGACGGCTCCTCCCATCCGTCCCTATCTCTCAGCGTTGTAAGCGCTGGGAGATGGTGCACATGGGAGCATCCGGCCGGCAGCTCCCTGTGCGCCGGTGTAATGAAACCGGCGCACAGAGAAGACCGGCCGCGGGACATCAGCGGCGCCAGAGGAGGTAAGTACATGTTTAAATAGCCCTCCCCAGCCCGGCCATAAAAAAATTTTTCAACCCGGATAACCCCTTTAAGGCTCAGCCCGTTTTTTTGGATTCGATTGCGTTGCTTATATGGTTAAACTTTTGAACGCTTGTACTAAAAGTGATTCTGATATGTTTTTTTACTCACATGTGTGTACTTCATTTTAGTGGTAAATTTTGGCTGATAAGTTTGCAATTTTTCCAAAAAAAAAAAAAAAAAGAAGAAAAAAAATTATGTTTGTTTTTGAAAAATTTGCCATTGTCGAAATCATTGCGTTTTCAGGCAGACCGATTTACCACCTAAATAATTTGCTGAATAACATTTCCCATATGTCTACTTTACATTTTCATCATTTTTGAAATGTCTGGATAATTTATTTTGATGTCACTTGGCTTACAAATCGAACATCGATTTTCCGTATTTTCAGAATGATTGCTTGTTCATGATAATACTCTGCAATACTGATGCTAAGTCAACGTGCTCAGCGTCCGATATATCGGACACTGAGCGTTAACAGGTTAAAGTGAAGTTTTGGCACAGGAGAAGCTAGACAATAAAAACAATAGGTGGACATTGTGCCATAGCAGTCGTGTAAAAAGATTTCCTTGGTTGTGTCTGGTTGGCGCATGCAAAGCCCTAGGGCACTAGTCACCACATAATGACAGCCAGCAGGGGATGAACAGGCTGTATAATACAATCTCTCACCTCACGTCAGGCCGTCTGTCACTTTGCTTCTGAAAGCTGGTTTTCCTGGCTACAAAAACCTCTGGTTTCTTTTTTCTTTCCTCTGATATAGAAAATAAAGAAACAAAGTTAGTTGTTAGGGCTGCAAAAACAAAAAAAAAACAACATTTTTACGTAACTTGTCGGGGGCTGCGGTTCCTCCGTGCTGTGCCCCTGTCAGTTTACAGGGACCGCCCTCCAAGAACTCCGCGCATGGAAGTTCTTGGAGCACAGCACTGGGGACACTGAGCGGGAGGCGCTGGAAAAGGCAAGTACAAATTAAATTTTTTTGTGAAGCCCTCACCCCAGCCTCCTCGGAAATTTTTCTTACTCGCGGACAACCGATTTAAAGAATACCTGTCAGGTCAATATAGGAAACTAAACCAAGTAAGAGCCTGTATGGAAATGGATCCGTCTATCATAATTGGGGGGCCTCAATGTAATAAACGCTGGCGCATGCACAGAGAGGCTGGGGTGTACTATGCCGCCCTCACTAGCCGCAACACACAGATGCTGGCAAGTAGAAATGATTTTTGTGTGACCGTATTGGGACACTAAACCACCGATCCATAAGGACCTGTGGGTGGTTTAGTGTCCCGAATTGCTCTCACAGGGTCCCTTTATGGCAGACAGCCGCTTTATTTTTCTTTCCCCATCTTTAGGATCTACTATAAGTGTCCCAGATGGGAACACCCCTGGTTCAGGTGGTGGTAGGTAGTTGTATGCAGTCTACTGTGTTGTAGAAGGATGCATCCATCTTCCAGACACAGGGACAGATCTGTCAGGGTATTAGTACAACCATCTAAAATACAATTTTTCTTTTCCCTTGAGAAAAAGTGCTGGATCCCTCCATGTGAGGCCATAACATAACATGACATGTGCTGGGGGTGCATGCTAATAACAAGGACTACCCCCAGCACTGTATACATATAGGATTGTGCTCAATACACACACGTATGGTTAACACAGCAGCCGCACATATACATAGGAGACAATACAACGACAAGGTAGCACTGAGCGTTCACCCTCCATAGGGCAGATGTTATTGCCCCCTCTGGTGCCCCTGGCTCACCTCGGTGTCCGGGCTTCAGACGCTGGTTATGCGGTACCGCGCTCATGTCTGTTCTTTATCCGCCTTCACTTTTTGAATTGTCCCCGCAGCACAGCGCAGCCGCCAGCCCCTCAGTGACCGCCCCGCACTGAGTTAGCGTCTCGCGTACTGGCCAATCACAGCTCTCCCCGGAGGACGTCCAGGCCTGTGATAGGCTCCTTGAAACCTCACAGACCATGTTTGTTGTCGCCAGTCGGCGAATCAGTTCAAAGTTGACATCACGTGACGTACATAACCGCCTAAGCAGAGCCCACACTGACCACAAGTCCGGGCGTGTGGCGATTTTGTTTTCTGAGCATGCGCACTGCGAGCTGCACCGTAATTTATGTAATTTAATTTAAAAAGTAATTTAAATTTTTATTTTCAAAAGGGTAATGAAGGTAGTGACACGCGGGTTATGTAAATGATTAGAAGTTGTTCTTTCACAGGGTGCGGTTTTATGCGACGTGACATGCTGATTGGTTGACACAGAAATCAACCTATAGTATGTCCTTAAGACGGCGACACAGCACAACACAGTCCCCATTTAGGTGATACAAGTAGAAGCTATCGCCAAACTAGCCGGTGATTGGCTCCGCCCGCTCAGGTGACTGATCATGTGACTCTGACGTCATCAGCTGGTTCCTGCGGCTTCCGGGTGTCACCAGCGGCAGGACATGGACCGCTTCTCGTGGTGTTCGGGGCTGTTAGAGATCGATGAGACCCTGGTGATCCAGCAGCGGGGGGTGCGCCTGTCAGATGGGGAGGACAAGGTGGGGACACTACGACTTAGCAACCGCACCGTGTGTACAGTGCCCTGCAGCAACTTCCAGCCAGCTAGCCCTGCTAGAAACCAGCTGTTCCAGTGTGCAGTGAATGTTTACTGTGATATAATTACATGATTGTACAGATTTGTGCTATTTAGGTTTTCAGTAGTGAAATCAGTGACAAATGATTGCTGCGAATGGCAGAGGGTCTACTAGTAATCATGCATAACCCCCTGGTAGCTGGGGCAGGGGTATCATAATAAAAAATGCACTTACCCTGTTCCCCTTCTGTCGCAGCTTCTTCATTTCTGTGTGTTACTAACAAGTGCGCCAGAAGTTTTGGGGGATCTGCTTCTACGCCTCAGTCATGCCGCTGAGGCCTGTGGTAGTTTGAAGTGGGTACCGCAACTCCCAGGATTTAAAGCGTAAACATAATTTCACTTAGTTTTTGTATAGGGAATGTGCTTTTAAAACATTTTTCTAATTTATTAGGGGATTTTGTCAGCTGTTATTCAAAATCTCCCTTGAAAGCTTCTCCTTCCCTGTTATGTAAATGTCCGTTGCTATGGAAAAGCCATCCTGTGCTACACATTAGCCGACCTCGTCCCTTCACACACTAGCGATCTTCCGGGAGAGATGGACAGTGAGTCATTAGAGGTCACTGTGTCAGTCAGTGGAAAACTTCAGATTTACTATAAAATGTCATTGTCTGACTGTAACACATAGTGACCTCTGGTGACTCACTGTCCATCTCTCCTCCCTCCCGGCAGATTGCTAGTGTGTGACGAGACGATGTCGGCTATCAAAGCTGACTAAATAAAGTCTAAATTAAGAATATATAGTTTTCTAAGTGCAAGGAGATATCTATGTAGGCAGCATCCGGGAGAGTGCAGACATTATACTGTATCAGTGAGCCCTCTTCATTCTCTATAGCACAGGATGAAGACGACTTTTGCATAGCAATGGTCATTTACAGAACAGGGCAAGGGAAATTTTCAAGGAAGATTTTTTTCTATATTAACATCTAATTCCCCCCCAAATAAACTAAATTAGAAAAATGTCTCCCTACACAAATAAGAAAATTTAGTGAAAAGATGGATATGCTTTAAAACACAGGAAAACGTTGCAACATTGGAATTGGGACCCATAGCAGGTCAAGAAGATTTGAAATTTCTGCTTGTGATTTTTAGGTAAATCAGCAGCAGATTTTAGCATTCCTGCAAGTGAAGGTGTGATATCACTTTAGTCTAGCATCTGTTTTTCACGGATCCTTGTAAGCTATAGTCTGAGTGATCTGTGAAAAAAGGTTCTGACAAGAACTTACTTTACTCTTTGCTGGGTGGTTACACGATCAGTAAAAATGACCGTTTTTACTCTTTCTATTTACGACTTTAGTTGCCATTTCACAGAGTTCATCATGTTGTTATTTTTTTCAGTGGAGCGCCTGATTTGTCATAAGTTTCCAGGTGTGGATGTCTTGAAAAGTTACAATTTTTATAGAAATACCCCAATGGGGTCCAAGGTACCTCCGAGATGACTTGGAACAGAACGGACATGCACGGCATCTGCTCCATTAATCTCAAGGAGCGATGAAGGATTCGACGGAGGTGCTGTAGACCCCTCGTTCTTGTGATCAGTGGGGGTGAGACCCCCACTTATCAGCATGTTAGGCCCTAGATATGAGAAAATGACTTCTGTTTTAGAATGAATGGACTATAGGGGATGTAACTGGAATGTCCCTTTAGTAAATGTAACGTGTGTTTCAGATACTTGTGGCAATGATCATTGTGGGGTTGTGATGGTTGTATAGTGGCTATTTCTGGTATTGCAGCTAAACCCCATTCACTTTAATAGTACTGAGCTGCAACAAAGCCATGTGACTGATGGATGTGACATCCCAGGCCTTTGAATAGAAAGTGGAACTTTTTAAAGTCCTGGGCTCTGGTCGATGGGTTTGCTGACCCCTGTCACTCTGATACTAATCACCTATTCTTTCTTTACGAAAATTACCATCAGATTTCCTGATTATTAACTATTAATGCTGCTGGGTAGATCCCAACAATCTGGTTAGAACACTAAGTTTAGTAGTAGCTGTGCTCCTTTCGTTTATCTAGAAAACAAACTTTATTTTTATGCAAATGATGCCCACGTGCTTCAAGTCGTCTCTAGAGTTGTGCTGGGGTCTCGGGCTATTACAGCCCCCCCTTTCACCCCTGGATCATTTTTCTCCCTGGGCACTCCCCCTCCTGCTCTGTGTTGGAAATATTGTAGCAGAGCAGAGCTAATTCTCTGTGTTGCTGTGAGATTTTTGGCAGAACGAGCAGGGGAGAAGTGCTGCAGGGAGTGTGTAATAGCCAGAGACCCTGAAGCACTTGTGCGTCATTAGCATAAAAATAAAGTTGGTTTTCTAAGTGAATATAAGGGGCCAAGCTCATGATAAACACTGTGTTCTGACCACACTGCTAGGAGATACTAGCAGCATTTATAGTTAATCATCAGGAAATATGTAAAATTCCTTGAAGCTTGGTCTTGTGTTGTTCCACCATAAATCCCCTAGGTGGCAGCATTTGTCTTATGGTATATGACATTAGTTGATCATTTTCCAAATTGATATCACAGCATAAACGACCTGCTCAGAAATATGTTGCATAAGTAAAAGAATCATCTGTTTGTTACTGATGCAATGATTTTTCATACAATCATGTAATCCAAGTCTTATTTGGGGGCATAAATAGTTTTTTGTATTACTTGTCTAAACTTAATACTTACTGTTAATTGAATGTATTAATTTATGGATTTTTATTTCTTTTCTAACAGAGCAAATTTGAAAGTGGCACGCTTCTCCTGACCACTCACAGACTAATATGGAGAGACCAGAAAAACCATGTAAGCCTTACCATTTACTCCTATATGTGTTAGGCTGCATTCACACACATGTATGGGGGACGTATATACAGCCGACGTATATGCGGCCGATATACGTCCCCTTCTGTGGGCTCACGGCACCGTACGGGACGGTGCAGCACACGTGCAATTATCATTGGGTTGTCAGGTGTTGCGCCCCAACCCGTCTGATTTTGATGACCGTACAATTAAAGGAGCTGTTCAGTCACAAGGATATGAAATAACTTGCTGTTTTGTGGCTGAACCTTGGGACCCCTATGGATCAAGAGAAACACTCCATGCACTGTCTATGGTGCTGACGCATCTGGATGTATCTGTGTCGGTCTCACTAGTGGGACCAACGCCGATCAGTAAGTTATCCACCATCCTGTGAATCAAGGATAACTTGTTTGAGCAGACAACCTTTTTAAAGGGGTTTTCCCACGAACTAAAGTTAGGCCCTATCCCGTGGATAGGGTCTAACTTGCTGATCAGTGGGGGTCTCAGTGCTGAGACCCCCACAGATCGCGAAAATGAGGGGTCAGACGGAGGGGCCGCTCTGTCAGACTAATGGAGCAGATGGCCGTGCATGACCGTTCTGCTCCATTGATCTCGGTGCAACTGACGGAGATTGGGGAGCGCAGCACTGTGCAATTTCCGTGAGCTCCATAGAGATTAATGGAGCAGAACGCTCATGTGCCGTCTGCTCCATTAATCTGACAGAGCGGCGAGGGGTCTGACGGACCCCTCGTTTTTCACGATCTGTGCGGGTCTCGGCACTGAGACCCCCACTGATCAGCAAGTTAGGCCCTATGCCGTGGAATTGTAGCTAAGCTGCACTGTTACAGTTCAGTGATGACGGAGAATGGAACTGTTCTTCTATCATTTTCTGTGCTGCTTCCAATACTGGACATCCGGATTAATCTGACCAGTGATATATTCCAGGACCAATCTTGTGATGGTTCATGATGCACTGTGGTAACCTCTCTTGTAGACTAAAGACTATCCTTCGTCCAAGTTTTGGTGATGGTTTTCAGTTCCGTTTACATACTATAAAAACTGCCCCCCTTATAAATGTATATTGAGTATGAATAATTATTTTGGCAGAGCTCTAGTGGTCTGTATATACATGATATTTTGCTTTCTGCTCATTTCTTCCATATCTGTGCAGGATTTCTGTGTTGCGGTTCCGCTCTCTCAGATTGTTTTCTCAGAAGAACAAGCAGGAGGAATAGGAAAGAGGTGAGTGATTTAGATTGGTATATAATGATGCCAGATATTCTGCATGGTGTGCACAGTAACTATTTTATGTCTTCACAAAGATCTTCAGTGGATTTTCCACACGCCAATCTGTGTTCAAAATCCATTGTATTTGCAGAGACCCTAAAGTTAAATAATAGACTTTATATTTTTTTTGATGTGATGGTTTGGATATAGGTTTCTGTTACATATATATCACTAAGAATACAAACAAACCCTTATATTTACCTAGAGACAAGTCCAATAAGGCCTCTCGTTCTGACTGTGCCTGCTCGTTGCTTCAATGAAGCTGGAGTTGTACACCCTGGAACTTACAGCACATGTGTAGTGGAGCCAGGGTGTGCTACATTGGTTCCATCAGGAACTTTTGATTGTTAGTCTCCCGATCCCCCTGATAAGTTCCCTTTAAAGGGAACCTGTCACCACTGAGCTGTTTTTTTTATCAGGGGACAGGTTGCTATAGACAAAGTACTGTTTATGCCAAATATGTTTTTAAAAAATGACTGTGTTATTTGATGTGTGAAATAAAGTATATGAAACTTTACCTTGCTCCCTGTTGGATGCTTCAGCCTGAGTCCCAGAGAGGAAAATTTCAAGTGACAACTTCCGTCTGCTCTGTAATATATTCACTGCTCTTCTGGCTCTTGTCTCTCCCTCCCCCTACCACATACGCTCCTTGCACTGAGATGCTGGAGCGAGAGATTGTGCGTGAGTGGACACATCATCGGCGTGGGGGCTGGCATGAGCCGGGAGTGACAAGCAGAGCAGTGAATATATTATAAAGCAGACTGAAATTGTCATTTAAAATTTTCTGGGACTCTGGCAGGGGCAGGTAAAGTTTCACTTACTGTAATTCAAACACCATACAACACAGACATTTTTTAGAAACATATTTGGCCTATACAGTACTTTGTCTATAGCAATCTGTTCCCTGGTAAAAATAGCACTCTGGTGACGGGTTCCCTTTAAGGTGTACGTTGCCCCACTATGTTGGGTTGTGATTACACGATTTGTGGCTGTACTACTTACACTGTCTGAAGATAGATTTATCTCAATTATGTTTGTGTACTCTGAAAGAAGTTGTCCGTAGGTTAAAAAAAACCATTGGTGCTTTCTTCCAAAAACAGCGACACACCGGAGCATGGTTTGTGCCCTTTTTGCTACTCGTCTTCATTCATCTCTATGCAGCTGAGTTGCAATGCTGAAACAAACAATGGTGAGGTCTGTTGCGGTTTTTAGAAGAAAGCAGCTGTGTTTTTCAACCTCCGGACAACCCTTTTAATATGGAAAGCTTGTGTAGATCCAGAACGCCATTTACATCAATAGGTGCGTTTCAGTTATCTTGTATGACAATGTGTATACACGTACAACAATGTGGATGGACAGGGTACAAAGTGCGACATGCTTAGAAATTATGTAGAGATGTAAAATAGATTTTATTATTCTAAGAGTCATAGTTCTAATGATCATAATAAAAATTAAATAAGTTTTATTTATTTTATTTTTTTAGTGCAAAAATTGTTGTTCATCTGCATCCTCCATCTCCAAACAAAGAACCTGGACCGTACCAAACCAGCCGCTACTCCTATGTCAAGCTGTCCTTTAGAGAGCATGGCCAGATTGAGGTCAGTGACCATTAGCTTAGTATGTATGAAAAGTAAGGGGTTTTATATGATAGGAGTTATCACACAGACAGGAAAATGGTAGCAGTACTTATCTGCATATGTAAATGATGTGTATTTAGAATGGGTAAATGAATATTTGCAAACACATTTCTCCTGTGTACTTGAAACTTGCAGTTCAATCGGCGACTATCGGAGGAGCTGACACAGAAGAGGTGGACGAGGATGCCTCCTCCTATTCAGATGAGCAAAGGTCCTCAGGTAACTCTTAGAAGCGTCTTATGTTCTTCTGTACCCTGCCCCTCTCTACATCATTATATAACCAGGCAGATGTTCTGTACAAGTCCCTGCAGACTATTGCGCACCCTTTGCCTGTACAGGCCTCAGCGCTGCTGGTTCCTCTTCTGCTTGGATGATCACTGTGCCTGAGGCTGCACATAGTTTTCTTGTCATATTTACCTGATTCATCTTCATCATTAGACTCCAGGAAATAAGGAAATCTTAATGAACTACCATTGCTTTGATCTAACAGATGTTTAGGAAGGGTTTTATTTTGTCTTAGAAAAAGATATACATTGCTGATAATAACTGACTCAAGATAATTTTGTAAAATATTGTCTTCATCATGCTGAATTGGATATCCTTTAATATATTGTACCTAGTAAGTTCTATAGACTTACTAAAAAATAAATTACATTGACTGTTCAGGGAATCCCCACAGATAAAATAAACCATTTCTAAGTTCCAATCCAGGCTTAAAGGGGTGTTCTAGGCTAATCTTCTTACATATGTTATTTATGGCCTCCTCCCTTCTAAAATCAACTTTTTAGATTATGCAAATGAGTTAGACTTGCTCTAGGTGACGTTACCTGAGCCCCTCCCTGCTGTAGCCCCCACCTCACTCCCTGAGCACTTCGCTCCCTCTGCTTGCTGTAATCTCACACTGTGGCAGTGGTGCTCCTGCAAAGTATAACAGCCTGTGAACACAGAGCATGAAGGGGCTCTGGTAACCTCTTTTAGAGCTCTTGGTGCTCCTTAGCATAATTTTAAAAGTTGATTTTAAAAGGAGGGAGACCATGGGTAAGAAATATAAGAAGATCGCCATAGTCATGGTGCTGGCATCTATAAGTAAGTGTCCCTGGTTTATCATGATGCATTTTGTTGATAAATTTCCTTTCAAACTGCCCCAGGACCCTAAATCACAGGGTTATAGTCTAAGATGCCCTGGGTCACTCCCCATGTAACCCAGTATGGTCATGTTGATATTTGGGGTGGCAGCACATATCATATTGTATGACTTCTGGGTCAGTTGTTCAATTCGGGGAATATGGCCAACATAGAGCTCATACTTCACAGACAGATGGATGGCTGACAGTAAGGTGTGAACTTGTCTTATGATTTCTTTTTTATTACTTTAGTTCATTGTAAAATGTTGATGGGAATAAGCAGTTAATTAGTTTGGTTGCTTACAGCGGATATTGGCATTGCCAGTGTTTTCTCCTCTCTGGCTTTGGACATTTACAGTTTACATCCTGCAGCATACAAAGATTTCTCTTCTATAAATCATCTACATGGTGAGAACTTTTTTTTTATGCTTCCTTCCCTTTTTCTTTTTTTTCCTTACAAAGGCAGGGAGAATAAAAGCTGTCGGGATTGTAGGCATCGAGCGGAAGCTGGAAGAGAAAAGAAAAGAGACGGACAAAAACATTTCCGAGGTTAGTGGAAATCTGATGGTGTTTCAGATATTTGGGCCAGTCATGGACTTGTACATTACTGTTCTGCGGCTTTCCAGCCCTTCGGCACGTGTAAAAGTGAAAACGGAAAATACTTCTCCTGTAGAAACGTTTTTTGTATTTCATACATAGATCAAGCACCTTTGCATAAAAGAAGTTGTCAGACTATTACACACCTGCCGTTGCGCCTCATGAAGACATAGTGCAGTTGAAGAGAACCTGTCACCAGTGATGCCCCCGCACAAACCTCACTCAGTTAGATGTCTTTAGACGTGTTTCAGTGATGTCTATCCGCAGGATTAGAGCCACCATTCTTCTAAAAAAGACTTTTATTCATGTCCTCTCTTCCTTCCATGGAGGCGGGGGGCTGCAGTATACAGTCAAGGTACTCCGCCTCCTCACTGATGTGGACACAGCTAACCTGACTGCAGAAAATTCCTGAGGAAGTGGTGAGGAAGTGGTGAGAGACTGTGGCTTTGTGTTAGCAGTGTCGGTATCCGTGAGGAGGAGGGGTAGCTTGACTGTATACTGCAGCTTCCCGCCTCCATGAATAAAACAGAGGACATGAATAGAAGTAATTTTTTTAGAAGATTTCTGGCTCTAATCCTATGGATAGAGCTATCAGTGGAACATTTATAAAGACATCTAAATGGTACTGTTTATGGGTTGTGGGGTGGCTCCCTGGTGACAGGTTCTCTTTAGGTACAAATGGCTATAAGAAACTTTAATATTTCTTATTCAAGCAAAATCCTTCTTCCTTTACTTATCATTCTCTTTTCCTCCTCCATCCTGCTTCTTAAACTATTAAACTGCTTCATTCTGAATTCTTTATCTATTGTGAACGTTAGTATGGAGTGATTGCTAAGTAACAAAATGCCAATGGAAGCCTATGGAGAGAGAGAGAAGTAGAAAGCTATAGAAACACATAGATGGTGCTGAAAGTGGTGGTAAGTGCTGGCATTACGGCTACACTGCTTAGTAATGATATAACATTTTAAATGCTGCTACATCTGAGATAAAGAGAATTCAGGGATCAGAATCTCCCCTATGTGTGCAGGAGGTAACATAGCAGCCAGCCATATAATAACCAGTTATAGTGTTAATCATCATAAACAGTATGTTCTAAACCTTTAAAGGGAACCTGTCATCAGAAATTGGCCTAATATACATAACCGTATGTTGTCAAGCAGCTCTTCAAGATCTAAATGATGTTTCTTCCATGGCCCAGTGTGGTGGCATCATCCAGAAAATCAACTTTGAAGTGAGATGTAAGTTGGTTTTATGAAGTCAAGGAGGCGGAGAGTTAAACACTAAATTCAAGCTTTCCCTGCCTTAGAACACTGCTTCACTGTAATTGATGGTCCTGCATCCAGGGAAATCATTGATCTGATCTGAAGTCCGGTGTTCTTCAGAGGCATGGAGAGATTGACTTCAGTGTTAAACTCTCCGCCTCCCTGACTTTATACATCTAACTTACATCTCACTTCAAAGTTAATTTTCTAGATGATACCATTACACTGAGGCATGAGAGCTACATGATCTAGAATCTGTTCGACTGCTTAATAACATACTGTTAGTGGTTTATTAGGCCAATTTCTGATTTCAGGTTCCCTTTAAATCGTGGCTAGACTTTGTGTGGATTAGCATTCATTTTCTTTGCAATCCTTCTCAGGTTAGCCTGTCACTGTAGCCGCTTTCACATATAACTTGCTCACTCTTGTGAGTACCATCTTGTGAAACCATAGACAAGAAAATAGTCTATCTGCTGTGGGAGGTGGGCTGCTAATTCTTGCTGTATCTGGAGGAAGGGGCAGACTATGCGAGTCTGCTCTCTGTGTAGCTAGCAGGGGCTATGCTCTATTGTTAGGTGCAGAATAAATGGAATTTTGCATTTTCTGTCTAACAAGGCCTGAAGCAGCAGATTATGTAACCCACAGTAGCCCCTTCAGGGATGTTTGCAAAAAAAAAAAAAAAAGGAAAACCCCATTTAGGATTATTTAGACTGTTTTGTTTATTTTGAAGGAAATCTCTCACCAGGATGAAGGCTTATAAACCAAGGACATTTGCATGCTGGTGTGTGTTCTCTCTGACAGGATTTGTTCTTCTTTTATCTTCTTATGCCTTTGTTTTTACAAAAAAAAGTTACAATTTATGCAAATGATTTTGTCTCCGTAGCTACTAACTGAGCCCGGAGCCTCTGTGGCTCATTTATTTAATTTTTAAATCCTTTTTTCGTACAAACAAGGTCCTAAGAGGCTGAAAGAAGAGCAGACCAGTATGTCAGTGTGCTTGGTTTACAATTCTTCATCCTGGTGGTAGATTTCCTTTGAGGATGATACAGAAAGCCCAGAAGAATGCAGACTCACATTTCTAGCGTTATTGCATCTTTTTTTTGATGGTAAACGGCATTTATTTTATTCCTCTTGGATATTCTTCTAATCTTTGTTGTCATACAGTGGACTCTCACCTTTACCTGTAGACAAGTTGTGGCATTGTGCTAGCCTTACACGAGGCATCCCTTTACTGCAGTGTTTCTCAGGAAGGGTTTACCTTACATTCCTGCTTTGCTCTCCAGCTAAGCTTTGTGATGACTTCATGTTCCTTATGCATCTTTTACTTGTGATTTCTGTCATTCTGGGGATTTTGTTATTCAGGATCTTTTATTCAGGTGTCATTTTTACTGGGAGCAGACAACAAGCTACATTACCTGCATCATACATTGCCGGAGCCTGACATAACTCGCCTCATTCCTTTGTCTTGTTGTTTGTGATATACACGACATGGGATTTTATTAAACTGTGGTTGTATTTCTTAGTTCCTCATGTGAACCCATAGAACAGACTGCAGTGGTTATTGTATCTCATTAAGGCTAAATTTACACTGACGTATGCCGTGGTATACGTCAGCCGCGATTGAGTGACTCCTCCCCTCTCCATAGCAATGCATTGCACACGGTCTGTAACACTGGGATAGATGGGCAGTCTTGCCTAAGTTGAAGGAGTGATGACATCAGTATTGGGGTACGTGCAGACAATATAGGGGATCGCCCTCCCCAGACCCTCATTACGAGCTATAGCAGAAATCTGCTAGTTAGTTCCTTTTGAGCAGCGCTGGTCAGCCTGAGAGTATCCGACAGGCTAGTGGAGCATAGAGCACATAGAAAAATCTTCAAGTTACAGAAATGAAGAGGGGACTGGAAATCGTGGGAACCGTCCCAAAAAGTTTAAAGGAAATCTGCCATCTACAATTAAGTCTGATAATCCAGGGACACTTGGTGAGTGTGGTAATCTTCTTATATTTGTTATCCATGACCTTTCTTCCTTCTAAAAATCCACTTTTAAAATTATGCTAATGAGTCTCAAGTGCTCTGGGGGCATTGCCAGAGCTTTCAGCGCTGTAGCTTCACAGGCTGTAACAATTCGCAGAACATGTCTGACCAAACCCCTGCTCTCTTTGCCCCACCTTTGCTTGTGTACTTTAACAGTAGCAGGAAGTGCAGGGGGAGGGGAGACCTGATTTTCTCCTTGTAACAGCCTGCAAAGCTACTGCACTGAGGGGCTAAGGAAACACCCACCAGAGCCATTCTGGCTTATTAGCATAATTTCAAAAGTCTATTTTGGTAGGTAGGAGGCCATGGATGACACATATAAGACTATTACCACAGTCACACTCCCTGGATATATGAGTAAGTGCCCCTGGTCTATCATGAAGGATTATGGTGGTAGATTTTCTTTAAAGAGCTAGGTAGCTACTATGTACACAGATGCCAACGGTGGTGACTAAGATGTTATAAGTGTCTGTTCCAAAATACCTACAGTATGTGATATCTATATGAAGATCTGGAGGGTAACTTTAATGTTGAGGTCTGATTCACTTCCCGCTTTCTTCCTGCAGCTTCTGTATTGTTCCTGTCTAGAATCTCTAGATGCAGATCAGAGGCTATACTGTGCATTGTTTTTCAGATCCAAAGCGATGGAGTAAATCTGGATTTTTGATAATAAATTGACAACTAGATGTTACTTTTTGGGGAGAGTCCTTTTATATTAATATGCCCCAGTACAGTCTGGTACTTCTTAAACAGTGCAGGATCAAACATTGTAGGGGGTGTAACGTCACATTTTGCATTTCTCATATCAATCACTGTGCCAGGCAAAGAGTTATAATACCGGGCTACACTGGTATACACTTCCCTGCCTGGCATAGAATTGCAACATTAACCAGCAACCCTTCAGCTTGAATGGTCGCACGCTATAGAGAGTGCTACCCCCATTGGTGAACTCTGTGTGACGGAGGCATGTAGCGGAAATAATCACAATTACTGGTGGTGCAAAGTAATTTCATTTCAAGGCTTGAAAACAGGTTTACAAGCCCTGATACATGTCCCCCTGTGTATCGTAGTTATAAATGATGCAAGAAGTCACCACAAACTAATAACTTTCTTGTTTTTACTTTTGTTAACTTCCATCCTATAAGGAGGGGACGTTGTTCAAAAACAAATAATATTCTACATTACAGAGTACAAACAGTCATATGGAGCAATAGGAGTGAGGGCCCTGATCACAAGAGCTTACAGTCTGAGGATGAGGGGGTGACACAAGAGCTTACAGACTATGAGGATGAGGGGGTGACACAAGAGCTTACAGTCTATGAGGATGAGGGGGGTGACACAAGAGCTTACAGTCTATGAGGATGAGGGGGTGACACAAGAGCTTACAGTCTGTGAGGATGAGGGGGGTGACACAAGAGCTTACAGTCTGTGGGGATGAGGGGGGTGACACGAGCTTACAGTCTATGAGGATGAGGGGGTGACACAAGAGCTTACAGTCTGTGAGGGAAAGTTTAGTTTCACTGCATTTTTAAAAAATTGAGTACGTATCAGACCGGTGGGGGTATAAACGAAACACTAAAATTGCAAATTTATAATTTTCTATAGATTTCTGGCTAGTAGTAAATGTAAATCCATACATACAAGGGATATGATGGATATAAGAAGGGCTGTATATTTGGCTGTCTTGAGTTATTTTTCGGCCGATCACGTTCCTTGTTCAAGTCCACTGTTTATTTACAAGGGGCAAATTGAAGTAAAATGCGGCGGGCTATTTGTTGGGCAGATAAATCGGGGGACGTCCGGCTGTAGTGTAATTAATATTAGAATGTACAGAGCTCTCCCGGCTTCCTGCGCCTGCTGCTGCCCGCTGATAAGACCTCAGCCATGTTGTATTGTGTTTATGTGAGGAAGTTCCTGTTAGGTGTGTGCCTGTTCCCCTTTGTCCTCACTTCTCTGCCTCTTTGTGAGCGATGAGTTGTAGTATGTTATTAATTAGGGTTGGGAAGCCCAGGACCTGATAGCAAGACCCTTTTATGGGGGCGACAACGCTTCTTGTAGAGAATGAATCAAGTCATACAAAGCAGTTCAGTGCTAAGTGCCCCTTAATGTTAATCTATTTTTTCTTCCCTGACTGATGGCAGAATATGAGAGAGGAGAAGTTCACTTTCAGTGGGATATGCTGCTGCCCTCCATTGTAAAGATATATAAGGAATTCTCCATATGTTTCCTTACATTGGAGGGGAAAAAAAACGAATGTGCAGACTGCTCCCTGACACACTGGAAGTGCCACAGAAGGTGGGATATCACAGGAGGTCCCCAAAGTGGCTGCCGGAGGGTCATGGGCAGAAGGGGAAGGTTTACCAGGGTAAGAACAATATAGATGAGCCTGTTAGGGGGTTGTACTACTCCTATATAAACTTTATTTTTCAAGCCCAACCTCTTTTTGTGTATGTCGCACTTATTTCCCTGTTGTGCAGCCTCCTGTCAGCTCTGATCTGATGCCACATTGACTATTAGAAGATCACAGAGAAAGAGAATCTATCAATCCCATGATGCCTCAGCATAGAATCACATGGGCAGCTACAGACCGTTCTATTGCTGCCTACTGGCAAAGCCGTGCAGGGACTCTCTTCTTAGCCCATAAGCACACAGTCAGGGAGGCTGTGTGCTCATCTTAATTGTGTGACTGGAGCCATATAACCAATACAAACAGATGTGATAGCATTTTGTTCTAGCTTTTCCCCTACAGAGAGCCTATTTGGTGCAGCCCACGATAACCTTGTACAATGGTGACCACCTTGACAGTACAGTAAACCTGTATGAGAGCTATTATGAGATGACAAAATTCACTTGAAAATTTTCGTTACCTACAGATTCTTAGGTTTTGCGCAGTATCTCGTGCTGTGCACATTTTAGAAAAATTTGCATTGATACAATATAACCATCTGCTTGTTTCATAATCTATTTTCCAGGCCTTTGAAGATCTCAGTAAGCTTATGGAAAAGGTACAGTGAGATATATATATATGGGCCGGGGTTCAGCGCTGCCATTTCCTGTCAGCAGTGCAATGAAAGACGGTTGTCTCCGTTATTTTTACAGGCCAAGGAAATGGTGGAACTGTCCAAATCGATAGCGAACAAAATCAAAGACAAACAAGGGGACATCACAGAAGATGAGGTATGAAAACACATCTGCACGCAGGTTGTCAGGGTACATGGGAACAATCACGCCACAATATTTTGTAAGAAGGACACGCTCCAGGAATAACATGATGAGAAGTTGTGTCTGGGATCGAAACATCTGTCACTTCCCTGTCCATTGTAAATATCCGCTAACATGTCTATATTTTATAGATTATTCAGCATACTGTGTCATCTGTTCCATACAAACATCATTTCCAGATCATTATTAATATAAACATAAGTCTCTGCTGCCCGTCGTATTAAGAATGCCATATACAGGCGGTCCCCTACTTAAGAACACCCGACTTACAGACGACCCCTAGTTACAGACGGACCTCTGGTAATTGGTAATTTACTATACTTTAGCCTTAGGCTACAATAAACAGCTATAACAGGTATCACAGGTGTCTGCAATGAAACTGTATTGTTAATCCTGGTTCTTACCCAACATTTTTGAAATCATGCAATGAATCTGTTATCAGTTTTGACCATAATAACCTGAAGGCTTTGGAGAGCTGTGTTACTATACCTTTGCGTGTGTAGTTAGTAGCAGCAGGACTGTGAACTTAAACAAAATCTACCACCAGGATCATGGGTTGATTATAATAAAAAATAGTTCCTTGCAGAAAAAATCCTAAGGGGTTTGTAAGTAGGACTTGTCTACCATCAGTCAATCCAGGTTCACAGCTCCTGTAAGTGCTCTGGGCAAGTCTTCGAGACTGAAGAGCTTTCTGCTCTTTGCAATGAACTGTTCCATAGCCCCTCCCCTCTGCTCTGAGTGACTGCTGTAAGTATCCAACCAAAATCCTGAGACCGATCGTACTTCTAACAGAGGGAAGGGAATGTGGAGCAGCAGGGAGCAGAAAGCTCTTCAGGCTGAAAGATTATAACTTCACATTGCACTGTCCTTTCCCTACTAACAACATACCGAAAGGTAAAAGTACACGGCTTTCCACAAATTTCAATTTGAATAGAGGGAGTGAATCGCCAAGTGAAAATACCAGGGATTTATCCACTGGTTATGCCATAAATATATAGTACTGGACTATCCCTATAGGCTAACCATAGACAAAGTGTTGGTGAATGCCACAATATCTAGTATAACGTATATGAGAAAACTAGAAAGCCCTAAATTGTGACTGATGCTATACGGTATCTGTATGTTGCCATTGTTGTGTACTTACAGCTTTGTAAAATGTGGGAAATTTTTTTTCTAGACAATAAAGTTTAAATCTTACCTGCTGAGTATGGGAATTGCCAATCCAGTGACGCGGGAAACACACGGTTCTGGCACACACTACCACATGCAGCTGGCAAAGCAGCTTGCCACAATGTTACTGACCCCATTGGAGGTAAGTGAATACGATAGAGGGAGGACACCTCTCTGATCATATCCGTGCCCTTGGATTAAAGGGAACCTGAATAAAATGTAAACCAGTCTACACAGTGGAAATGAAGTACAATGTGGAGACAGCATGTTATGGGGCAGGAGGAACAGAGTAAATAGGACAGTCTGTACAATCTTCAGTCTGCATTTTATAGAGTGGAAGGATCTGTGTAGATTGTATAGTGTCTTATCTGTAGGCAGCATGTTATAGAGCAAGAGGAGCTGAGTAGAATGTACATGGTGTGCTATCTGAAGACTGCATGCTATAGAGTCCAAGGCTCTGTGTAGATTGTATATAGTGTCCTATCTGGAGACAGCAGGTTATAGAGCAGGAGGAGCCGAGCAGGTTGTACATAGTGTCCTATCTTCAGACAGCATGTTACAGAGCAGGAGGAGCTGAATAGATAGGACACTATGTACAATCTGCAGGCAGCATGTTATAGAGGAGGAGGAGATCAGTACAATATACATAGTGTCCTATCTGCAGGCAGCATGTTATAGAGCAGCAGGAGCCGAGTAGAATGTACATGGTGTCCTGTTTGCAGTGGGTCCAGTGGGCATTTTTACTCTTTATATTAGAAGGGCTCCTCTAGCAACTCTTTATGATATCACTCTTGTCCATGTTTGATTTTGTGTAAATGATTTAATATTTCTTTTGTTCTGCCTTTTTATTTTTTTTCAGGAACGAGGGGGCATAATGTCTCTTACAGAAGTATACTGCTTAGTAAATCGAGCTAGGGGCATGGAGGTAAGTGCTGTTCATTTTTTTTCATGGCAACTTCCAATCAGTCCCTATTATTACATGCTTCCATACTAGGGGAATGGGAGGACTAGAATACACTGACAGATTAAAAAATTTGGGATTATTCAGTTTAGAAAAAAGACGACTGAGGGGAGACCTCATTACAATGTACAAATACCTGAACGGACAGTACAAGGATCTCTCCAAAGATCTTTTTATACCTCGGCCTGTGACCAGGACAACGGGGCATCCTCTACGCCTAGAGGAGAGGCGATTCTACCATCAACATAGACAAAGGTTCTTTACTGTAAGAGCAGTGAGACTATGGAACTCTCTGCCGCAGGAGGTTGTTATGGCGGACTCTATGTACATGTTCAAGAGAAGCCTGGATGCCTTTCTGGAGAGAAAAAATATCACGGGTTATGGGGATAAAACATTTATTTAATTCTTAAAGGTTGGACTTGATGGACTTGCGTCTCCTTCCAGCCTTATATACTATGATACTATGATACTAACGTTTTAATGTTAAACAGTTATGTAAAACAGTGCCTCACCTTCCCACGGGTCAGAAGTGGTACTACAGCTCTGCACATTTCATGAGCTGTAATACCAGACCTAAACCATTAAAGCAGATGTGCAATCCTATAATACTAGGAACATTTAGTCTTTTTTTGCATATTTGATGGATGCGCTCTTTTCACAGCTGCTTTCTCCGGAGGATCTGGTAAACGCCTGTAAAACGTTTGAATCTCTGAAGCTTCCTCTGCGGTGAGTTGTTCGCTTTCTTTCTGAACACATTGGTGGCCTGTAGCCCTTCAGTTCCTCTGACTCACAAGACTTTCCTTCCCTGCTCAGATATAAGGGTTTGGCAGCCTCCTGTATGAAACACTGAGCGACGGCCTAGGATAAACTTCCTGTCTAGTTTCCCATTCATGTACCTTTTGACCTGCACTGAACAATAGGACAAAGGTGGCTGCTATGTCTCCAGCCTATACAATGGAGCTAATGTAACAATGCTTGCACTTTGCTATGCAGGATACACAACAATATGCTTTATGACTACATGAATTGACTCTAGGAGCCTGTGCGGGGCTGTAGAAACCTGTTCACCATCTGCACCATCCATCATCTTCTTTCTCATCTTCCCTTTCTTTAGGCTTCGTATTTTTGATAGCGGGGTCATGGTGATCGAACATCAGTCTCACAATGAAGAAGAAATGGTGGCTTCTGCTTTAGAGACGGTATGTTCAGCCTAAAATCTCCAATGTACAATATTAAATTAGCAGCTGCTGCTGTTAAAGGAAACCTACCATCAAAATCAAGTATGATAAACCAGCGGCAGTGGACTGGACTGTGATAATATTCTTATATTTGTTATCTATGACCATCTAAGTTCTAAAATAAACTTTTATAATTTTGCTCATGAACCTGAAGGTCTCTGGGGAGTGTTTCCAGAGCCACTCAGTGCTGTAGGTTCACCTGTCGTTACAATGAGCAATTCTCCCCTGTACCTGCACTTCCTGCTACTGATGGTTTACAGAGGGGATGGGGAGAGACATATTCTGTTCTTTGAAACGGCCTGTGTATCTGCAGCAGCTTTGGTAACGCCCACAGAGCCTTTCAGGCTCATTTGCATAATTTTACAAGTTGATTGTGGATAACACATATAAGAAGATTACCACAGTCCTGGTGCCTGAGGCTATGAGAAAGTGACACTAGTTTATCATGATTGGAAGATTTTTTTTAAAGGAAATGGTCTCCTTCTGAGTATACTACCAATTCCAGCACAGAATTTACCTCTTGGTTTACGAGCAGCAAATCACTGGCAATAGGTTTACATATTAATGTTTCGGTGATGGGATCCATGATTGACAATGTTGCAACAGAAAGCGGAGGGGACATTGTCATCACTTTTCACAACTATTCATACATTCCCCTCTTATTTCCCAGGTATCTGAAAGAGGCTCGCTGACTTCTGAGGAGTTTGCCAAGATTGTAGGAATGTCCGTCCTGTTGGCCAAAGAAAGGTATTTCCCTTGGGTTTAATGGCTGCTCCCCTTCTGTGCTGTTGTACGGTATCTAACTGTACTCTTCTTTTTGGCAGATTGCTTCTTGCTGAAAACATGGGACATCTCTGCAGGGATGATTCAGTGGAGGGCTTGCGCTTCTATCCAAACCTCTTCCTGACGCAGAGTTAAGTGTCCATTGGAGATACCTGTACAGATCACACGGCGCAGGAGACAGAGACTGGATATATAAGAATGATGTTGGCTTTAAACTTAACAGGACAGCAGGAAACAGATTTCTTACAAAAAATTACTTTGTTTTGTAATGTATATATCTCAAAGGAAATGTTTTATTGCAAATGAGTGCACATAAAATGTGGATCATTGTCAACAGCAGCTCATCCCTGTATACAGACAATACGTGATTGCATTATGACGCTCAATTATATCATTATTTAAAGGGAATCTACCACCAGGATGAAGGACTGTATGCAAATGAGTCTGAGGGCTTCAGGCTCTATAGGTGTTAATACAGCCTTGAGCCCCTCAGGCTCATTTGCATACAGGCATTCATCCTGGTGGTAGATGCCCTTTAAACCACACAAATGATGGCATTATAGAAAATACACAGTAAATTAGATCTATTTAAGCACAGGTGCAGTTCCCCAAAGCAGTCCCTAAACAGTGCATATTGTAGGACCCCCTCTTTCCCCCCACATCCCTGGGGATATGTTTTCAATATAAAAAAATTGGTAATGACCTAAAAGAAAATGCATAATAATTACAAATTAGTTGTTACCACTAGGGGGAGCTCTCTGCATAATGTTGTACACCAGGAGAATTTCTCAAGTGACTTTCAATCTGATTAGAGATGAACTTTAGATGTGAATGGACAGCATTAGACATTCATAACATTGTATCTGCTTTCTCCTGGTTCATCCGGAGAGATTGATAAACATACTTGACATTTTTCGGCTCCTGTGTTGTTGACAAGCCTTAGGCTGGGGTTGTCACTTCCTCATCAACTTTGAGGCACTCCCCTCCATTCACAGTGTTGAGGCTACCTGACGGACTGGCAGAACAGGTGACTCCAAAACATTTGTCATTCAGGACTGTAGCACTAAGCATTGCGTATACTGTTTTTATCCTATTCTCTATATACTTGTAATACACTCTCAGTTCCTCAGTGTATTCCAGATCTGTTTGTTGTCGGTGAATGTGAACTGAAAACGAGTATAGGGATCATATTCCTTATATTTCCACTTAGTCTAATGTTAATTATTAAAGGGCATCTACACCAGGATGAAGGATTGTATGCAAATGAGCCTGAGGGTCTCCAGACTCTATGGGTGTTAATGGAACCTGGAGCCCCTCAGTCTCATCCTGGTGGTAGATGCCCTTTAAATGGTGTTTCCAGGCTGACAATATTAATAACTTTTCCATTTGATTGGTCATCAATATGAGATAGATAGGGGTCCAAAGGGTTAGCAGTTCCGAGTAGCTGATTAACAGGGTATGAAATGGGAAGTGGACAGCACCGTTTCCTGTGTAGTGGTCAGATCAGGATACTGCAGATTTGGATCAGCTCATATCCATTTAAATGGGAGCTAATCTGGAATTTCTTTTTTCAACCACAACACAGAGAACGGCGCTGTCTGCTTCCTGTTCCCTGCCTTTATAAAGATTTATTATTATTTATTAGGTGCTATGAATTGCCAATCTGTTGTGGGGGGTCTGCTTAATCTCCAGTAATCTCTATAGGTCATCAATATTTTTAACATAGTTGTCTGCAATGGATATTTATTCTTAAACCTTGTTCCTTCAAAATTATGAAAATCTTATTGTCACAGGGGCAAAATAAACCCACTGTCTGGAGTTTCACTTACAAAATATAAGGTTCCGACTTGCCTACAAAGTAAACGTAAGGACAAACCTACAGACCCTATCCTGTACGCAACCCAGGGATTGTCTGTATAGGACTAATTTTGTAGTGATGAAATCTGGATCAAGAGGAGTTGAACCAAATTACACCTGTAGTCAGAAACTTTATAACGTCACAGGATGAGCGGGATATTATAATGGATAATGTGATGTGATGTGATGTGATATTATAATGGATAATGTGTACAGGACAGACAATGTTAAATCCTTCAAATCTGAGCAAATGTGATTTAGCTGGCTCTAGAATTCCTATATGAACCACATGGACGAGTATTAGATCTGAATAGGGAGGGTGCCGTGCTGAACAATTTACTTACCTGTTCTCTGGAGTTCACCTAAAGTGCATTGTCCGCCAATAATGCACTCTGCCGCGATCGTGCGCCCGATATGCTACATGTGTGGCTTCCCCGCTCAGGTCCGCCGGAGTTCACCTTCTTCCCAGTGTATGTAAGTTTGAATCTTAAATCCCGCCCTCAGATCGAATCAGTCGTATCGTCTGACCCTTTCTGTCGCATGAAAGCGGGCGCAGCTGCGCCACAACAATCCGATTGCGTGCGCCATAATCCCAGCACAGACACCTGTCAAAGCTGCGCAAATCCCAAAACCGGCAAAGAGTCCTACGAAAGTGCAACCCTTAGTAAATAAGCCCCAATGTGTTATATTTACTACATGATGTATATAACAGGGTTTGATCTGTTTCTTTGTCATTTCCTGATAGTCATGTCTATAAATCCTATTTTCTTAGTGCTATGTAATAAAGCAATATTTAAGCCATCTGTTTGGGTCTTTTTGTTTCCATCCTACATTGATGCTGTACAATAGGAATGAGAATTACTTCTAGTGAACAAAAGTTTTCCCAACCATCCAAAAATGTTCAAACCATGTGGTACCACCAGGAGAACCAGTTCTATGCTGGGAGAACAGGATTTTCTGCTATGTCTCTTCTACTTTTGTTTTCTTCTATAGTTTTTTTTTTTTTGTTATTTTTGTATTGGCATTTTATCCCTTAGGCCCAGTGCACATTGACCTATAGAAGCTTTTGCATTTAGATGTGTGGTGTTAGATTTTAGAGGTAGTTGTAACCCAAAACCAGGAGCGTGCTCAAAACACAGACGCTTCAGATCTTTCCATTATATAATTTCTGTATAAATTACACTATTACTGGGTTTGGCTTATGAAAACTTATGCAGAATACTGCAGCTTTAGGCTATATTCACACATGGCAGGTTAGCTACAGAAATTGCTTATATAATTTGAAAGCTGTACATGTATATATATTATTTGAAGAGGACGAGGAGTTGCGGGGGAGCATCAGGGCTGGAGCCTTCAGGTGAATACAAGGCGTTTTGTATTTTGTGTCATGTCTTTATAAACTGTATTACTGGAGGAGGCTGTGTATACTGTGTGCAGTGTGGCGTTATATACTGTATATAGGGCAGGAATATAATAATTCTTGTTTGGCCTTTTATGGAGTACTGTATCATTTAATTTGGTAGTATTTATATGGCGGGGGGGGTTATAAATAAATTAGGGGAACTGTATATTAATACAACTGGTATAATGTATATAAATTAGCTGGGCGTAGTTCTGGGGATGTGGTATATATAATTGTGGGTGTTGGAATATATAAAGGATGTTTTACATGGGGAATAGTGTGTTGTATAGTTGTATTGTGAATGTGATATATATATTTAGGAACATGATCTATTATAATGTAAGTGACTGTTGTATTTTTAGGGGCGCCGTGTGGAGTTGTGCTGCATGGATCTGAAGACATTTGACTGTGAATTCAGTAAAGAAATCCTAAAGAAGTCCTCTTCCTGATGTAACAGATTGTCACCTCTAAGGAACAAGATGTCACTAATGTCTGCGTCATTGACTGACTGCTAGTGTGTGAGGTAGCATCATCGGGTTTTAGGGGGGGGAGCGGCAGCAAAAAGGCCTGTATATCAATATCATTTGGAGGCACTACGTGTATTACATTCGGCAGTGCTTCATGTATATGTCATTTGGCAAAGAAGGGGGAAAGCCAGTTAAAAGTTGGCTATGGGGCTTTTCATTTCTAGTTGCGCCCTTGAGCCCTGTGTAGAGGGATATGCTACTATTTGTTGCAGGTGCTGCTGTCCCCATTGCTTTACACTTCCAGTATAGTAAGTATGCATTTTCACAAGACTTGCATAGTTTTGAGAACTATTAGCTATGCCCATTCATTTCCTGACTACTCTTCCTGGTGGGATTACTCCGCTCTGATGTGACATTATCCCATGGCACAATGAGAACGCGGCTCTACTGTAATATCTCTCCTTTGGCTTCCCCTTTGACTTAGTTTATGATAGAAGCAGCAAGGGGAGTAGTCCATCCTTTTCCCTCTCCACCCTTCCTTCAGGGAGGAGATTGTATTAGCTGCAACTTGTCTGGTGAACAAAATCTATTTACTGGAGAAAAGCTGCAGCCGCGCCAGTGCCAGGGAGATGCCTGTAGCTGTGCAGTGCCCCTGGCATAGTGCAGTAGTATGGCATGGCATGGTGAGGGGTAGTGATTCCAGGCTCCCGGCTATATCTGACAGCAGAGGGATACCTCATTGGCTGATATCTGCACATTGGAGGTAAGAGTCTTACTTATCTAGTACATAGACAAAAGCAAAGACTTGCTCACTTGTCAGAACCTGGGAGGGTGATTTATTACCATTTTCCTGTATATAACATGTGCTGCCTGATAATAAAGTAATAATGTGATTTGTATGAAATGGACCTGATGAGGTTGATTTTATCAATATTGAACATAGTTTGATCCATTTGGTGCATCTATGAAGGAGATCACTGGGTCCAACAACCAGCACCCCACAATGATCAGCTGGTGCCATTGGGCAGAACCATCTGTTCCCTATGTATAACTGTACTAGACACTAGACCAAGCTTTCTATTTATGGCTCTTATCTGACAAAATAGGTACCATAAAACCTCAAGTTCTGTCTCAATTATTTATTTTTAATAACTTTTTTACACCAAAATTGTGACTGCAAGGCTTGAAATATATCAATCAAAGTTTGTCCGGCACACTGGTATGTCACAGGGGATATATTCAAACAGATCTTCTTTATGGAGAATAAAACTTTATGTAATAAACAAATATCGATGCCCAAAACTGAAATATACTCTGAAATATACCCCCCATTTCTTTTCGTGTTGGTTTGGATGTTACATGTATATTATATTGGTTTAAACTTATGGGGCACATTTACTAAGAACAGTGCAAACTGAACTATGTGCAGTGGGCAGAGGGCGCCAGATTAATGATTTCTGGTGCACGATCATTTGCCGTGACAGGCTGTCTGGTTTTAATCTATTCATTACAATGTGCCATTCGAACATTGTAATAAAGGAGTAAGAAAATCCCCATATACTGCCATGCTGTCGTATGTCAGTGGATGGTAGGGTCAATCAGACACCCTAGGGTTAAAGTACCCTAGGGGGTCTGAAAAATAGTAAATAGTAGAAAAATTAAAAAAATATATAAATAAACAGTAAAAAGTAGCAAGTTAGGTTTTGCCACTTCCCAAAATGCTCAATCTATCAAAGTATAATAATGGTTATTTCCGGCGTTTAACCCTGTAATGGAAAATAGCGTCCAAAGTTGAAAATGGCACTTTTTTTTTTTGCCATTTTGAAAAATATAAAAGATTCAATAAAAAGTGAATAAAAGGCTGAACAGTCCTAAAAATAGAAGCATTGAAAACGTCATCAAAAGTCGCAAAAAATGACACCACCCACAGCTCCGTACACCAAAGTATAATAAAAGTTATTAGCGCCAGAAGATGCCAAAATATTTTTTCATTTTTTTTGTACAGGAGCTTTTAATTTTTGTAAATGAATGCAAACATTATAAAACCTATACAAATTTGGTATCCCCGTGATTGCACCGACCCAAAGAAAAAGTAGACATGTCATTTGGGGCAATCAGTGAAAGCCGTAAAATCCAAGCCCACAAGAAAACGGTGCAGATGCATTTTTTTTTCACCAATTTCACTGCATTTGGAATTTATTTCCCACTTCCTAGTACATGGCATGGAATATAAAATACCGTCACTACGAACTGCAATTTGTTATGCAGAAAACAAGCCATCACACAGCTCTTTACGTGGAAAAATAAAAAAGTTATAGATTTTTGAAGGTGATAGTGAAAAATATAGCAAAATAGCAAAAACGAATAAGGGCCTTGGCGTTAGGAGGCTAAATGCACGTGCAAGCAGGTTGCACTGAAAAGAACATGCAAAGTCTGACAGAAAACTGGCGCAAGGCCCTAAGTAAATGTGGGCCATGGACTATTGCAAAATAGATTTTTATTAGGGTTGGACCACATAAGATACTTACCCTATTTATGGGAGAAGGTGGTAAGTGTCTTATCTCTGACACAAGTTGGACCCCAATGGACCTGCTAGAAAGTTAAGTGTACATTTGCATATGCAACCAATTCATTTATATGGGTCTGTTGAAGATGGGTGTCCCATAGAAGTAAAAAGAGCATGATTAAGACAAAAATACTGTCAACTAGTTGAAGGGAAATGAAACCATCACCAAAAGAGTTTATAATCCAAAAGGAATGAAAGCTTAAAGGACATCTACCACCAGGATGAAGGGTGGTAAACCAAGCACACTGACATACTGGTGTGTGCCCCCTCTGGCAGGAGCTGCTCTTTTTACAATGATTTTACAATGAGCCTGCAGAGCTCTGGACTCAATAGCTATGGAGCACTGTGCCCCTCATGCTCATATCCATAATTTGTAAAGCATTTTTTTTTGTCAAAACCAGGGCGCACACACACACCAGTATGTCGGTGTGCTTGGCTTACAATCTGTCATCCTGGTGGTAGATGTCCTTTAAGGAATTGAGTAGAATCAGTGTCGGACTGGCCCATCAGAGCATCAGAGAACCCTCCGGTGGGCTCCAGGTTTTAACACTTTATAATGGGCCCCAAAGATCTTCATTTGAAAGTTAAGGGAGTAATCAATGGATATGATTTCATATACGCTGATTCCAATATTATAGATTATTAGATCTTTTTGATGATACATCCTACATGATATGATTGTTTTAATGGTATTTTATGGTTGAAGGTTGGGCCCTCAAGATCACCACCTCTGGTAGGCCCAACACACACCAGTCCAAGACTGAGTAGGTGTCATCTGTGTTGGAACTGTGTCTTCAGTAAACAATAAGATACAAAAAGTGAGGGAACAAGTGACAAAATAGTTTCCCCATAGCATGTGAATGGGGGTCGCAGACTCGCCATTCATACACATGTGAAGTTTTGATGATATTAGTGTGTAAGCAGGAATGTGTGAACTGTAAATGTGGTTATATAAAATCTACGAAAGCAAAAGTGAAGAAAATACATTCCTCTGAGATAAGTCTGTGATAAGAGTAATCAATATATACAAATGGTGACAAAATGAGAAAGAAATGTGTCAGGAGAGCTAACAATCATTGTGGAGTAATACTGATGTAATGTTTACTATTGGGTTACTGTGTATCGGTTGCATTATTACTGTATGACTTGCACATTCTGGTCACCAGACATGTGACATTTTAAAGTATGTGACAACGTGTAGCATGTAAGAAACTGTATCATTATATTTGTAGCAACAATCCCGTGTATGGTATTATATCCACAGCTAATGGATGGAGGTTGCCTATACACAGTAAAGGGGTTTTCCAGATTTTTTTTTTTACCATTATATACATATTATGCTGCACATTGTACATCATAATATGTATATATAACAGTGCACATCCTCCACAGTACAAAGCATAAAGTGGCAGATCAGATAAGAAATGTCAGGGGGGGAGGGGACAGCTGAACTATATGATTCGGGATGTCTCATCTCTAATTCCTGCCCTGGACTTTGCCCATGTGGTCAGCAGCTACTGGAACAGATCTGTGGAATTGTATAAATGAAATGTATATATCAGTGTATAAATGTGTGTATATAAATGTGTGTATGTGTGTAAAATGGTATAAATGTGTGAGTATACAAGTATGTACATTTTCTGAGTCGATAGGGGTGCCCCATTCAGAAGTCTGCTAGCTCTCCTAGTTACACCCCTGTTTTGAAGAGATCACAGCCTACCAGTAAGTGGCCTGTTTGTAGCTCTGCCTCATTCAATTGAAAGAGCATGAGCTGGAATACCAAGCAAAGTACTGTGGTGCGCATGGTAGACTGCAATGAGGCCGCAGTACTTGTTCAAATATTTGGAGTGATCAGATTTGCTGCGATCTCCTATCTTAAAGGACATCTACCACCAGGATGAAGGACTGTATGCAAATGTATGCAATAGTCATTTAAATATAATGTTATTTTAAACTGTTATGTTCTTTAGTTGTATCAAAATGTTTGCATCTTGACCCGATCTTTACACCATATTCTTTACTTATTTCTAGTTACCTGTGTGACGATGGTGGTGCAGTTGTCACTTATAACATTATCTAGATTTGGGAGAATACTCTTTTCAGACACAACCCCTCCAGGTGCCATGTAGCATGTTCTTATGAGTTCCCGATGGCTAATAATGAGATTTGTAGAATATTTAACATATCATATACACAGAATTCCAACCCCCATCATAAAATTCTATCCTCGTCTGCAAAATTTGATCCGTCTACTGAGGTGTCGTGTTGAATTCACAACTGAAATCTGATTCCTACTACAGAAATCCTGTAACCCATAAAACATGTAAAAATGTCAAGGTGAACAAATTACTGTAACCTTATAGTGATGTATTGCTGCATAATATGGGGCATTGTTGGTAGTGGATGGTTTTGTCTATAAATCGCTTGTCTTTGTGCAGGTAACAAGTGATGGAGTGATAGACACAGAGAATAACAGAATGAGACAGACACTGAGCCACTTCTTCTGTCTATCTCTACTTCTTCTCTGGGACTGGGGTAAGTTGTCCAATTGTTACATCTGATATTATCCAACCAGTCATTCACACACAAAACATATCACCAATGAGGTTGAATGCTGCCCTTAATGCTTTAGATTATATAATATTTGTCCAACAGCTATTCCTGCTAACCCCCCATTCACATTTGTATTCAACTCATTAAAAAATAAAGGTTTCCTAATTGGAGAGAGGAGAGTAGCCCACAACCAGGTTCAGTTCCAGGTTTCAGTAGGCCCCTGGGGGCAACAGAGGCTCATTGGGCCCCTTTGCTGTGAACTCACGTGGCGGCATTACAAATTCAGAAACCTATTCAGTCTCCTGTTCTCTAAAATATTCCCTAGTTTATCATCCCATACAGCCCCCTCATGGTTATTTTATATACAGCCCCCTCATGGTTATATTATATACAGCCCCCTCATGGTTATATTATATACAGCCCCCTCATGGTTATTTTATATACAGTCCCCTCATGGTTATTTTCTATACAGCCCCCTCATGGTTATTTTCTATACAGCCCCCTCATGGTTATTTTCTATACAGCCCCCTCGTGGTTATTTTCTATACAGCCCCCTCGTGGTTATTTTATATACAGCCCCCTCGTGGTTATTTTATATACAGCTACCTTATAGGGTGTATTATATACAGCCCCCCTCCTACCCTATGGATTCATTAGATACAGCCGTATGTGGGCCCCCACAGCAGCTCTGGGCCCCGGTATTTGCAGGGGTATGCCCAGTGCTGGCGCTGGCTCTGCCTACAACCATACCTCATTGCTATAACAAGAGGATCATGTAAATTTTGAAATCTAACAATCTCGCCCATTATTATCCATTATTCCATTGACATATGGCATTTTAGAATTTGAGGGTCCCCATCTCTGCCAGGTAGTTATCTAGTGTAATGTTTGGTTGACTTTTAATGTGAATGATCAATTTAATAGATTCTAATAGACCCTAATTGTAACTGGCTCCATCTTTAAATATTATACAAAATTGTCAATTGTTAACAAAATAACAAAAGTTCTAAAGTTTATAAATACAGAGCTCCAAGAAACCAATAATTTTGAATTTCATCCATGAATGGGCTGTAAAAATTGGAGAAATTCAAAGTCACTCTTGATCAGACTCTTAGAAGAGACATTGAGAGTCCAGATTAATCCACCCACCCACACACAGTGATTGACAGTCTCCTGGGTACTGTGAGATCAGTCAATCAGTTTGTGTGGGCAGGGCAACCAGGACTCAAAATATCTCTTCTAGGAGTCCTATCAGGATTTACCCAATATATCATAAAGCTCTGCTCTCAAATAGAGCAGCAATTATCACCTAACAAGTTAAATACTTAAAGGGAACCTGTTATCAGTAATTGGCCTAATAAACAACTATTAATATGATGTCAAGCAGCCGAAAAGCTGCTACATTATGTTTCTTTCATGACCCAACTTGATGGTATCATCCAGAAAATCATGTTTGAAGTCAAATGTTTATTCGTTCAGCGAGGAGTCACGGAGGTGGAGAGTTTAGCACTGAAGTCAAGCTCTCTCTGCCTCTGAACACCTTCTCCCCTATGATTGACATCAAGCGCCACACTTCAGATCTGGTCAGATGATGTCCCTGGACGCAGGACCAACAATTACAGTGAAGGTGAAGGTTCTGAGATCAGCAGCGCTTGACTTCAGTGTTAAACTCTCCGCCTCTATGACTTCATAAAACCAATTTACATCTCACTTCAAAGTAGATTTTCTGGTGGATGCCACCACACCAGGCCATGAAAGAAATGTGATCTAGAAGCTGCTCAGCTACTAGTGCTACACACTGGTAGTGGTTTATTAGGCCAATTTCTGATGACAGGCTCCCTTTTTAGGAGTTGTCCACTTTCAGAAAATAGCTGAAATAGTTTGTGTAATGAAAAGTTTACAAATTTCCAATATACTTTTAGTGTTTTAAATAAAAAAAAAACAGAGCCCACCACAAATTTTTGTCAATTTCACTGTATTTTTAATTTTTTTTCCCTGTCTCATGTACAGATCTTTGAAGGTGAGGAGCAAAAAAACTAAAACACATAAGCAAAAAAAGGGTCAGGTGGTTAAGGGGTTAATACTTTGTATTGTCTTGAGCAAAACTTACCATTGTTACATAAGTTGTAATAGTCATATATCCTATATCCTCCTGTATACTGTATATCACATAGATTATATTATATCTTTATTTTTTAACCCTATATTTCCTTTAGTATTCGGTGATCCTGGTTATCTTCTCCTGAAAAAATCTCACCACAAAGCTTTAAGTAGATCTCCTGTCTACGTGGACTTCAGCATACAAGGAAACTACAGTTTATCCTCCAATATTTCAGTAAATCTTCTGGATGTAAAGAACAACCAAATGATTACGAGTAAAGTGCTCCCGGCCAACCAGTCTTTGGGTGACCTGGAATTTGAGTGTGTGCATTTCATTTCAGCTGGACTCTATCAGTTTCAAATAAGCCTCCAGACAGAAAACTATAGCGCCGTTTCTTTTACGAGCAACCTCCTAAATGTCACCTGGCCAATTTTTCACATTGACTTGAATAGGACAATAAAAGATACGCTAAGATCTTTCCAGGTTGGGGTCTTCACCAATGAACAGTTATGTTCTGGATTTCCTGATCAAGAACCCAAACTTCTACTGGAGGTTGAGCACACGCACAGCTTTCAGGAGGTGGAGGAACCAAGTCCTGACAGGTTTATGCTGTATAAGACATACAAGGAGGTGCCATTGACCTCATCTCAATGGGTAGACTTTGAGTGTGCATCTGTACGACCTGAAGCCTTCATTACAGTGTCCCTCAAGCCCATGCTTTCCGAGTCCGTCATCGCCTATATGGGGCCTGTTGACCTTGTCAAGACCTTTAAATATAAACTTGTCACCACGATGGACAAAAAATGTGATACCTCAATGGCTATTTCTATTATAGCCCCACCATGTAACTACGCCGAAGGGAAAATAATTGTATACAAAGAGTTGCCCAGGAGCCCTGGAGAAATTGTCACCACGTTAACCGAAAGAACTTTCCAGAGAGGAGAGAAGATGTCTCACTTTAACTGCACCTTGTTTGAGATTGGCAAAAACAAATATTGCTTTGAGTTTTTGATGGCTCCTAGTGGCACTTCAAGCTTCTCAGCTCCGCGAGCCAAGCAGTGTGTGGAGATTCGGAGAGAAATCGGTATGTGTAATGTCGGCCTTTATAAAGCTTTTTGGAAGTTACATTTTAGATCCAATTTTCAAGGCACATAGAAAGGGATTACTAAAATAATTAGTGTTAGAAGAAGGACAGTGTTAGTGTATGGTCCATACTAATACTGAACAGCCTCAAAGAGTTTGGCGCTTTTCAATTCATAAGTTTATAGGGTTTGAAAAACATGACTGATTTCTTTCAAAAACAGTGCCTCATCTGACCATGGTAATGCAGAGCAGTCCATTCATCTCTATGCAGCTCACAACTATACAGACCATGGTCAGATTTGGTACTGTTTTTGGAAGAAAGCAACCGAGTTGTGGACAACTCCTTTAACAATAAAGTAGTACGATTAATGGCACCTAAGAAGCTTGGTCAATAGTCAATTATCATTTGGCGTAATGCAATAGATCCATCGTCATCATATCCCCACTAGTAGTGATAGCTGTCTTCTTTACGTTTAATGTGAATGTGTCATGTTACACAGCAGGAGGAACTGAGGAGTTTGTACGTAGTGTTGTATCTGCAGGCAGCATGGTATAGAGTAGTAGGGGTTGAGCAGGTTGTACACAGTGTCCTATCTGCAGACTGCATGTTATAGAGCAGGAGCAGCTGAGCAGATTGTACATAATGTTTTATCTGCAGGCAGCATGTTATAGAACAGGAGGAGATGTGCAGATTGTATGTAGTGTTGTATCTGCAGGCGGCATGTTATAGAGCAGTGGGAGGTGAGCAGATTATACATAGTGTCCTCTCTGCAGGCAGCATGTTATAGAGCAGGAGGATCTGAGCAGATTAAATATAGTGTCCTATCTGCAGGCAGCATGTTGTAGAACAAGAGGAACTGAGCAGATTGTACTGATATTTTTATATCCCCTCAGTACAAGATAATCCTTTTAAGTCAATGTTTAGGTTTTGCATTCATGTATCCCTAAATGAATTGGCATTTTGAATGATTGATTCTGGGGAAACACGAATAATCTTATTCTGATTTTTTTTCAGAGATGTTGGGCTTGTGGCAGGCGTGGAGCTCCTGCAGTGTCACTTGTGGTGAAGGCCGCAGAGAACGGTCCAGAACTTGCCTTTCATCGTCACCTGTGACTGCTCAATGCAATGGAAACACAAAGGAGACCTCCCCATGCTCACTAGAGGACTGCATGAGTACGTCAGTGGTTGTATGCTCTATATATTATCATTTTTATTCAGGTTGTATCAGGACAAGGAGACAACAAAAATCTCCTGCATAAGGACAATGCCTATTCTATGCTTACCAAGATTCAGAGTTTTGCCTTGTCCCGGAGCCGCCCTGGACTTACAGGTCCTGTTAGCGAATTCGGAAGTTTTATTGAAGTCAATGGAGTAAAAGATGGAGCTTGAGCTCAATTGACTTCTAGGAGACTTCCAGATAATCTCATGGTATTGCCAAAATTTGTACTATGGAGCAGATAGGAAAAGACTTGTGATCCCACATTCTGCTAATTTGCAGAAGAGGGATTAAGTATCATTAGTGATACAACCCCTGTAATTTATTCACACTGGCCATTTTCTTTATTAAGATCTCTTTTTAATACCAATTTGGGTGGTCACCTCAAAGAGGATATATTGCTAGATTGCCAATATAGTGCATTTTACCTTGTGTATGGAGACTCATAAGGTGTCTTTTTTTTGGTATAGCTGTGAAACCTTCAAGCAAATCTACTACAAATACCAAAGATGATTCCCGAACAAGTAATACAGTAACCATCACAGGTATTTCCCTCTGTCTTTGTATCATCTTCATCACCATTGTGATCACCGTCTGGAGGAGGCTCACTAAGGCGGGCAAGTGCAGTATGACAACCAGACACAGCTCTTCTCATTCAGCCAATTGTCGTAAAAACTCTGATGAGGAGAATATCTACCAAGTGAGGGAGAGCTTCTCGGATGCAGCAGATGGTCAACAGGAAAGTATGGAGGATCAAGTCAATATACCTTTAAACTATAGGCAAAGCACATGTGTGACCGGGGAACAAGCCGTGGCAGAAAATGACTGTTCCCAAGCTAATACTCAGAAGTTAATACCACCCATCTTCAGCTATCGTCTTGCCCATCAACAACTAAAAGAGATGAAACAAAAAGGTTTGACGGAGGCCACCAAAGTTTATCATGTCTCTCCGAACCCAATGGCAGATACTGCCGTAGATGTTTCACTGGCTCCTCCTTTGGCCACCGAAAACCTAGAGGAAACTGCAGCTAATAAGTTTAGGATCCAGTCTCCATTCTTGGAAACAAAGAGCAGCCATATCCGAAATACCAGTGAACGGCATAACTCAAAGTCTCTGTTACCACCAACGCATGGCCCAAGTCAAACTTTACCTAAAATATCTCATGTTAGGAACAACGATGCTAAGGGAAGGTATGACAGAGGCTATCAAAAAAATAACAACTTCCGAAGAACTTCTAGTTTTCATGAAACCAAACACATTAAACCTTATCGTGAAAGAAGCCTGACGTCCTTATCTCCTAGACAAACCATGTTCTATAATTCAAGGACCAAGATGTGGGAATATTCCACAGCAGAGAGACTTAAACATAAACCAGTAAGACTAGAGAAGAGCCCGGAAAGTCTTACAAGAGGCATCTCTTTCCCTCTTGATGCCACTAGACATTCTCCACAAAGTCCATATCTACAAGCAGGTGAGAGTAAACCTGATTTACTATATAGCAGGTATCCTGGTGGTAAACTGAAACCAGAAAGATCAGACCCAAACCGAATACGCAAAGGTCCTTCACCAGTGGAGAAATCTTGGAACCGGGGTCAGGATGCTTCACCGTCGCCTAAAGAACACTACCAACGTAAGACTGTCCACAGTCCGTCACATTTCCGGAGAGAGAAATGTCAGAGTTTTCCTTGGGGTAATGAGTATTCCTACTATGACAATTCCACATTTGGACTCACAGAAGCTGAGCAGCAGATGCTTGACCTACCTGGATATTTTGCCTCCAACGAAGAGGACGAGACAAGTACTCTAAGCATTGAAAGACTGGTCCTCTGATGACAGTCATGACCTAGACATTGTAATTTTTGTATATTTTGCATAGATTGTTATGTCACACTGTACTTTGGTGACGATGCCAAAAATATTAAATGTTCAACAGAAACAAGAGCCTCTGCTTAGAGTATATACAGTATGTCTCACACTCCTTATTGATCAGGAGGATTTTCTGCATATTCCTATTTTTCTGTGGGATCTTGCACAGGGTTCCTTCTTCTTCCCTTCCATTTTCATTAGGCAGGTAGTCGAGAAGATAAATGTTTGCTGCTAAGGACATGGCCCCCTTTTTTGGGTGAGGAGATGCCCACACAGCTAACTGTCTTAGATCCTTAGGGGAGCATGCATGGCCTTTAAGACTCAGTGGGGCACATGTGCTTCATTTGCTTTTATGCATTATGAACCAAACATACATTAAAAATGCTGTAGCTACACTGCATGTAACATATCTTATTTAGTGGTTTTGCTGAAAAAACTATTATACAATTATGATAATGAGGCTCTGTCGCTCCTGTGGCTGCCCTGCACTTCTCCCTTGGACTGCTCCAGCCTTGTCCTGCCCAGCATAAACCAAGAATACGTAATCATTGTGTTGTCCCTGACAGGCAGAAGTAATCGATTATTGCTGCACCCTCCCCCAGTTGCTATGTATGAATTATCCAGCTCAGGTTGATTAGTCTTGCTTGGATAGTACAGGCAGCTCTGTGTATGTGGAAGTAATGTGTTTATGTACAGCAGCCAGCCTGCACCCAGCTTTCCAAAGGTCCTGAATGACATTGCAGCATAATGATCTACAGGATACTGAGAAAGCTGGATTACATCATAGGCTCTTGGGTAGGCTTATGAGGGGTGGGGGTGGAATGATGCAGCCGTATGCATGCTGGCGCAAGCCAGAAATTTGCTACATGTACTCCAGTATTTATAAAAAGTGCAAAGATCTAGGTCTGTGGCCTCTTACCTAGCCAAAGCATTTTGCGGTACTGTGCTAACAAGATGTAATAATATAAAAAGATCGCTGCCTACATTTGGTTCTATATTCTTTTTGGTGGAGAGGGAGCTGCCTTTTAAGTTATCACTGAGGCATAGTTTTCCATTTTCTACCCTGGGAGACATATTTGCATATTTCTTATCCAGTGACCCACACACGTGAAATTTCTGTCTGCTGGAGCCTTCTTCAGCCTGGAGATATCTATCATTTTCCTCTATACAACAAGAATACAAAGTATGAGCGTGTTGTATTCCATTTATACCCCATTAAACTGCTATCCTCCTCAGGTTTGAAATGCTATCCTCCTCAGGGGAATGAAATGTCCTTTCTGGAATTCCCTCTTTTATGTTAAATGTCACCCATTTGCATTTATTATTTGTCCTCTAAAGTCATGTGAAAATGAGCAGAGAAGAGTAATATTTGCCTTAGATGTGTCAAGTTTAGTGGTTGAAGGGGAGATGTCTCATCAGAAGCCTCTATCTTCAGATGCACAGCACCTAGAAACTTGCTGTTGGTGTCATATTAACTGCTATGCTCTCCGTGCCGTTCTGGCTGCTGTGGATAGCAGAGCCGATGGCGGTTCTGCTCTGTATCGGAGCGGTGCCAGCATTGTGAATCGCGGGTGTTAGCGGTAATCTACCGCTGACATCCCCGTGTAACACCCGTGGTCGGAGCTTGCTCCGATTGCTGGTGTTAACAGTTTAAATGCCACGATCAGCATGACTGCGGCTTTTAAATAGCTGCAGGGATAGCCCCCCTTCTTGATCAGCGCCCATACAGCTTTTTCGGGGGGTTCCGATCTTTGCTATGGTCAGAGCTAAGGGATGTCCATAGTAAATGCCTGTAAAGTTCTGTTAATACAGGACCTTACAGGAAGTGTGTCAGCCGATGCATCAGCATAGTTTGACAGTGCTAAAACCCTGCATGTAGTATCACCACATCCGTAATGACCCGTACAATAATACAAAATCATTATTATACCTTCACTATGGATGCCGTAACAAAAAATGTTAGATTCCTGACACTTTCCCTGCACTTCTAGTTTCCCGATACTTTTTTGATGCAATTTTTGGCGCAAAATTAGACCAACAGAAGTCTCCCAGCATCAGCATGTCTTCCAAGTTCTACTTCACCTTCGTAAATGTGGAGTCATTTCAGACACTTTTCTGTCGTGCACCAATTTATTAAGCATTGGCGACAGCATAATAAACCACACAATTCATGCACCAAAAAAAGGGACCCCACAACAAAAATAATGAATGACCCCCACTGTTTTACAAAATGTCTTCTGCCAGCAGCTTATTTTCTGAGAACAAAGCGTCTGATCCGCAATCTCCCCAGATATTTGCCATCGGAACTAAGCAAAGGAAGAGCCGGGAAGTATCAGTAGCTGATTGGCCAAATGCACCCATATTGGTGTTTATAAAACTAGTGGCTTCACAGATGAAATCTGCCTTAAGAGATTAAAAGGTTTAGCCAAGAATAATTATGTCCCAAGGTAGGTCGTCAGAGGTTGATTGTAGGGGGTTACATCCAGTTCCTGCATCCATCCGCTGGTCTGAGCTACATAAGTACAGAGACACATATGATACCATTACACTGTTGCAGCTGCTGCAGTGACTGCGTCCAGTGCTCCCATTGAAAGGGAAGGCGGATGCATCCCCTTCCTGTAACAGGTGCATGGAAACAATGGGGCTCATATACAAAGGGTCCGAACGCCACATTTTCGTCCGGTTTCCCAAATATTTCCGTTTTGCGCCGAATTGCCCGAGATTTTGGCACACGCGATTGGATAGTGGCGCATCGGCGCCGGCTTTCATGCGTAAGAAATCAGGGGCGTGGTCGTCGGACAACCCGAGGGATTCGGAAAAAACACGGAATTTAAAAAACTATTTGTGTCGCAAGATCAGCACTCAAATGCACCAGGAAGAAGGTGAACTCCGGCGGACCTTGGCGCAGCAGCGACACCTGCTGGATACCTGGACAAGGTAAGTAAATATGCCCCATTATGTTTTGGCTGAGGACAGCCAATTCCTGGACAACCCTTTTAATGCTAAAGGTAATTTCGTTTTATCTTCCAGAAATAGCACCACTGTTACCCACAGGCTCAGTTTGGTATTGCAGCTTCCCAACATTTATGTGAATACTGCAGAACCTATTGCTGATTGCTTGGTAGTATTAGAACACTATAGCCATCTAAGGCGGCGTTCACACAAACGCAAATTTGAGGCCCGATATACGTTCCCCATAGCCGTCTATGGAGCTATGTGTGCTCCGTGTGCTCACCGTACCATGCTGTGGCTGCAAATATGATACAGCGTGCTCTGCCTTTGGCCGCAAAAACAGACATGTGGCCTTACTTTCTATGGAGAAGGGAGGGGTGAGCAGCGCTTCTCCTCCTCTACAGCGTGCCCGATGTGTGCCTGCCCGGCTACAGCCATGTGGGCAAACGTTTGTGTGAATGTAATCCAATTCCTAGGAGGTTTCTAATATTACACTCTACTTAATATTTTGTAAACATTGGATTAATATACATACATACATAATACATCTATACAAAAATATACCATGGGGTGACTTGCGCTGTCCTCCCCTGCTTCTTAACCTTTCTATTAAATGTCATGGAGGATTTTACACATTCATCCCATCCCCACTCCCAACATTGAGAAACGATGGCCGTCTGATCTTCATGGTGGTGAATTTTAGGGAGTACCATAGGCCATGCCAGGTGGACCAAACAATGCCATTGTCATATTCTCCTGTATAATTGCCATTTTTAAAATACAATCCATTTAAATTTGCTGTATGGCACCTGGAAAGACAAGAAAAGGTATGATTACAAGTATGAGTGATTGTATGTATAACTAATACTAACGGTAATACAGTGTCTGGAGGAGAATCATCATTAAAGAGGACCTTTCACCACCCCAAACTTTTTCTCCTTGCCCCCTCCATTCCTGAGATATGAGCCCCGGTGTCTGACTATTCAATCTTCGGTATCGTCAGAGAGGAGGAGCTGCAGCACGGGTGGGGGTGTGTCAATATGCCAATCGGCGGCGGGCAGTGTCAGAAAACACTCTACATGCTGCACACTCTCTGCATATTCGCTCTGCACTGCTTGGCTCCCCTTGGCACATGGAACACAGTGTGATATCGTGATTGGATGGGGCTTCAGCTCCTCCTCTTTGACGATCTGCAAACATATCAGATGTGTGTTCTTACTTTGTAGGCTTCATTTTTAGACATACATATTGTATGTGAATGATGAATCTGAGTTCTAATATTATTGATATTGACATCCCCATTAATTACACTTGCTGCCTGAAAAAGTGACTACCAGGCAGCTCCTGTCCTGCTACTTCCTGCAGGTCTGATAAATAGATAGGAAGAGACCTGTCAATCAACCCATATTGGTAGGGAACGCCACCTAATGGACACTTCTCCACAAGCACTTTTTTTGGTATTTCCTTGTCTTGTATGCAAATGAGTCTGAGGGGCTCTGGGCTTCATTAACACCTATGGAGCCTGGAGCCTCTCAGGCTCATTTGCATACAGTCCTTCATCCTGGTAGTAGATGTTTCTGACATGCTATATTTACCTGTTAAACCACCAGCCACACTTGTTTTCTCTCGCACAGTTTCCCTTGATAAACCTGTCATTATCATTGTCTGCTGTGCTGAAGGACATCCCCTTGAGTGACGCGGACCACTGCTCTGCAAAGTTACTTCCTCCATCCAGGGCATCTCCAGCGTCACCAGAGTAAAATCCCAACCACAGCTTGTACTTATCCTGGGGAAGAATGCAATGTATAACATGAAGCAGCATAGTTCATGGTAATCTGAGATCCATCACCCAACCTGTCGCCAGTTTTAAACCACTAAACTACTCACCCCATCAGGTAGTAATATACCATACCCTTTCTAGCATTCTCTCTTTTAAGTTAAATCTTACCTATTCAGCGATAGAAATATTAATTTGTTGGTTCTGTGTGCTTGGGAGATACAGGTCTATATTTTTGATCTCATTGATTTGAACAATGAAACTTCAGCCTCTTAAAATGACTCATCTCAGGCTCTTTTCAGCTCTTCACAGCTGATTTGCATATCATGTTGTAGTTGTTTTTTAAATAGATACATTAGTGAGTTTTAACTCTAGGAATTCTTGAAAGGATATTTCATACCCTTCCTAAGGGGTCTCTTAGTTTACTGGTGTAAAAGTTGCTGGCAGGTTTACTGTAACAACATTTCAACTACTTATCCAACAGGTGTTGTTATTTTTGTGAAAAATTACAAAAATGGAACCTGATGGTCAGGCTGACTAAAAATAAGTCAAGCTAACCAATATAAATAACTACATTTTTGTAATTTAAAGGAAATCAACCATTTAATAAAATAAAAATCACCTAGTAATACTCACCCATGCTACTCTTGATGTTAATCAAGTGACGCTGTCCGTCACTAGTCTTGACACAATGGGATCAACTAGAAAGGAAACGTATTAGCAGCACGGAGCGCAGGGAGAAGATGTCCGGCGCTCCGGGCTGCTAATTATGCACGCCTCCACTCCTCCCATGCTGAGAGAGGGAGGTGATGTCATACGAGAGCTGTGAATTCATCGAGGTGTCGGAGGCGTGCATAATTAGCAACCCGGAAAGCTGGACATCTTGTCCCTGTGCTCTGTGATGATAATTATAAGTTTCTTTTCTAGGTGACCTTGGCGTGTCAAGACTAGAGACGGACAGCGCCAGGATCAATTTCAAGAGGAGCCGAGGTGAGTAATTCTAGGTGTTTTTTAATCTTTTTAATGGTTAATTTCCTTTTTAGGTATGTTGTGATACCGTAAAATGGCCTTTAAGTACATAATAACTTTAGACTACAATACCAATGTGTCCTTCCTTAGTTTTCTTCTTGGTTCGATCTCACAAATCTATCAATAGATTTCGAGATTTATTAGACTACCATACATAGTCCCACTAAGCAGTACACAAGATGTGCCTGTGTTGCCACCCAGTGGTTGTAATGTGTGTTTGCATTGGTTTCACAAGAAATGGGAGCCCTTAGGGTTCGACCACACACGTTCAGTTTTTCAGATGCAGTTTTTGATGCCCAAACCTGGAATGGAGTAAAAGTAGGAGGTGGAGCTGCACCTTTCAATTATTTGTCTCAATCATCCACACCTGCTTTTGGCTCCGGAAACTGAATCTGGAAAACTGAACGTGTGGACGCATTCTTAAAGGGAACCTACCACCACAAATCTACCTATAAATCTACCCTTTTAAGGGCTAATCCTCACGTCCCCGAACTTTTTTCTGGAACTTTTATCAAAGTTTTATGCAAATTTTATTATGCGGCGACTGGGGCATGGAGTAACCGCTTCTGAGGTTACACGAGGCGGCTACTCCACGCCCGGTAGCCTATTTTCTCCTCCTACTCACCATCTTCGGCGCGCAGCTGCTCCTAGCTGTGCGCCCTCGTCCGACGATCCTGCAGTCTGCGCATGCGCAGGTTCCCTTTAAAGGAAATCTAACATAAAAATCAAGAATGATAAACCAGGGAGTGAGCGGGATTGCAGAGAAAGGAGGGGCAGGGAGTGTAACAGCCTGTGTATCTCCAGCACGGTGCAGCACTGGTGTAATCCCAGGGCCCTTCAGGCTCATTAGCATAATTTTGAACATTTAGGCTATAGATAACAAAAATTAGAACCTACTCATAGATCCAGGCACTGTGACTAAGTGTCCCTGGTTTCGATGGTAGATTTCCTTTAATGGTTACCCATTATCTACATGTATCCCCTATTCTGTGGAGAGGGTAAATCTATTGTTCATTCAGATCTTACCTCTTCATTGGTAATTCGGAAGCTGTCATAGATGGCATATCTGGTGTTGCCATTCCAATCCATGAGATCTATCTTCAGAGACATTTCTCCTGCACAGAGATGGATGGAGAGGAACTATAATCACACGCTCTCGGTACAATGTTAGGCTATATTCACACTGCCGTATGGGGGACGTATATACACAAGTGCGGCACTGCACCGTTCTGTAGCCGGGAGACAGACAGGTTATATCTTATCTTTCCCCGGAATACGGCGCCGTTCCCCAGGTTTCTCTATGGAGAGCGGCGCTCACCCCCTCCTCCTCTCCCCGGCGCCTATGTGTGCCCACCCTACTACGGCAGGGCGGGCACACGTTAGTGTGAATATAGCCTTATATGTACAGTGATGTTAGAGTCAAATGCTAAATTGTAGGAGGTGCTTGGTTGCAATAAATGTTGATGGTGCGTCCAGTTAAGGGTGCGATTACTTTCTCATGTGGGTGATATGGGTTTTGGATATCTATGATCTTTTTGTTGTCATTGAAGTTTACATAAAGTATGTTGAAAAAGTATTTATTATCTATATCGCAGTCAATATCTATAAAAACTTACGGTTGTTGAGCAGGTGATAGATGTGATCGTTTCCCAACCAGTGTTCGTCACTCCTTTTCTTGAACAAACCAAAGCCTTCTTTATACTCCTTCCAATTCCTAAAAATCAACAAAAAAATTATTTTAAAATGACAACTATTTACAAAGCACACTAGACCACATGCACATGGCCATATTTTTAGGCAGGTCTGGCACCAGCACTGGGTATACCTGGGAAAGTGCCGGGGCCCAGGGCTCCTGGTGGGGCCCACATAAAGCTGTTCATAAGGAAACCATTGAGGTGAGGGGGGCTGTATCTGATGAATCCATAGGGGCAAAGCAGGCTTTATATAAAATAACCATGAGGGTCTGTATATAATATAACCATGAGGGTCTGTATATAATATAACCATGAGGGTGCTGTTTGGGATGATAAACTATGGAATAATTTAGGACAGGAGACTGTTTTAGCTTCTTATGATGCCATATGAGTTCACTGTAAAGGGGCCTACTGAGGCTTTGTCGCCAAGAGGTCTACTGAAACCTGGAGCCGACCCTGTTTTTTAGGCCATGTGTGGCTCATGAGCTGAAACTTCTTACATACCAATACACATTGAAGTGAATAAGCCCATGAGAACTACACAGAGACTGATTCTTGTCTAGCCTGAGGCCTCTTTGACACTAACACATGTTTTTCATGTGCAGAACTTGTATTGCACTCTGACCTTTTGTACTCAATGGGTTTTGTCAGACATGCATTTCTTTTCACCCCATCACGTGCACATACTATTGTCACATGTCCCATATAAAACTATGGGGTTGCATTACAAATACCTTGCACTCTGAGACACATGCAATTGCAGTGCAGTTTTCACTAATCAATTGCCATAGAAAAGATGGACCCACAAACATAACTACAGTGGGAGCGGCCATAGCAGCCCGCATTGTCAGGGGGCCACGTCAACCGACCTATATTTAGGTACATACATTCAATGTGTATATGCTGTATGTGTTTAGTATGTGTTTATATACTCTATATGTGTGTGCATGATTATATAAATTGTAACTCGCATGTACTCGCATATATAGAAATATGTATATTTTTTACGTGGGAAGAAGGGCCCCATTCAGAAGTCTGTTATGGGGCCCTGCTTCTCCTAGTTAGACCCCTGGATAGACCACAGTCATGCGACGGAAGTTACATGTGTGTTGTCTGTGTGTGAAAACGCTGAATAAACTGATTAAACATGTGCATGAAAAACTGAGATACTGAACAACTGATTGAACTCTGATGAAAAATGTGAGTTTTTCACTGACCAAACTCTGATTGCATTCTGGTCAGACTCTGCAGCGCTAGTGTGAAAGGGGCCTAACTCTGCACTGTAAAACATTTAGTCATGTTGCCAACTGCCTCCAATTTACCTTTATAACACATGCAGGGCCGCATCTGCCATGAGGCGGGATGAAATCCTGACTCAGGCGGCGGATGATGGATCCTTGAAGGGGCGGCAGACTACTTGAAGTACAGACATGCCAAATGTTGGCAGTTGCCAGTTGTCTGTACTATAAGAAACATCATTTGCAATGGTGTCTTTAAGAGGAGACTGCATCAGCATGGGAGACCAGAGTGAATGCATTGGGGGCAGTGTATATATGTAAATGCTATGGGGACAGTATATATGTAGATGCTATGGGGGCAGTATTCATTTCATTGTTATTGGGGCAGTGTATATGTGAAATCTATGGGGGCTGTGTGTTTATATGTATGGCTATTTTTACTTAAGGGGGGCTGTATATACTTAAACTATATGGGCTGTATATGGGGTACTGTATACAAATTTATGGAAGGTATATTAACACTGTTGGAAAAATTAGAGGCTGGTATATAAATTAGAGGGAGCTGTTTATAAAATCAGGGGTTTGGATACAAATTAGTAGGGACCTGTACTTAAATGAATATTAAAAGGGGGTAAAATAACTAGAGGACACAATATACTAATGAGATGATGATAATAATATTATTATTATATATATAATATAATATTATATATGAGACACTGAAGGGGTTAACTGTGGATGGGCGGTATGTTTCCCCTAGCTTTTCCTACTATGCAAGGCCTTAGTGCTGAGGTTGTGTTGTCCAGCACCTTTGACACAGGTGGTGGGAGCAGCCTAATCAGCCTGCATAAAGCTGCTGAGCAGAGCTGAGAGCGTTGTCTCTGAAAGGAGGCTGGAGAGCACACAGCCCTGACCTCTGTGCTGGGATCCTTTATGTTTTAGTGGTGAGTTAGGGGAACTCTGTTTAGCACCCAGACCGGTAGGATTTTGTTTTGTGTTTGATGCATGTATGTGAAGGCTGTTTTATTTTGTACCTACTGCTGGAATAAACTCAGACGAGACCTGTTTTGGACTGTACCTTGGTGTCACTGTCTTGAACTGCATCATGAATCTCCGCTACCACGGTCTCTACTGGGCCAAATCTCCCAATATATATAAGTGTTGTGCATTATTATGAATGATTACTAATGTTAAAGGACAAACATATGTGGGACATTGTTCACCAGGTGACATTACACTATAAGTGACTGGTATTTTTAGGAGCTCAGTGTGGAGATGTGCTGCATGGAGCTGAAGATATCTGGCAGCGAATTCAACAATGATACATCATAGCAGGAAGAAGTCATAATGAAGTCCTTTTCCTGATGGAGCAGAGCTTATCCTGTAAGCCACTAGACACCGTTAATTTTGTGTCACAGTCTGATATATGTAACATTACCATAGACTTTACTCTTTACCTGTTAAAACTAACTTTTCCATTGGAGCGTCTCTGAATCACTGTCCATCCTCCTCCATCAGACATGTCACAATACACTGTGAATGGCTCCGTTTGGGGGGCTGGCCGGACACGATAGTAGCCGCTTTGCTTTCTACCACTTTCAAAAACTGCTGAACAATCTGTAGAAAATAGTAATCATATTTCCAGTAATGCAATAATATTATGTTACATGGGTTATCAGATCAAGGATACATATTGTAGACTATGCAGCCTGCCTTACTGTAATATAGTCACTCTATAGGCTATATAAAGGCTACTTTATCCCAATCTACGGTACAGACCAAAAGTTTGAACACCTTCTCATTCAAAGAGTTTTCTGTATTATCATGACTATAAAAATTGTAGATTCACACTGAAGACATCAAAACTATGAATTAAGACATGTGGAATGATATACTTAACAAAAAAGTGAGAAACAACTGAAAATATGTCTTATATTCTAGGTTCCTTTTGCTTTGCACACTCTTGGCTTCTCTTGATGAGCTTCAAGAGGTAGTCACCTGAAAAGGTTTTCACATCACAAGTGCCCTCTCAGGTGTAATAAGTGGGATTTCTTGCCTTAGAAATGGGATTTGGATTATCAGTTGTGTTGGGCAGAAGTCAGGTGGATACACAGCTGATAGTCCTACTGAACAGAGTGTTAGAATTTGTATTATGGTTAGAAAAAAGCGGCTAAGTAAGGAAAAACGAGTGGCCATCATTACTGTAAGAAATGAAGGTCAGTCTGTTTGAATAATTGGGAAAACTTTGAAAGTGTCCCCAAGTGCATTTGCAAAAACCATCCAGTGCTACAAAGAAACTGGCTCACACGAGGACCGCCCCAGGGAAGGAAGACTAAGAGTCTGTACTGTATAGGTTCCCTTTTCAATTTGTAGGGGACAACTGTGTAATGTAATATTGACATTGTGACTTGAAATAGTCATATGCAGTCCCAATCCAAGTCCACACAATTGAGGTCTTCTATAGCTCCCAACTGCTCATGATTTTCAGATCTGATTTTGGCTTGTTAGGGATTTTTATGCAGGGCCCCAACAGCCCTCTTGACTTTTGTAAGGTGAGTCCTAATTAACCCATGATTGAACATAAAGACCAAGACATACGTCAATCTCTTAGTCAAGATCTTCTCCCGTTTAATAATCAAAATGCATAATATATAACAGACAGAAGAGTCATCAAAGGGGCGTGAATAGTATACTCCAAAACTATTGGTCATCAGCACATTCTGGGAAAAACAATTAATCAATTGTGCTCAGTTCTCAGAGACCTTGTACACAGATATTGTTTATACTAATGCTGAGAAGAATAAGATAAGTGGCTCCAGAATCATAATATAATCAAGGACAGACTGGCTTCTCATTAAATGTCAAAGGGAATTAGCTGACAGGCAAGCAAACAGGTTACATAAAATGAAGTTTGAATGATGACATTAACTGGACAATGGTCAGGGAACATGGCCGCTGTATCTAAGATGGCGGACAGTAGTCAAGATGGCGTCCGAAACCAGTGCGACCTCCTTAACAGGCTTCACCTATATATTTGCATCCTCTGAATTCAATGTAATATACCTTTTTGACCATCACAAAAGTTTGGAGGTAAGCTATAACATGAACACCTGTTGGGATCTTCACATGAGAGTAGCTTTACAGTCATTTCTCAGGATAGACGTCCTATCTTTCTGATGACCTTAATTACGGAGTCTACTTTTGTCATCTTTCCTTTCTTCCTGGGACTAATGTCCCTTGGATGGCGCATGTTGTTAAAACTGCCGCCCCAATGCTGCCTTTTACTGTAATCTCCTCCCTAGTAGTGCTTTATCGCTGCTTCTTAGGGAAAGATTCTGCATTATAGGCTCATAAGGTATCACTTCCCCAGTAGCAGATTATAATATGGAGCACTCAAGAAATATAAAACTGCAATGTAGAGACAATAATGAAATGGGCCTATTGCCCTGAAATCCTATTGCATGTGTGCAGACTCTCGACAAAGAGCCTGTACATAGTGCAGTATGAAAAAGGGGCTGACGCGCCGCAAATCTGGCCAGGAATTAGACCTCCTCTATAATTTGCGCTTTTGCCGCTCACCTCAGTCGCTGTGTGTTGAAAGACAGTGTGCCCACTGCACAATAAACCTCAATGGGGACTGTGAACTAGACACCATTATACAGGAGCCCTTCTAGGAACTTTGAAAGTCCTCCAAAGCTTTGAAGGTGCTCTAAACGGCAGAACTAAAAGCCAACAGACAGGAAGCCTATTTTGGAGCTTGGTTCTGGTATTGCATGTAAACAGTAACTGGCAAACCATTAAAAGAAAATTGACTTGTCTGGGTCCACAATTTTCATACACCCCATGTCTATGGCAGTACTGAACTGTGCAACTGGAAATAAAAACCGGTGTGAACCCTGTCAACCAAACACAATGAGGGGAGCAGGTCTTGTATTGTATTGGCATGAACTACAGTCATCCATCCCTCAGCCGGAAACAGTGGGCAAATATAAACTGATAATTACTGTAGGTGATAACTCCAGGAGCTCTATACTTACCTTCATCATAAACTATGAGATTACCGCTAGTTGGAGGAATCAGGACGTCACTTCTACTTTTAGCCAAGTTGCTCTTATAATATTTGCTCTTGACTGAATGATAATTGTTTTCGCTGAGATCTTTGAGCTGTAATCTCCCTAATTCCAGCTTGTTTTCCAGGACCTGGATGCGATGGAGAAGTTTTGCATTGTCCATACGGCAGATGTCTATGTCCTTTCCAAAGAAAGAGAAGTTATAATACATGACACATCAAGAGTATTATCTTATTTCCCCAAAATAATGCCTAGTGCTATTTTATAGAAATATAAGTCCTCTTATAACTTTAAACACAACTTTAAACTCACTTATAAACATTTACTTACCCGGTCCAGTCGCGTTCCAGCGGAGCGTTCTCCGACAAGGATTCGGGTCTGCCGGGATTCACTAAGGTCCGTGCGCCCGATATCCAGCAGGTGTCGCTGCTGCGCTGAGGTCCGCCGGAGTTCACCTTCTTCGTCCTGGTGCATGTAAGTGCTGATCTTGCGACACAAATTCTTTTCTAAATTCTGCAGTTTTTCAGAATCCGTCATGTCGTCCGCCGGCCATGTCCCCCGATTTCTGTCGCGTGCAAACCAGCGCCGATGCTCCAAAATCCGATCGCGTGTGCCAAGATCCCGGGGCAATTCGGTGCAAATCGGAAATCGTCGGGAAACCCGACGAAAGTGCGCGATTCGGACCCTTAGTAAATGAGCCCCATTATATATGAGAATTGGGTTACATGTATTCAGCATTTTCTAGTGGATTTTCATACTTTGGGCTTTATCTGCGATTTTCAGCTTTTCCTAAGATACTGAGAAGAGATCTCGCTGCTGTGACTCAGTCCTCCCCCTTCCCTCTCCATAGGACCTGTGATCTAAAGCCTGACTGAGCTTCTGTCTGCATGATTAGCACAAGGAATTCAGGAGATTTTTCAGATTAAAACTTATTTTATCAGGAAAGGAGAAAGCTTGAGAGTAGCCAGGTAATTGAAGGAACTGGAACTTTTCCCTAATGGGATACATATCCTAAAGTTCCCTTGTTCACTATTGCTTATGCAAAGTTAGTAGAAAATTTTGTTCTGCACAACTTATGTATAATCAATGTTTACTAGAATTATACATACTTAGAACCAACAAAGTTTCACCCGAGGCACTGGTCACACAGCTCCTGATTGAAAAAGTCATAAACTGCTTACAAGACATTTTTAGCCTGAGAGGGGCAAAGGAGAATGAAGGACATGTAATACCTACACATCAACACAGGCAATAGCTTCATAAAAGACACCCATGAGAAATCTTATGTTAAATCTTATGCTTTGGTTACACATCATAACCATCAACAGAGAAGATAAAGTGCGAGGGAGAGGAAAAGTGGAATGGGAGTAGGGAAAGGATGGGTAGAGGAAGGTCCTATGTCAGGAATGGCCACCTGGTATATGCCATGTGATATCAGCAGGGATCCAATAGACTTCATCACAAAAAAAGTTTTGAAAATCTTCTGTATTTTGGTAGGACCCAAGGGGCCCAGGCAGTAAGTTAATACATGCTTTTGCCTTATCCAAAGTAAATGGAATAAGTGTTTTATTCCTGAGGATCTCATCACTAAGACCCTTAACAATCAGGTCAATAGGGACCTGCATATTTTGTCAAATGCCCTTTTGCAACCACCACGTTGGGTTTTCCAGGATGATGATCTTTAACTGTCTCCAAAAAGTGAATTAAATGATTTTCCGACAATATTTATGTAAAGTGTAGAAAAAACATTTTAAGTGAATTCTACAATATTTGAATGTTTCTGTGTCTGAAGGCATTGTTACACCGGGATGGTTTGGTATTCCTGGGGCCCCAAGGCCGGTTCTTTTCTTCAGTTATGTCATCTTTATTTTTATATATTATACTGCAAGATTAAATACTAATATAAGGACAGCCTGTGACCAGAAAATATTCAACATGCAGTTAGAGCACCGTCCACTGGATGCTGCTGTCTCTCTAGATTTTACCTGCTGCTGACACTGCATTGGGAATGAATGTGTCTGTGTGTGTAAAAGTTTAATATTAAAAGTTTATTTATTAAAAGTGTGTGATTGTATAAACATGTGTGAATGTACAAATATGTATATTTTATTTAAAGCGTAGGAGACCCCACTTAGAAGTCTGCTGTGGGTCCCAGCCTCCCCTAGTTACACCCCTGGGTATTGCCCACTTGCTACTGTGTCGATACAGTCAGCATCACTAGCCATAAAGATCAACACTTGCAGACACCACCAACCAGCCTCACCATTGTATTTTCATGTCGGCAAATTAATGTTATTGTTTGTATGATGAAAAATTATACAATATTTCAATATACTTTCTGTATCAATTTGTCATAGTTTTCTAGATCTCTGCTTGCTGTCATTCTATAGGAAGGAGAGTACAGGCAGTCCCCGGGTTACATACAAGATAGGGTTTGTTCTTAAGTTGAATTTGTATGCAAGTCGGAACTGTATATTTTATCATTGTAATCCCAGCCAGAACTTTTTTGGTCTCTGCGACAATTGGATTTTAAAAATGTTGGGTTGTCATAAGAACCAGGATTAACAATAAAGCTTCATTACAGACACCTGTGATAACTGTTATAGCTGATTATTGTAGCCTGGGGCTAAAGTACAGTAAATTACCAATATCTAGAAGTCTGTTTGTAACTAGGGGTCGTATGTAAGTCGAGTGTTCTTAAGTAGGGGACCGCCTGTAATTAGAGCTGTCGGCAGTGGCGGCTTTAGGGGGCGGAAAACTGGGCATTTGCCTAGGGCCCCGTGTCCTAAATGGGCCCTTGCATGTGGACATTTGTGGGCAGAGGATGCATTGCTCTGTTAATACTCCCTGGTTGAATGCCCCGGGTGAAGATGCTTATCATCTATTTGCTGTCTATCATCTATCTGTCTAGTTATCTATCTCCTATAAATTTGTCTATTTCCTATTTATATATCTGTTGTCTAACCACTTATCTATCTAGCTTTTTGTCTATGTATTTATCTATATAGCCTATATCTACCTATCCATCTCCTATCTATTATCTATCTATCCATCTATCATCTATCCATTCTCTCTTCTATTGTATCTATCGCTCTAGCTGTCTATCTCCTATCTATTATCTATCTATCCATCTATCAATCAATCTTCTATTTCTCTCCTACTGTATATACCTATCTCTCATATATATCTTCCATCAGCTATCTAGCTACGTCTTTATATACTTTATCTACTCAGTGGCGTAACTTGACGCTGATGGGCCCCAGTGCAAAGTCTGTGCCAGGCCCCCCGACTATAATGTATGGTTCATAGTACTAGTCTTCTCATATGGGAAAGTGACACCTTATGGGCCCCCAAAGCCTCTTGGGCCCGGTGGCGACCGCATCCTCTGCACCCCCTCAAGTTACGCCCCTGAATCTACTTTATATTTATGCATCTATAAACCTATCATCTACTTATAAATCTATATCATATTTATCATCAATCTACATATCATCTATCTCCTATAACAGTGGTGGCGAACCTATGGCACGGGTGCCAGAGGTGGCACTCAGAGCCATTTCTGTGAACACTCAGACCATCGCCCCAGGACAGAGTTCACCAAATAGGACCAAATCTTCCTGCAGTCCTAGGCAATTTAAGCAACACTTCTTTGGAACTGCAGGAAAAGTGAGAAGGTGTGGACAGGGCTGCATTATCTTTGAAGCTCATCCTGCTGGACCCTCCATTATTTCTCTACAGAGAGACCCTGGTGAGAATCTACAATGAGAGTCTGATTTGCCCTCCTTCTTTCAACTGTATTGGTGGCCTCAAGGGGCCGATACCATTGAAAGATGTGGAAGAACAGGTAGCAATAAGTTACTGCTTAAAATGCCATGTTGGCACTTCACTGTAATTAAGTGGATTTTGGTTGTAGTTTAGGCACTCTGTCTCCAAAAGGTTTGCCATCACTGTCCTATAACATTCTCCTGCAGTCCCATATTAAAGATACTGTTTGTAACTACGAAGTGTTATTATTGTGCAGGGCTAAAGGAGCCTCTTACTGAATGTAAAAATTCATAAAATAGTTTTATTTTGGGGACCCATTTTTAGTTTTACCCAGGGCCCCACTTTGTCTAGCTGTGAGATTATACAAACATTGCACTTGTGTGACCATGGTTAGATTTCTGTCCATTGGCGGTAAACATTGGATTTCTATAGAAAGCTGAGATCTAGAAAACTGTGGGGAATTGATACAGAAAGTATATTGGAAAATTGTATAGCTTTTCCTTACACAAACAATACCATTTATTTGCTGAAATGGGAACACCCCTTTAATCCCTTTACCATTACCATAGATTTAATATGAACAAATTCATGGTAAACAATTATGCTATTTACTGTTCAGATTTCTGAGCACTTATGATATGATAGTAGAGTATGGAGGAATAGCCCATAACTATTTACTGTGCTATGACTTCTCTTTGTCTCAGAGAGATGTCACAGAGATGTTTGTCTATGGCAAGTATTGCTTAGAAATCAATGATGTGCATTTCAAGGCCAGTTGACATCAGGATTTTGCTGGATTAGTTCCTCTCTTCTTGGCAAACATGGTCATAGGTGAAGAAGCCAATAAAACATAAGAGGCCCTCTTGATGATTGTGGTGACTGCGGACGCACATCTCTGTCTGTTGACATTTGTCTGTCATTGAGGAAACCTATGGCTACTAATATTCAATGCTCTTATAAGGCAGGAAGAAAGGATCAATCAGCCAGATCATCATATTCCATATTTTAGAGAATTAATCCAGGAGAGTGCAAAGAATATATAATTGTTCAGGAAAATTTCACTCACCGTCAGTCTTGGTGCAGACAGTCCATAGTGTGGGAGAAGGAGAGCGAAAATCAGCCACATCATTGTCATATATTTCATGTGGTCACTGTTAAAGGACAATATTATAGTAATGTGAATTGTATTTGGGATAGGGGTTGTATTTGGTTCTGGATACTACTACTATATCATTGACATAATAAATCAATAATGTAAAATGACAACCAGTGGAAATTATTGCAAAGTGCTGAGGAAGACCTGAAAGACTTAGATTCTGGATGGTTTAAGAAAAGATGTGGATACATATTCATTAAATGAAATCCATGGGCATCAGTTTAAATAGCAAGTCATATGGACTTAGCATTTCAAAGGGAGTCTACCAGCCCCCCAAATCATCCCAAAAGTAAATACATCTCTCCAGAAAGACCTTTCCTGTTTCACAGCAATCTGTAGTTTTAAGGAAAATATATTTCTTTCTCTTCTTTGTTGCATCTGTATCTACCATCAGAAATCTATCTATTAAGGTAGCTTCCTATTAACCTTCTAAAATCTAAACTATCTTTAACCCTAAATGCTTTCTAAACTAAGCTAAACTTTATCTAAGTGGGTGTGGAGTATCCTCTCTGGGCAGTGGGAGAAAGGGCTTCTCCACGCCCCAGTAGCCTCTGCGGTCCCTTCCTACCTGCGAGTCCTCGGCGCGCTCCTGCTCCATACTGTTCTCTGCCCCATCGGAGCTATGCACATGTGCAGTACGGGAGGGCTGCTATCCGGGTGCGCATGCACAGATCTCAGATGCCAGGAACAGCAGGAGCAGTGTGAGGAGCTTCCTGGATAGGTTACTCCATGCCACAGTAGTCTCCCTGGAAATTTAGTTTAGCTTAGTTTAGAAAGCATTATAGGGTTAGCTAAAGATAGATTAGATTTTAGTAGGCTAATAGGAACTTATCATCAGTTCTACCATAATAGGTAAATTTCTGATGGTAGGTTTCCTCTAAGACTGAAGCCAGGGGCACACGACTGTAGTGGGTTCATGAAAATGCACTGGCTGGGTTTCATGGGTTGACCACAGAGGTGGGGAAAGGACCCCTTGGATTATAGCTACATATGATGAATTGCAGTGTTCCTCAACCACCAGGCCACGGCACAAGACTGGGCCGTGGAGCACCTGGCACCGTGCCACGGCCGAACTCTGTAAAAAAAAATTAAAAATTCAATGGACAATGGAAGCAGGGGAGGCATTGAACAGAAAATTGGCCAATATAAGTGTGAGGAAGGGGGGAACTTCTTCGGACAATATAAGCCATACATTTTTGGCTAGGCACCAGACCACCTACCCATGGCCACCGGTCCCTGGGAAAGAAAAGGTTGGGGACCACTGATGTATAGAGTCCATTCTTCCCCGTTGTAATCATGTAGTTCAGTGTTGCCGTTGTACAGTGAGTCCTTGTATCAATAATTCTCTGCAAGCAGGCAGGGACCCATAAATCTCTATAATGTAGTCAGTCCTCTCCCGGCATTTACAGATTGCCCAAGGTCATGCCCTAACACTTATGTTCTGACATGTTACTTCACTTTTTATGCCAACCATCTACTGCAAAGTCAAAAATGTTTACAACTTTTAAAAAGGTTTGCTATTATAAAAGTCGCTATTATTTTCACATAAACCTATTTAAACTTTAAATTTTAACTTTTTAACCAAAACTTTCCATCCAGGGTTTGGTAAATTGCTGTGGTAATTGAAGGAAGTATCAAGCTCACCTCCAGGGTGGAAGGCCATTTAGGAAGATAGTCTTCAGCATATCCTCAAAGTACAGAAGAATGGTGTACTATGACTAAGGACCGCTTAGGTCAGAAATGTGTAAGTTTTTTTGCACTTATGTATTTCTATCACTGCTTTTAAAGAAATTCTACCATCAAAATACAGCATGCAATTGATAGATCCACGCACCGTGACTGTGGTAATCTTCTTGTATTTGTTATCCATGTTTCCTTCTAAAATGAAAATTTTAAATGATGCTAATAAGCCTGAAGGACTCTCAGGGGGTGTTTCCAGAGCCCCTCAGTGATGTAGCTTCACAGGCTGCTACAATGAGAAGAGAAGGTCTGCCCTCCCCCTGCATTTCTGCACATTGTAACAATGAGTGAAAAGACAACACTAAAGGGCCCTGGAAACACCCACAGAGCCCCACAGGCTCATTAGCATAGTTCAGAAGGAAAGAAACCATGGATAACAAATATAAGACGATTACAACAGTTATGGTGACTGGATCTATAAGTAAGTGTCCCTGGATTATCATGATGATTTTGATGGTCGACAAAAGTGTCATCTAATAAAATGCTCTGAATAAAGCATCAAGCCGAAATTTTATCGAAGTTGGAGTGACTATCATATTTCCTTATTTCCTATAGTTTCAGAAATAGGGGTCCATTTATCCCAAATTCTTCATGTTTTCTGTTGATGGTGTAATTTTTTGACAACTGTTGTACTAATCCCTGAAACAGACCTACTTTGTTATATCCTACCTTTAGTTATGCGCTGTTGCATATAATAGTGTTACATTTATTTACATAGCATTTGTCATGTAATAGTTGGCTATGGCTATTGCGAAAAAAACATGAAGAAACTTGCAGCCTGCTCATAGGATTTGCTGTCGTAATATATGGACACATATCCAAGCTCATAAACCTTACCGTGCAGGAGGAAAGAGACAGAGCTCATCATCACAGGGACCTTCATGTCTAATCTGATGATAATCTTATTAGTACCAACGGATGTCATACAAAAACCAACAAATGGTAAATTCTAACTATAGGATTAACAGTTGGAAACTTGTTGTGTGCAGTTGTTGTACAGACGAGTCATAACCCTAGATTCCCTATAGGGACTTTCACACCCTGTAAAAGAGGAGAACTGTGGCTATATAACTCATCTTACACGTCTGTGAGTAAGAAGCTGTAATAAGAGGATCCTCATGAGAAAACTGGTCAGTACCAAAGCTTCAAATATGGCAAAACATGACTGCAAGGGCTCCTGAAAGCACTTACCTTGTGTAGTCTAAGATCCTGAAGAATCAGCACGTAGAAATAGGATAAAATCAATAAAAACAGCAACGCTTACAACATATTTGTGTGGTAACAACAGCCAGATTGCATCAGTATGCAGCCACATGTTTTCTATTACCGAAAATCTGGAGCCAGAGGAGGGAATCTTTACACACATTTTTCCAAGGAATTTTATATTTTGTATTGCTACATTTCCTGCTATCATTTATCACATAGTTGTGAATGAGAGTATTACTGCAGCCATGCCAGGAGAGAATACATGATATAAGATGAGGAATGTATATAGTACTGAGATTATGGGTAGTTAGGAACAAGGGAGTAAGGCTTTAGTACCTCCTTTGTAAGCATACATCGGGAGGATTCCTGATGTACACTAAGAATGGAAGGTGAAGACAGTATGGACAGAGTGGGATACATCATCCTGTTCCTCCTCTCTGCCCTGAAAGCAGGAGGAAGAGTGAACAGCGGCAGAATTAGGGATTTCGGCTACTGCCAATGTGCAACACCCCTGGGGGTAGTTACGAATAGGGCCCTCTACCTGACAGGATCCATCTGGTGAGACTGCACTACTCCCCCAAGGGATAATGCAGTGAGATCTCAGGTAATCTGCAGCTGTAGCCTCAGTCTGGAAAGGCAATAGTTAAATGGGTGTAAGATGTTATCCAATTATGTGGCTGTATTGTAAACTGGAGTGTGATTGGAGAGGTGGTACCACCTGACCAGGGGAAGTATAAAACCCCTGTGCAGGGGGAGCACATGGTGTTAATCCAGTCTTAGCTGGTCTGTCCAGACCTCATGCTCCTTGTCAGGAGTCTGTCTTTGTCTTACCACAGAGTGACCAGAGAGTTAAAGTGTGGAGCCCACCTTCAGTGCCGCCACTGAACCCAATCCCGAGAACTGAGTCAAGAGACTCGAATCCAGAGCTGCAGCTTCCACAGTTTGGACACAGCTCCATCCCAGCCTGCATCTACTACCAGACAGGTGCTTTATTCCTGAGAACGTTTAGGGCCATTGCCTGCTCCACGACCACTCCAGTACCAGAATCCGAATCTTTGGTTAGACCGTTTAGGCCCATTGCCTGCTACCTGTTGTTCAATAAAGAACCGTGAGTTGAACCGTCCCCATCCATTAACCAGGGACATATCTTACAGACACTCAAGAAGACCTGCCACACCACCTGCTTGAGACCTGCCAGGCTGTAGGACAGCCCTTTGGTCTCCATACCAAGCACCCTAGGCCGCAACCGCCAGCCACTCCGGTATTTTGGGCCCCGGCTGCTCCAGGCCCCAAGAAAAGGCTAGGCCCTGGTGGGGGATGTTGCATGTGTTTAGGGTGTTAATCCAAATTATGTCACATTTACATTACAGAAAAACCTCCATGTTTCCAAATGCATCCCCTATTGGCTCCAATGGCCTTCACCAAGTATATACGCCACTCTTCAAAAGTACGGTGAATGGAAAGACGTACCACAGTACCCGAATATATGGCAGTGGTGGCGAATCTAAGGCACAGGTGCTAGAGATGGCAGTTAGAGCCATCTCTGTGGGCACCCAGGCCATTTCCCCTAACACAGACCTTGAAAAACAAGTTGAGTGACTCCAGACCTCCTCTGGCTGTCCTGGCTAGCTCAGGATGTGCCACGCTTAGCGCTATTTAAAGCAACAATTCCTGGGACTGCAGAAGGACCAAGGTGGTGTGGACAGACTGGATCATCAATGGTGCTCCTTCCTTACGATTCTTCCTATTCATGGGGACCCTTGAGGGAAGCTACAGTGATAATCCAAATTTATCTTCTACCATATTGGTTTCTTCAGGAGGCCAATATAATCGAAAGCTGTGGCAGAGCAGGGAGCAATAAGTTGCTGATTAAATTTCCTTGTGTGCACTTTCTGATAAATAAGTGGGTTTTTGGGACTATTTTGGATTCTAAGAGGTGCACCATCACTGGTATATGGCATATACTGTGCAGGCAGAGGCAAAAAGGATGCCCCCACCTGCCAGTATAAGTCTATGGATATGTTCAGCATATACATTGCTTTGGTATGGGGCTATGCTCTATCAAGACCACATCAGCAGAAATGGAAAGGAAGTTGATGATTATGTAGGATTCCATACTGTATCCTGTGTTTGTGCCCTAATCTGTCATACACAGATATCCCTGTCAATGAGACTGCACTGGCAAGCTGATAGGTCTCTCTTGTGATTAATAATATAATACTATAATAGTAATTGCACATAAGTATCATGCTGAACCCAGATAACATCTACAAACAACATCCAGATACCTATTGTAACACCATTGCTACATAATAGTCCAAATAGCATTCTCCAATACAGTGTATACAAAACCTAGATAACAAAGTCACACTGCAATATCTCTACTGCTGTAAAGAATGGTTCACACAGCGTTTATAGAAATCACAATCAATAATGGTAATACAGTTACAGCAATATAAGAAGTGTGTCATTCCAGGAAGCTTTTTTGAGTTTCAGTCATTTAAAGCATAACTAAACTTTCAATAAAACTTTATAAATGATTTGTGCAGACGATAATATTAAACTTTATTAAGTTATGTGTCCTTTATTTTCCTCTTTTTTTCTTTATTTTTCAGCAGTTTGTGTAAATTACCTTTCTGCCCTATATCTACAGCTGAGAGATAAATGAACATTATAAAATGTCTAATGATTTATCTCTTGACTGAAAGTCGTCTAATCTCCTCAGTGAGCTGAATCATCGAGGGAAATACTCTACAGGTATGTCAATCATGAGCCTCCGTATCCCCCTGAAGTAGATGGAACTCTGAAGTATTTCAGATACACTTCTCACTACAGGAGAAAACACAGAAACCAAGCATAGAGAAATTGCTTAATGAAGTATATTACAAAGTATTTACTATTATCACCTGCTCTTATTTCCTGAAATAAAAAAAAGCTTCAAAGGTTTAGCTATGCTTTAAAGAGGACCTGTCAGCCTAAATTATGCCCCCTAATAGTCATGCTCATCTACCGTAATCCACTCCCCAGCCCCATTATATTGATATTAAATTTATCCTCCTATCTTCAGTAAAAATGCATTAAAATCTACCTTGATCTACCTACTTATTATGCTACTATATTGTTGCTACTGTACATTGTTTATTGTTTTATTGTATATACACATTTGACATTATGTACCCATTGTTCTCACTCTAGTGCCTGATGAAGGTCTGACTTAAGACCGAAACGTTGCACAAACTATTGTTGGATTGCTTTTCTCGTTTAACATTGAAATGAAAATGAAAATAAAATAAGAAACTTCCTATTTTTTCACCAAAACAAGTAGTGACAAGTTTTTCTTCACTTACAAGTATGGTGTTGTAGCCTACTTGTGCACCCGTCAAACCCTAGAAATTGAGTGACGTGTATTTCTTTTACTACCTTGATTTTCCGACCTCTTAACAAATAAGAGGTCGGATCCACGGACCTTTCTTCCTGCAGTTGGCTATATTCATTAGGAGGGCATGCCAGCACTCCTACTTGTATTTCAGCCTCCACCCCCTGAGTTCCAGTTCTCGCGCTTGCGCACTGGATGCAGACGACAATGGCATCCAGTGCGCAAGCGCCTTGTCAGTGGCTCAAGCCGGCAGCCTCGCTTGTATTGCGTAAGCGCTGCCGGCTCTCTGATGCGGCCTGCGCGTTCCCTGACCTGCCTGTCTGCGCCCGCAGGGAACAACTGCGCACGCGCGCAGAGATAGAGGCGACGAGGAGATTTGGAGTGAGATTTGGAGAAGAGGAGGAGGTGGTAGGTGTATCCAAAGTCTAGGGGGTGGATTCATGCAGGCATAATGGTGTAATCACACCCTGCATTTGCATATTATTCCAGGACAATAAAATGCAAGTTATACAAAAATGGCAAAACACAGGAAAATAAAAATTAGCAGGTAGGAACCCTGATTAATAGCAGAAGCATGTGGTGTGCTCTGAATCATGTGAAATTCTGGTGTGACAGGTCCTCTTTAAGTGTCTGTGGTATCATGAGTGTTTCATGTGTCAGGTAAACTATTGTGATTACATAGTGATGATTCTATGGACAGAATTAAAGGTTGACAACAAATGGTGTCTCCTACACCTGCACATTTAGGGCCTGTTATTGTTCCAGAGCCTCTGCCCAGTGATGTACGGTCTATGCCCTGCTGGACTATTGGGTGGGAATGCATACTAATATTTTACCATTGTGTCCAGTGGTGTAACTAGGAGATACAGGGCCCCCTCGCAGGCTACTGCATGGGGCCCCCCTTCCCACTTACAAAATATACATATTAGTATACTCACACATGCGAGTTACAATCACATATAAAATACACTCATGTGCACACACAGCATATACACACACATACAGTGCCATGTGCAACATACTCACATACACATCACAGATACTGCATATATACATGACAGTATATGTTATATACATATTATGCTGGACCATATGCAGTACAATATAGATATAATGGTGCACATCCTCCATTCTTTACTGTGTCAGCTTGGATGACGGGGCCCCCTGACACTGCAGGCCCCATAGTGTCTTTCAGGTGCGATCTTACTGCTGCAGTGGGATGGAGCTCAACCTTTGCATTGTGAAGCTTGAATTTCGCACCTAGCATTCGCTTTAGTAATTGATCTGAGGCAGATTATAAAACCAAAGCAGAAATCATTATTATCATTTTTTCACAGTTTGTGGATTAGACTAACAATTCACTATGCGGGAACTGTATTTGTGCAGGGTAGCTACTGGCGGCTAGTTTGCAGTGATTACACTATGTGTGTTCTTGGCCTAATCAAACACTGTCTATTTGACTTCTTTACATATTCCAGTATGCCATATATCATTTTTTAGCTTCTTGTAATGTAATTGTTTCATATTTTCTGACCAATTCATTAGAAAAAAGTAGGATGCACTCAATCTAGAATGTGGGACTTTTCTCATTGTATTTCAAAAGTGGTATGGACTCTCGTGATAGGGAAATTACCACTGTTCAAGGCATTGGTTCGGCCTCATCTGGAATATGCTGTCCAGTTCTGGGCACCGGTCCATAAAAAGGATGCCCTGGAGCTGGAGAAGGTACAACAAAGAGCCACAAAATCATAAGGGGTAAGGAGGGTCTCAGTTATGAGGAAAGATTAAAACAACTAGATTTATTTAGTCTGGAAAAGAGACGACTACGAGGGGACATGATTAATTTATATAAATATATGAATGGTCCAAACAAAAATTATGGTGGTAAGTTGTTTCAGATTAAATCAAATCAAAAAACGAGGGGACACTGTCTCCATCTGGAGAAGACAAGGTTTAATCACCGGAGGCGACAAGGTTTTTTACTATAAGAATTGTCAATCTGTGGAATAGCCTGCCTCAGGCGCTGGTCACAGTAGGGACAGCAGAGAGCTTCAAGAAGGGTCTTTTTACACCTAAATAACATTGATGGTTATGTTATATAGAATTGTTTCCCCTAAATCCCTTCCTCATCCAATCTTTTCCTTGGTTGAACTTGATGGACAAGTGTCTTTTTTCAACTGTTTAAACTATGATACTAAATTTGTCTCCTTTAGTGATTCTTGTAATCAAATGAAATAAAAGGATAAAGAAACTAATTTAATGACATTGTCATACCAGAGGGAATAGGGACAGGAGATACTCGTTACCAAGTATTCACCCATGTAAAGAGTCAAACTCTTATTTGTCAAGTTATGGCATTTTTACATAGCGTAAAAGATGCTTTTTTTGTAGCCATACTGGCTAGTGACAAGCAGAATAGTCCTAGCCGGATATACAGGGAAGTGCTGATTCCAGCATAGTTACATGTTTTCCATTTATTATTCCGGGAAAGATCTTCCTAATAATCACATGACTAAAACTTCCAGGTTTTAAATATATGACTGCACCAAAAGGGTTAAAGTTCACTTTATAGTGGATAATGTGCTTAGTCACTACATTGATGTTACATAGTAACAAAAAAAAATCTGGGATAAGGAGGGTCAGAAAATAACACAAGACAAGAGTCAGCAGAAGTCAGCAGAGGAAGTGGAAAGTGCTGGCTCTGCACTCACAGGAGGAGGGCAGAGGAAGAGGGAGACAGCAGGAAAGCGAGGAAGACACAGAACAACAGAACCAAAGTCACTGTGATGGAAAACAAGTGTGAGGGGAAGTAAAAAAGAGGAGAAGGGATCAAGGAGAAGCTGCAGAAGAGGCGCATGAAGGTGAGCGGAGACTTGTACTAATGTTTTGGTTTCTCCTACACATTCTCCCTCCCCTTCCCAGTCCCTAAGTCCTTCCTCCTAAATCAAGTTCATTCAAGAAATGTGAGGAGGTGACATGGATCTGGAGACATCTGGGTTTGGCATTACCACATTGTCACTTTATAGATGAGCTGTGGAAAAGCAACGAGGAGCCGGTGGCTGAGGTAAGACTACATTACACTCATTCTACAGAAAGATACAATTACAACCATAAGCCCTCTACGGAAGGGGCCGGGAACTGGATGCACAACTTCATGTCCATATGATAACAATTGCAGATGGCTCTGGGAAGGATTCTCTGCTATGCTGGAAAGTTAGAGGGATGAGGCAGATGTTATCCAGGATCTTCATGTACATTGTAGGCAGTGGTCAGCGCAGTAATATACACTATGTGACATCTGAAGAAGAGACTAATCACTTGTTTGTAAAAGTTAACATACTACATATTACTTATATTAAATTTTGTCACATACAGTATAGAATTCAGAACATCATGACATTATGTATACGATAGACATACACAAATACAATATCCTGAGTTTGTACATATACATATGTATACAGTATATACATATGTATATATATATATTTGTATATATACATATTTCATATACAGAATGCAATGCACACCTAATGTATAAACATTCCCAGAATTTACTTCAGTCACATACAGAATCTGACATACATGTATATATGTACACTTACTTCATGTATATACAGAATCCAATGCACTTATTAAAAAAAAACTTTACTTTGTACACATATTATACATATACAATGTATATCCCAAATAATAATAATTCCTTTGATATATATAGCGCCAACATATTCCGCAGCATATACAATCTCATACACTTATAGGGTCAATACACTCTCAGTACATCATGCATATGCACTTATTTCACATATGAACCCCAATGAACATATATACAGTACATACATGTAAATGCTCAGTTAATTTTATAGAATCTACTCATAATAAAGTTATTGACATAAAGTGATTTGAAAAAAAAAACTATCTAAAAAAATTAAAAAAGTAATTCCCTTTTTCTAGAACACATATAAAGATAGTTAATAATTTCTTACACGTTACCCCCGTAATTGCACGCAGCTGTGTCTTTTGAAATTAATAAAAATGCAGGGATCTTCTCCCTGCTGTTTGGGAATGTTTCAAAACGCAGACCACAAACTCATGCGATTTCAAAAACGCAACTACTTTGAAAAATGCAATGAAAACGCATCCCAAAAAAGCAAGGGAGAAAACGCAAAGTTAAGACACTTTGAGGCACATTTACTAAGGGCTTTGCGACGCATTTCTGTTGGACTTTCAGGTGAAACTGGCTTGCACAGGTATTTACGAAGTGTCTGCACCGCTATTGTGTTGCACGTGACCCTTTTGTGTTGCAGCTGTGCTAGGCACCATGCAACACAAATTAGGGGGCGTTCCGGTGCTCAGTTGGACCAAGCGCTGTATTTAACATGCAAATTGTGTTGCACGCCATATGTTAAAGGTGCACCACAAAAAAGTTGGTGCCAGTTAGGCCAATGCAGGGAAACGCCAGATTCATGATTTATGGTGCACGATGTTAATGAATGTGTTGTACCCAGAATTATACACGGGCAGAGCACTTTTAGTGAAGTCTCGGTCTTTCTAAGTAAATGTGCCCCTTTATCCAAAAACTCATTAAAAAAGCCAATATGCAAAACTCATGCGTTGTACAATGATGCAAAAACGCAATGAAAAAAGGCACCAAAAACACCACTAACGGTTTTTATGCACTTTCTAACGCCAAACCCAGAAGAACATGTAATGGACATATACTACGCCATTTTTTCCAAATCCACTCATTTTGTAAATGCAGTCCCATCGCTATATATGTAACTATCACAAATGATGTGAGGAGATGAATAATGGTGCCTGTGTCTTTTTCATAGTAGGAAGGACTGGTCTCTCAATGTCACAGGGTTATTAATATCTTAATCCCATTGAGCAATCACTGCGCGTAAACACTCTTTATGCAAATATTCAGTCATATCTCAGGTTTGATCTTTACAGATTTGTAATTTGTAATATAGGACTTGCAAATGACAACATTGTAAGTTGGAGTAAATACGAAACACACGCAACACAACACATAATACACATTACACACACATTATATAGGGGGATAACTTTAGGGGGTACTGTGGGTGCTTATAGGTTGTCTGGTCCCTGTATGAAGAGAACAGAAGAATAAGCAATACATAAGATTGAGGTGACCATTAGCTTATACAGTAGTGATGGGAATTCCGGCTCTTCTTAGTGAGCTGGGTCATTAGGCTCCGCTCCCTAAGAAGAGCCAGCTCTTCTGAATCTTAAACAGCTCCCTATTAAATATATAAGTATATATACAGTCAATCACCGGACACCACACCACTTTTAGCACGATTTTATCCAGTTAAAGGGGGTGTGGTGAGCCGGTTAGGGGCAGGGTTTAGAGAGCCATTGGCTCAATGATGGGAGGTGGCTCAGGTCGTTCATAAACAAGAGCCGGCTCTTTGTACCGGCTCGTTCACGAACGACCCATCACTATTTTACAGACACATAACATTCATATGTCAATGACAATGTCGGGCTTGTGCTCATCCTCCACTAACATCTAGGAGATAGACCCGAAGCTCCTCCAAATTCCATTGTCTTTTGCTCTACGTCTGGACTCCAGCATTAAGTTAGAGCCTAGGCCCACCATAGGATCCTCTAGTACTCTGTGGGTCCGGCTGTCACTGCACACACATAAAGGGCCATTTCACACAGTTATGTCTGATTGTGTTTGCACAGACATTTACTATATACACACACAACAGACTCCATACAAAACATACATAAATATCACGTGCACAATGTCACATAACTGTTTGGTGACACCTTAGACAATTTGCAGTCACTTTTTATTGTGTCAGATTTTTTAGATGAGAGATAAAGTTTCATAAAATTGGAACAACTGTAGTTGCCACCAGAGGAAGGAAGTCTGCAGCTCTATTATGGTACTCTTACAAAATTAAGGAAAATCTTCCACCAGGATGAAGGCTTGTAAACCATGCACATACTGGGGTGTGCTCCCTCTGGCAGGATCTGCTCTTCTATTAGCTTCTAATGCCCTTGTTTATGTTACAAAAACATTATGCAAATTAGCCTGATGGGCTCCATGCATCATAGCTGTTAATTGAGCCCAGAACCCCCCAGGCTTATTTGCATACAAACCAGGGCACAAGAAGCTAAAATAAGAACAGATTGTGCCAGAGGGGGCGCGCACCAGTATGTCGGTGTGCTTGGTTTACAATCCTTTATGCTGGTGGTAGATGTCATATAAAGGGGTTTTCTGTTTTTCTAGATACATCCCTGAAGGGGCTCCAGTGGGATACATAATCTGCTGCTTCTCCTTTAAAGAAGTGCAACAACTGGTTGCTAGGCTGTTGGCAAACATCTTAGAAAAGAACCATTAGTGCATTGTGGTTTTTATTATGAACAGCCCCCATGTGTATGAATGTAGAATAACTGGAACCTACAGTATGTGGCAAATTATACTGATTGTTGATGGACTCTATATAGGGGAACCTTAATGATTTAGTATTTTAGGCAACATGGACGATGAGTAGGTGACTGATCTTCTCCACTGAACACAGTATCATAGTAGAGAAGGTTGAATAAAAATATCAGGTCCATCATGTACAACCAGAGACCCCAATGCGAGTTCTGCTATAACCATAGTTGTTGGACTCCTCTGGAGCCATATATCTCTTAGGACATAAATGGACTAGACAAACACAGTCCTTTGATGGGTCATTCAAGATAAGAGAATTATAGCTGTAGCGCCACACCTATAGGTTGTGTGCCATAACATATATTGATATGCATGTGGCCACAAGTATTAGCTCAGGATCCCTGTAACTCTACACTGAACTCAAATAGATTAACACAGAGCAACCATAAAGTTCATTGTCTGTCTGTTTGCTAGTGTGTGTGTACAGAGTTGTTAAGTCAATTACATCCGATCATTAGATTACAGGACACAGATACCAGACTGTGCCAATTTACAGCTATTGATACCAGACAACGCTACTGCTCATTACCTACTTTTTTATGTCCATATTCATAGGGACTAGGGATGTTGGGGTGTCCCCACAAAACCACAGCCGCTTGCCGACAAGTGAGTACAGTCCGAAAAAAAAACATTCTGCTGATCCCCTTCACATAGGAAGATGCACATGTATCACATGTATAGGGGCACATTTACTTACCCGGTCCTGTCGCGATCCCTGATCTGGACTTTCCGACGATGATATCCTGCCGGTCCGCCGGAGTTCACCATCTTCTTCTCGGTGTATGTAAGTGCATGTTTTGCGACACAATTTGAATTTTAAATCTTAGTCCGAATAAGTCCGGTTGTCCGACGGCCACGCCCCGATTTATCTCGCATGAAAGTCGGCGTGATTGCGCCAAAATCTGATCGCGTACACCAAAAACCCCTGTTAGATGTGGCGCAAATCGGCGAGGCCTACAACTTATCTCAACTGTAGGGACCATATGTGAAAGCGCTTCTGATGCGGCTAACCAGCGGCCTTTGCTTCTATGGTGTTCCTGCCTCCTACCCGAGATGTCAAGGTCATTGTGTGGTCCTATGTAGATATATCCATATGTTAAGTTTCATTTCATTAATTGTAAATGAGTGAACACTTTCAGATATTTGCAAGTTATTGGTGTTATTCAAGCACCTGGTGCTAATTTCCTTATTTATCTGAAGAACCCTATTTGACTGGCAGCTTAACTTTCCAGTTTTGCAAAAATGGTGCGCCATTCCAAAGTGACTGAAATTCTATGGCAGCAGGTTGTCCAGATGATGGCCAAATGGCTTACCCTATCAGCCGTAGCATGAGAAGTTGGTTGTTTCAAGTCTGTGATTTCTAGAATATCGTATTTTTACATGATCACAAACTCATCCAACTCCCCCAAGAAGGCTGATTGTCCCCTAAAGACAAATGTAAGAGAGGACAGGATAATGCAGAGAATTTCCATGGGTAATTGTTTCAACACTGAAGCAGGTATTGCTCTCGAGTTCCGCACTGGTCTGAGGATTTGTCTCATCATATAGGGACACATTTACTTACCCAGAGTTTACCTTCTTCTTCCTGGTGCATATAAGTGCGTGATCTTGCGACACGTTTGGTTTTTTAAATTCTGCAGTGTTTCTGACGGCCACGCCCCCGATTTCTGTCGCATGCAGGCCGGCGCGGATGTGCCACAATCCGATCGCATGCGCCAAAAACCCTGGGCAATTTGGCCCAAAACGGAAATATTCAGGAAAATCCAACTGAATCGTAAATGTAAATGTGCGATAAGGTAGATCAGATGGTAAGTTGATACTATCTTCCTTATCTCCCTGCAATCCCTGTCTAATCTAAGCCTTTAGTATAAGCAGAGAAAAACATATTTTTTTACTTTTGCTAATTAACTTCTGTTGCTACTCCAAAACCCAGTAGCCTCAGCCAATGTCGCCTAACTGTGCGTCCTCGCCAGGCTCCTTTTCTCACATAAATAAAGGTTATTATTATAGTGAAAGGTGATGGAGGAAGTGTCATGGTTTGGGAATGTTTTCTCCTGCATTTGTTGGACTTCTCCTAAAGCTACATGGCAGAGTGAAAATGTCAATCAGAACCTTCTTCAACTAACATGTGGTTCCTTCCTTGTATTCACTGCTCAATCAGCCAGAAATTTTCATGCAGGACAATGCCCCCTGTCACACAGCAAAATTGGTAAAGCAGTTCCTTAAAAAAATATAATTCTTCTCTGTGGTTCAGTCATTGCTATTCTCTAATTATGATCATCACATATTGATTTGTTGATATAATTTGGTTATTTTATAAAACACTGTTCTATTGGCATGGTGCAGCCCTTACAAATAATCCATCAAATGTTGATCAATGGTTACATTATTTTCTGAAAAAATCAAGTGATTATACGTAGTTCTCTAATTTTGACCTCCAGTGAATGTCTGAGTATATGATGTTTAGTAAGACTGCTTGGATTTTATTGTCAATACAATAATATAAGTTTATTCTAAGCCCCATATAAGTTTTTATTAAACTTACAGGTACTATTATACTATTAAGCTGAGAGTAACGTCGCAAGATTCATCATTAACTATGAGTTGTTGTATTATTAGAGTAACTATTATTGTCGCAGGACGCGGTGTTCATTGTATGTACACACAAGTATGGGGAAGTAAGGCACAAGTCACTTGTGACCTAGAACTGCAAAGAGATGATTGTTGCTTTATGCAACACAGATTATATGATAAGAGACCTGAATCAACACGTCAAGAGCACTTTGCAGCTACTCCATAATCCAAATTTTACCTAGATGCCTACTCTACTTCCAATGCATCAATGCGGATTGCAGAAGACTTGGACCAATAGTTTGCAACCGTAGCCTCTTGGATGCCACATTTCTATGCAGGACTGTCTGATGTTAAGCCACTTACACTTCTACACATGTTTCTAATGCGTGGGACTGGCTTTTGACTTTGACCCATTGGGGGTCATTTACTAAGGGTCCGATTCGCGTTTTCCCGACGTGTTACCCGAATATTTCCTATTTGCGCCGATTTTCCCTGTATTGCCCCGGGATTTTGGCGCACGCGATCGGATTGTGGCGCATCGGTGCTGGCATGCATGCGACGGAAATCGGACAACCCCATGGATTCGGAAAAACGCTGCATTTAAAAAAAAAAGTGTTGCGGGACTCGTGCTTACCTTCACCAGGAATAGGCCGGTGAACTTCAGTGCATTCCGGCGGGCCTCGGCAGACTTCAGCGCAGCAGTGCCACCTGGTGGACGTCGGAGGAACTACCTTAGTGAATCTCGGCCGGACCCGAATCCACGTGCCGCTGGATCGTGAATGGACCGGGTAAGTAAATCTGCCCCATTGTATTCAATGGGTTTTGTCAGACATGCATTTTATCTCATGTGTGAAAAAACACCCATATGAGCGCCCCTGAGGACATATCAAAAAAACATTTCACAGTGGGTACGGAAAGTATTCAGACCCCTTAAAATTTTTCAATATTTTTTTCATTGCAGCCAATTGATAAGCTAAAAAAAGGAATTTGTTTGCTCATTAATGTACACACGGCACCCCATCTTGAAGAACAATAACAGAAATGTGCATATTTTTGCTAATTTATTAAACAAGAAAAAATTAATGTCACATAAGTATTTAGCCCCTTTGCTGTGACACTCATATTTAACTCACATTTTTGTCCGTTTCCTTCAGATCCTCCTTGAGATGGTTCTACTCCTTTATTGGAGTTCAACTGTGTTTAATCAAACTGACTGGTTTTGATTAGGAAAGGCACACACCTGTCTATATAAGACCTCACAGCTCATAGTGCATGTCAGAGTAAATGAGAATCATGAGGTCTAAGGAACTGCCCAAGGAGTTCAGAGACAGAGACAGAATAGTGGTAAGGCACAGATCTGTCCAAGGTTACAAAAGAATTCCTGCAGAACTCAAGGTTCCTAAGAGACCAGTGTCTCCATAATGCTTAAATGAAAGAAGTTTGGGATTACCACAACTCTTCCTTGACCTGTCCGTCCAATTTAACTAAGCAATAGTTGGAGAATAGTCTTGGTAAGAGTCAACTCACTTCCCCCTCCACAATTTGGGGCTTTATGGCAGATTGTGCAGACAAAGGCCTCTCCTCAGTGCAAGACATATGAAATCTGCATAAAATGTGCAAAAAAACACGTCAGTGACTCCCGGACTATGACAAATAAGATTCTCTGGTCTGATGAGATGAGAGTTGAACTTTTTGGTGTTAATTCTAAGTGCTATGTGTGGAGAAAACCAGGCAGCACTCATCACCTGCCAAATACATTCCCAACAGTGACACATGGTGGTGGCAGCATCATGCTATGGGGGCTGGGACAGGACAACTGGTTGCAATTGAAGAAAAAATGAATGCGGCCAAGTACAGAGATAGCCTAGATGAAAACCTCTTCTAGAGCTCTGGACCTCAGACTGGGTCGAAGGTTCACCTTCCTACAAGACAATGACCCTAAGCACACAGATAAAATAACAAAGCAGAGGCTTCAGAACATCTCTGTGACCATTCCTGACCGGCCAGAGCCCAGATCTATACCCAATTGACCATCTGTGGAGAGACATAAAAATGGTCTCCCCCAATGTTCACCATCCAACCTGACTGGAGAGGATCTGCAAGCAAGAATGGCAGAAGATCCTAAATCCAGGTGCAGAGTGTACATTAATGAGCAAATAAAACTTTTTTGATCTTACCAATTGCTGCAATTAATCAAAGAGTGAAAATTTAAAGGGGTCTGAATGATTTCTGTACCCACATGATTTCTTTTTACACACATTGCATGTGCTTGGTAAACACAGTAAAAACTCATCAAAATGGGGGAATGAAAGAACCCTAGGGGCAGCTGCAACTGTAACTGGGTGCTATAGACTTTTATGGGCCTTGATATAAACGCAAATTGTGTGGTCCTATCACAGCCCCTGCAATATTGCCTATTGTAAAGAATGGGGCTGTATGCTACACGTAAATACAGCAGTATATACGGGGCCGTTTTCATTAGTTCACGTGCATGAGGCCTTAAAGTGAGAAATTTTGATTTACACCCTTGAGGCCTGGTCCACAGTTCGGCCACTTTCACATGAGCGTTACAGAGTTTCATCAGAACTCAATCTGGGTTTGGTTAATGAAAAACTGACATTTTTCAGTCAAATTTTTCAAAGTTTTTCCTATGTTTGTCCTGCACAGACAACGTACATAAAATGTGTGTGAAGGCAGACTGGTGTGTTTTCAATCCATCTCATAAGACCTTAACAGGTGCTTTTCAAGCGTGGGACCGCCCCTCCAAAAAAATCAGTGTTTAAGCTTGTGGCTGTATATATGTCCTCCGTAGGCCGGAAATGGGCGCACGGAGCAGTATGGAGCGGTACGCTGACACACACGTGCGGCACTGTACTGCATGTCCTATCTTTCCCCGTATTATGGCGCAGTGCGCCATGTATTTCTATTGAGAGGGGGAGAGGTGAGCAGAGCTCACAACCCTCCTTCTCTCCCGTGCACCGACGCGTGCCTGCCGTGCCATGGCACGGTGGTCACACGTTAGTGTGAATATAGCCTTAAACCGCTTTGTGAACTAAAACTCTAGATTAAAAAATCCATAGAATAGGTCCTCAATTGGTTGGTGTCCAACAACCAGCAGCACCACAGAGCAACTGTTTCCGCAGAATGGGAAATGAAGCGGACAGCTCCGTTTTCAGAATAGTGGTCAGACTAGGTAAATGCAAGCAACTACACTGAGAATAGCCCTGTCTTCTTCATTTGTTTTTTTTTACAGCGGATTTCTCAGGGATAGGTTCATATTCTTGATAAAACCCAAGAATTCTGTTTTTGCATGATGCACCCATATGACACTGAATACATAACAGAGTATCACATGTTTAGTTACTCTTTTCTTTTTCCTTGTAGCTCCAGCATTCATTGACAAGATGTCCACGGTAACATTTGCTCCCCGGGCAGAGGTCATCGAAGTCAATGGGTGAGTGATCCGTTCCAATAATTATTAAACATTATTTTTGCTAAGTATTAACATGAGTAATAAAGAGGCATTTAATCATGAAGGAGCTATGTGCATGGAACTGGAATGGAAACACATGAAGTCACTATGGAGCTACACACAGTGCCTTCTCTTGGGGCTGTATTACAGAGATATTACTGTAGAAGGAATGCTTTAGCATTGTATAAGCCCTGAAGTCCTGGAGATCTGAGTGGGAAGTTCAAATTAAAGAAAAGAATAATCTTAGATCTGTGGCAGATTGAAGAGCATGATATAGCATGTGATAGACTCAGATATGGAGGTGCAGCACTCTGCAGAGCCTTGTGGATGAGGGAGATTTGTCATATGTCCTTACAGGATGGAATTTCTGTTACAAAGGATATATGAGGTATTTCCTCTATTCTAGGAGCTTTAACTTTGGATCCCTGGCACCTAGAATCCCAGGTTTGTTTTCCTATAAAAGAGGAGAATATGGTGTATAAATATAAGCTTTGCAGATGCCCTGCCAGATATATCAGGAGGCCTAAGCCTCTTTATGTACCTTTAGCGCCAGAGGGGCGGAGATTTCATCATATGTTTATTGCAGTGGCGTAACTACCGCCGTAGCAGCCGTAGCGGTTGCTACGGGGCCCGTGAGGTTAGGGGCCCGGGGAGGCACAGCTGCATGTGCCTAACCCGCCTACTGCCTCCCAAACAGCTGAGCCTCCCACACACCAGCAACACTGAACTTTCCTCACAGCCGCCCGCACAACGAACCGCCCACTGAACTGCCCGTCCACCACACTTGCCAGCCACCCGCCCGCCCACCATACTTGTTGTCCGCCCACTCATCTCACATGCCGTCCGCCCGCCTACCTTACTTGCTGTCCGTCCATCCGACCTCCCGCCCACCACACTTGCCTGCCGCCCATCGCACTAGACGCCCGCCCACGCGCCCATCGCACTTGCCGCCCGTTACACCCGCCCACCGCACTTTCCAAGCGCTGCCTGCCGAACTTACCGCCCGCCCGCACGAACACCGAAGCACCCACTTGATGGCACGCCCCAACAACACCGGCCTGCTGACCCACACAGCCGCCACTCTGGACATCAAAAAAGTAAGTTACATTATTAACATGTATCTATGTACATATACATACATATATATGCTTGTGTGCATGTGTGTATATATATGATTATGTGTGTATATATATGCTTATGTGTGTATTTGTGTATATATATGCTTATGTGTGAATATATATGCTTATGTGTGTATATATATGCTTATGTGTGTGTATATATATATATATATATATATATATATATGCTTATGTGTGTGTGTATAAATGCTTGTGTGTGTGTGTGTGTGTATGCTTGTCTGTGTGTGTATATATATATGTATATATATATATATACACACACACATATAATGCTGTGTGTGTTTTTGTATATGCTGATGCATGTACTGTATGTATGTGAATGTATGCGTTTGCTGTATATGTGTGTACATGCTATATATACTAAATGAATGTGTGTAAATGCTGTGTGTACTGTATGTAAACGCAGTATGTATGTACATGGTGTGTTTATACTGTATGCATAAGTATACATATACATACTATAAGTATATAATGTGTATGTACTATACAGTATGTGTGCAAATTTGATGTGTCTAAACTGTATGTGTCCTGTATGAGTTTGTATATACTCAATGTATTAGTGTATAAATGTATATATGAGTACATAAATGTGTGCGTATAAGTGTATAATTGTATGTATGTGGGTGCAAGTATAGAAAAGTAAATGTATGAGTGTAGAACTTTATATGTGTGTAAATATGTGTGTATAAATCTGCATATATCTTTTAAAGGGGAAGGGGGCCCCATGCAGAAATCTGCTATGGGGCCCAGCCACTCCTAGTTACGCCACTGGTTTATTGTATGATAAATCTCCCCCATGGTCTCTTACTTTGGATATCCTTATTATCCCTTTAGGTTGTATAAAGGGAACTTAAGCTTTCGCACAGTCAGGCAGTCCTTCATTAATAGTCCTTCCGTTGTAAAAGCTGCACTAATGAATAATTACTTGTTTCATTTTAGGGGTTGTCCAGTCACAACAAGTTATCCCTACACACAGAATAAGGGATAACCTGCATATCTTGAGGGGTTCCAGTTGTGCATCCCCCAAGAATCACATGAATAAGGGTCTGTTGTATCCCAGTTGTACCCCAAAAGAATGGAGCGGCAGGTTGGACATGTGTGCTACTATCTCCAATACCAAAGAACTGAATAAAGCAGCACGGAGCATGTGCGACCTCCTGCTCTTTTCATTTGGGGTACAACGGACTTCTATTCTCTGGATCCATGAGCGTCCCTCCACTGGGACCCCCACTGAACAGCAAGTTATCCCCTATCCTGTGGAAAGAGGAATACATGTTTTTTCATGTAAGTGGCTGGACTACCCCTTTATATGGGACTTGTCATGTCTTCGACTTGTATATTTTAGTAAATACCGTATATACTCGAGTATAAGCCGACCCGAGTATAAGCCGAGCCCCCTAATTTTACCACAAAATACTGGGAAAACCTATTGACTCGAGTATAAGCCGAGGGTGGGAAATGCATTGGCGACAGCCTCCCCAGTATATAGCCAGCCAGGTTCTGCCCCAGTGTATATAGCCTGCCAGCCCCTGCCCCAGTGTATATAGCCTGCCAGCCCCTGCCCCAGTGTATATAGCCTGCCAGACCCTGCCCCAGTGTATATAGCCTGCCAGACCCTGCCCCAGTGTATATAGCCTGCCGCCGCTGCCAGACAGATCGCACAGAAGATATACGGGGGTCACCGGAAAGGTGAGTTTAGATATATTTATTTTTTTGACTCGAGTATAAGCCGAGTTTGGGTTTTTCAGCACATTTTTTGTGCTGAAAAACTAGGCTTATACTCGAGTATATAAGGTAATTGTATTCCCCATAAAATAACAATTCTGGATTAGCTTTTCTTATAACTCCATGTTGTGCCGTTCCTTTGTCTGTCCACAGTAATTTATGAATAGCTGGTCAAGTGGGTGTGACCAATTCACAGTCAGCACTAAATGGAGCGGGAAAAATATTTTGAAAAAAAAATCCTCTACCCTTTGTAAATTCCTATCTTTTAATTTATACTGTAATCTTATGTTTTATTTATTGTGTAGAAAGGCAAAAAAAAACTAGAAATATGTCTTATTATCCTAGAAATCTGCTCAGAAAAAGCAATCACCTGATGTAAAATTCCAGGGAAGTTTAACCTTTTGGATTTCTTAACTATGCAGATGTTCACGTGAAATGAGTCACTGGATTTCTTCTGACATATTTCCCATAGTAATTGACTCACAGGGTGGCTGTCACGGCTTAGCAACAAAAAGATTGACGTTATTATTATCTCATTTAATAATAGATGTATTTCCAGCACACTCATTAGCATATAGGGACAGTTTCATAATACAGTTCAACCTTTCCCATGATGGATTCAACCATAGGAATAAAACAGTGTAGTGGCGTTGGTTATGCAGCACAAGGAAGTAAAATTACAAAGTCAGCTCTGCTACATATTGTCACCTACAAAGTCAGCTACATATTGTCACCTATGGTTCATACATTAAAAACAGTTTACCTCCCTCACCAATCTCTTTGGTGCCACAGTCTGAGACAGCTTGGAAGCCAAATGTTGCCAACAAAGTCCCCAACACATAATTATAATTATTATCTTCATATTCTGCAGCGATTCCCAAATCATAGGGCAATAAACAGAGTAATAACATGGTCATAAGAAACTATAGGAACAAGGACCCTGCTCACAAGAGTTTATAATCTATCTTCACCTCTTGGTCCTTGGTAGGAGGCCTCATTCACACGGCATGAGACATTGCGGTGCTACAGTGGAAAAGATAGAGCCTGTTCTACCTTACCCCGTATGTATGGCCAGGTAGCTCTGTTTCCTATGGAGAGGGGAGGGGTGAGCAGCGTTCACCCATCATCCTCTCCAGCATGTCCACGTGAATGAAGCCTCAGGCCTTAGGCCTCATGCACACAACCGTATGTTTTTTCCCTGTTCTGTATATACAGCTGTATTTTGGCCTTAAATACAGGACGTTTTTCACCAGAATGAGCATATATGGCACCATTTCCGTATAAAATACAGTGGGCTGGCAAATGATGGATGGCTGAGTATTGGCTGACTGACAGAATGCAGCTCCCACTGGTTCTGGTCTCCCACTGGTTCTGGATATATGCAGCAGCATCCGATGCACAACCGTACTCAGCACATATGCAATCAGTATTTTATACATGTACGTTCCCATAGACTTCTATGGGAGATAAGGAACTGAAATACACAAGAACATAGGACATGCTCTATATTTTCTCAAAAACGGTATGGTACAGTAGAGCGCGCAATACGGTTATTGTAATGGACGGCCGCATGCTATCCATATATAAGGCCGTTTTCACACATGCCTATGCATGAGGAACTGAAACGGTCAAGTGCTGCAGACACATTAATTGTATAACACACTCGTTATACAAAAGAAAACAGCAGTTACTGATCCAGAAATTTTTCATTATTAGTTCATTATTATTTTTATAACTCACCATTCTGTTTGCAAAAATTGGCAAATCCATGACAACCCCTTTGTTAAAGTGGACTTTAGGTAGTGATGACATTTAAAGGGTTTGTCCCAAGTTTTTAAGTTATAACAAGGTGATCAATGAGAAGCATTGCTGGGACCCCCGCAATCCGGAGAGCAGAGATTCCCATTCTTACCTATGGGTGGAGCAGTCTATTCTATGGGAGTGCCGGAGATAGCGGAGTTCTGTGCTCAGCTATCTACAACACTCGCATAGTCAATAAATGGAGCGGCAGGCCGCATGCTCCCTGCCCTCCAGATAGCAAAGGTCCCGAACACTTATAAACTTGGCACAAACCCTTTAGCAAAGTGACAGATCCGCTCTCCTTTGTGCTTACATAGGGCAAGTTATACAGGCTACAAATCTACCCTACACAACATGGAAATTCTCTCTCCATGTGGATGAGGTGGTAATACATCGGAGAGCAAGGTTCTAGTCAGTTAAGCTTTATCAAACTCATACAGACAAAGGCCTAATTGTGATAGCTAAATGACAGAGACAGGGTATCTCAGGTGCCAGAAATCCTGAATCCGGCACCCTCTGCACACTGCACAGGCAAACTACATATGGTGCAGTTTGCAATGTTCTTGTAAATGTATCCCTATATGTTTTCTTGTACATAATATGGGTGATCAAGTCTGTGCATTACTTAAAGGAAATCTATCAGCAAAATCCAGCATGATAATCCAGGGACTCTTATTAGTAGAGCCTGAAGCAGGGGCGTAACTAGGAAAGACAGGGCCCCATAGCAAACTTCTAAATGGGGCCCCCTTCCCAATTTAAAATATGCATATTACACTCATATATATATATATATATATATATATATATATATATATATATATACATATAGTTATATACATAAATATACAGTTCTTCACTCTTACATACAACATATAGAACATATACACATCACCAATAAACCCACATATAGTGCCAGATACAGACGTACAGCATATATACACACCATACACACAGCATATATACCTCACATATATATTACAATGTGCAGCAAAATATGAATATAAGGGTGCACATCCTCCATTCTTTAGTGTTAGGTTGGATTATGGGGCCCCCTAACATTGTGGGCCCCATAGCAGCTGCTACGGCTGCTACTACTACTGTAGTTACGCCCCTGGCCTGAAGGGTCCCTCCGTGCGTAACCTTCACAGGCTGTTAGACTGATTCCCTCATCCTCCTCTTATCCCTCAGCATTTTGTCCTCCCTTTGCCTGATGTAATCTGCAGCATTGAGGGGCTCTGGAAATCCCTTCAGGCTCATTAGCATAATGTTTAAAGTTGATTTTAGAAGGAAGGAAGCCATGGATAACAAATAACAGAAGATTACCACAGTCACAGTGCCTGGGTCTAGGAGTAAGTGTCCCTTGTTTATCATGATGGAATTTGATGCTGGATTTCTATATGTCTATAATGCAGCCTTCACCATCAGTGGTCCTCCTTGTTTGAAAATCCTTTCATATTTAAGGAACATAAACCTATTCCACATGGACACTTTTCTAGGCTGGTACGCAACCGATTATTATTCCCTTTATGCCATCTCCAAGCCAAGGGGGTGAGGAGCGGTGTGAAGGGGGTGCGGCCGGCGGGGGAGGGGAGTGTGAAAGTTTGCATCCTGGTAGGACCTGGCTTAGAAATATATACGCTGTGAGGTCAGGCTCCCAGATACATCAGGAGGCCTAAATGATGTATTCATCGGTGCCGGAGGGGCAGGGATTTCATTCTACACAAGTGCACAACCGCCAACTTGTGATAAATCTTCCCACTTGCATCCATTGGTATTGCGTCCTTTGGTATCTTTCATCTAATTTGACCATACAAAGACAGTGCTAGGTAGCAGTCCTGGAGATCAGTGTAACAATACCTTTTTGTATGTTGTTAGTAACGGGTCTGCGAAAAGTAATGTTATAAAAATGGAAACCATACACATGCACTACTGGTATAAACCCGGAGCTATATATATCACACCCTGGCACCAAATCAAGAGTCGTACAGAACTTTTTCTATATGTCCACCTCCACTTTCAGATTTCAGAATGGGAGTAAGAGGGTCTTGTTAAATTGTCCTATTATGTCATATGTGTCATTGACATTACTGGCTACTGATAATGTAAAAAGCAAGAGATATTACTATAAATAATGCATGTTTCCTTCATCTTGTACAGGTTTACAAAAACAGAAGAGAAAGTGCAGATTGATGATGGGAAGAATGAAACAGAAGAGCCGCCAACATGGAGCAAGTAAGTGTCGAATGATGGCAAAGAAGCTTTGACATTATAGTATACATTATATATTACATACTCACATGTATTATTATAAGAGGTCCTGGGTAACACAAGCCCAGTAAGTGATACATGGAACAAACTGAATGAGACACATATCTATTTCAGAGCATCTCAAGTAAAGGCTTTTGTAATTATTTCTATAGACAGGAGATATAGTGAATGCAGGTTAAAATCTAAAAGCACAAATTTTATATATTATTATAAAGATAGTAAATTGTGAGTGCCGGAGATGCATGAGTGATGTGCTTGCCAATTTCTGATGCTCCTATAGTATTGAAAAGAGCATTAGGACACATACTGGACCTGCCGCTCCATTCAATTATTAAGAATGGGACCACTGTTCTTGTGATCGGCGGGGATCTGCTCTTGTGATCGGTAAGGGTCCCAGCTGTTGGATCCCACCGATCAGATTGTGGGTTGGGGATACATCCAAACTGTTACAACTCTGTTAAACAGTACATAAAACAGTGTTAAATCATAGATATGTCTGACTTTACCATTTCTTGATCTTCAGCAGGTTGAGGAAATTGATCGCTCCCCTGGTCATGTCATTTGGATTCAGGTAGGAGATTATGGAACTAACCTCACATTCATTAAAAGGGATTTAAAGCAGCAAGGTTCTGAAACATATTAAAAAGCTTAAAATCCATCAGGAATTGAAGAACTAATACTTACCTTTCACTTCCATCCCGTTCATTGTGGTTGCTTTTACCACGTTCGGTCTCTGTTGGTATACAGAAGCTCATCGGTGACATCCCATCGACAGCGTACTCCCGTAACAGCCTTATAGAAGCCGTGACTGAAGGCTGTAGTAAGTGTGCACTGTGGATACAATGTCATCATTGAATCTGTTTACCAACAGAGGCCACCGGTGACAGTGGGCACTGACCTCGATCCGAGAAGAGGCGGAATGTAAGTATTAGGGTACATTCCTATTGATGTGTGCTCAGGGCAAGCGCAGGTTTGGGGAGAGGATATGTATTTGTATTTAGTTGTCAGTATCCCTGGTTCTATAGCTACAATGAGCCAAAAAGCATATTTCTAGGCACTAGGAAGGACATTTCATACTCTACTTGAGGGGACTAGTAGTTTAGTCACATGTTCTCTTTAAGAACACATTTTGGATAAATCAATGGGGGAGATTTATCATACGCCAGCGTTCGCACCCCCTTTGTCCCGCTGGATATTCAAGAGGCTTAGGCTGTCAGGAAAAATTATGCTAGATCAGACCTGGCATGGTATGCTGGTTTTTCAAAAGAACGCAGGCAACGGGGCGGGAATGCCCAGTGCCTGTCCTCTCCACTGGCCACCATGCCCTTCTACGACCTCTTCACACCCAAATGGCATGGAGGTGGCGTATTCATTTTTTAATCACAAATTTTTGCACTGCGCAGTGATTATTTCACTGTTTGTACACCAGAAACTGGTGTAGAAGCTGTGATAAATCTCCCCCTGTATTTCTGACCTGTATTGGATTATGTAAATTGCTGTCCTCTTCATTAAACTCTTCATTCTACATTTGTGTCTCTCTCTGATCTGAGTTATATCTGATAAGTGAAGAAAAGACAAACATAAACGTTGAGTTACACATTTAACATAAATCACATCATAATTTCCGCTCAAGTAAGTTCAATGCCGACAAATACCAAGTAGGAGTCTGTCCTTATTCTGTGTTCAGTTTCAGCCGCACTGAACAACATTTTGCCGGTGAGGGAGACATTTCCATTTACTAAACACATAAGTGTAGACCTAGGCGGAGCAGGGATTTCCGTGACACCACGTCAGAACAGTAATCAGAGGACAATAAAATGGCCAATATTGATGTTTTTAAAGTACTGACTGACATCCCTGTCTACGATTTTTTCACTTTAGAACTATGACTATAAACTGCCCATATATTGGAAATATATCAAGAAAATTTGAAACTTTAGATTTATACAGCCAACTCTGACAATCCCTTTAATCCTTGTTCACAAAAGTGATAATAGAAGCTTGAACCTCATAGCAGTATATAGTATGTGGACTGAATTTGAGGACTCGGCTTAACATTTTATCTTTTTTTCTATTATAGGGTGTTTGGGGTTCTCCTTATATTTGTGGATTTTGTGTTTGTAATTGTGGATTTCTCTGTTGTGGACAAGAGCAAAGAGACAGCATCGATTGTATCCGGCATTTCCTTAGCTATTTCCATCTTCTTCCTAGTGGATGTCCTGCTGCATGTCTTTGTGGAAGGGTATGTGACAACTGTCAGTAATAATGTTATGCCTAACCTTGACCAGTTCAGTTGTGACTATACTCAGATCACAGAATGATCATGTAGCAATTTGATGAGAATAATGTATAGATTCTCATTATTTAGCTAAAGCATCAATGCAAGAAGCCCAACTTGTGTTTCTGTCGCAGCCGCAGTTTGTACTTCAGAGCTGCTCTTCCCACTTCAATTGGAGATTTCAGAATGAAGCGCGGTCAAATAGTTTACAACTCACCTTCTGAATAGATACGTACTTACTGCTCAGTGTTGAGTATGCATTTGTATAATGGTGAGAGTGGGACAATTGTACTACCAGATGGAGACTCATTGGAAATCTGCCATGAAAATCAAGCAGGATAAACCAGGGGCACTTACTCATAGATCCTACACAGTGTACCAGCCTGTTATGCCATAGCACTGAGCGACTCTAGAAATGCCCCTTCCTCCTAGAGCATTTCTGGCTCATTGGCATAATTTTAAAAGTTGCTTTTAAAAGGAAGGAAGCCATATATAACAAGACGATTACCACAGTCATGCTGCCTGGATCTATGAGTAGGTGCCCCTGGTTTATCATGATTGTTTTTAATGATACATATCCTTTAAATTGACCATTTAAAGCGTAACTCTAAAGCTTTAGTGATCTTACCGAATTATTATGTATGGTTCCCCCTTTGAAAACGAACAGAAAGATGCATACTTTGTGCTGCTCGTCCTTTTCTTTCCAAAGTTATGGCATTTTCTGTTCTGAAAGTGTTTGACAAGAATATTTCTCACCAGAGGTGAAGTGGGTGGAGACTAATATCTGTCAGTCTATGCCCTCAAGCTGAGGCCAGTTAGCTTGCCCAGAGATCCCATGATGCCTTGTGTTCGCTCTCAAAGTAATTTAGAATTAAATCCAATTAGTTTTCCACAAGTAAATCTCCTGAACACTGAACAGTGCACATACAGGATGTATATGGTTACAGCCTGGCAGCTTCCATCACATGGATGAGCAGGGAACATTTAATAAGTGGTAGAAATCATAAGTAACCCAGTTACATGCAGTCTATAGCCTGTGTTCTGTGTGAGCACTAATGGTTAATAGCTTATCTGGACAGAGCTGATACTGCCGAGGACAGACAGAAAAACTTCTGTAGAATCACAGACTGGGATGGAGGGACCGATAGGGAACAGGGAGATCTTGTACCTCACTATTCTAAGCAGGAGACATCTGCATTCACACATCCTGCTCTGCTGCATTCACTGTTCAGAACACCTTCAGCCCTGCTAAGTTCACTGAAACATGACCTCCTCCTCTGTGAGCAGGGGGCAGAAGCTCCTCCCCTCTCATGAATCCGTAGTTTGTTTACACTTTGTTTCTGTGACGGATTCCAGGGCTTATCAGCACATGGACAGGAGGCAGCCATTGCAGCAGTAAGGTAATCTGAGGGCTATAGCAAGGAAACTACTGAATATAGGTAATAAAGATAATAGGCAAAGTTGTTTTACATCCCAAGAGATATTCATTTGTGAAAAATAAAAAAAACCTTTACAGTTGCTAATTAAATTAACAACATTTACCAGATATCTTTACACCTTTAAACCGTCCAGTGTAAATTTAAACCATCCATTCGTTTTCTTGCCTTGGGGTGGAATTTTACATAAAAATATAAATGCATTTTTTTTCACTTTTGGTGCATTTCAGCCACAATGCTCTCCTCAAAAGTCAAGCCAATTTAAGTCAAATAAAAAATTTGGTTAAAACAACATGTGCACCTATTACTACTTTTGTATGTATCTTAAAAATCAAGATGTAAAAATTGGAGGGAAGACAGGAGAGTTTATCGTCAGACCGGTGTCATGAGATCACTATGAATTATTTAGGTGATGACCTGCAGAGACTTTTTCCATTTTCTCAAATGTCCTCATTGTGTCTGGCTCGCTGTGATCACGTATCAGGTTGTCATTCATGGTCCTGAGCTTCTTTCTTCCTACTCTGTTTGGGATCTAATTCTTTTAAGCACGGCATGCACTTATCTGTTTTTTTTAATCATTTCTTTTTTCTTTTTTTTTACAGATTTCAGAAGTATTTCAGTGATAAGCTGAACATCTTTGATGCTGCAATAGTTGTGATCACTTTTATAGTCACACTGGTATACGCATTTACAGATTTCAGTGGCGCTACCAATATTCCCAGGTATAATGTTATATTCCAAGATGTAGAGTAAAATAAGGAGTATCAAAAGGGTTAAATTGTTATGTATTTTATAAAAGGGCTTTTTAAAAGACATCAGTCAACTTACGTGGAGCTACAGTATACATAGATTTTTGTTTTGTATTATATTATTAGTATTATTACATTTTAGTTATAGATCTGCAATCATATATCTGCAATCTGCATGCAGCATGTTATAGAGCAGGAGGAGCTGTAAAGATTGTACATAGTGTCCTATTTGCAGGTAGCATGTTTTAGAGCAGGATAAGCAGATCAGATTTTACATATTGGGGCACAGTTACTTACCCGGCCCGATCTCGATCCCCGAGGTGCGTTGTCAAACGAGGATGAAGTCCGGCGCGATTCACTAAGATCGTGCACCCGATATCCTGCATGTGCCACTTCCTCGCTCAGGTCCGCCGGAGTTCACCTTCTTCTTCCCGGTGTATGTCTTGTGACAGAATTGTCCTATCTTCAGGCAGCATGTTATAGAGCAGGAGGAGCAGATATGTAGGCAACACCTTATTGATAGTTTTAGTGTATAGTACAGGAGGAAGAAACTACTGACTTAGTGTGCCACTTTATATCTAGGGTCACAGACAACTCCATTATCTAGAGTAACAGACAACCCCATACAATATGCATGCAAGTATACATCTATTAACTATTCAAATACACTTCTTCTTTAGACTTGTAAACTTCTTCCGAGCCCTGAGAATAATTATCCTGGTCAGAATATTCCGCCTGGCATCTCAGAAAAAACAACTTGAGAAGGTCACTCGTAGGATGGTGAGTTTTGGCTCTGAGTTACTTGTTATCAGGTTCTATAGTATTGTAATTTGGTTGTACAAGTTTGCTGTTATTTTGTTGATTTATTTAGTCTGCTCTTTGATTTTATGATCTAAGTAGATCTTGAGGGGATCATATATCTCCAATCTACTAGCTCCTCCATTCCTTCTGTCCCGTAATTGGTATGCACTGTCATTTTAGACAAGATGTAATGGGGTTCATTTATTATTTTTGGTGTTAGATGTTTTTTGGTGCCTGTTTTGCACATCGGCGCACTGCCTTAATGTATTTGGCGCACCGTAAGAAGAACTAATGAGCATTAGAAATGACAGAGCACGTTCATAAAGAGCATTAGAAGTTTTTTTGTTCGTTTTTGTGGCATGATACATAATAAATCTGGTGCATGTGACGGAGAAAGAATAAGAAAGGAATCTGGTGCCAGTAAAGGCACATAGTAAATGCTTCCAAAAGTGTCTGGGCACCTTTATGCCTGGACTTGATACAACCAGGGCTGGTTATAGACAAAGTGGGGCCCTGGTCAAAACTAAGAGTAGGGCCCCAAAATAAAACTATTTTATGAACAGTCACATTCAGTAAGCGGCTCCTTTATCCCTGCACAATAATAACACTTTGTAGTTACAAATAGCAGTAAGGTAAGGCAATCTGTAATATGGGACTGTAGGAGAATGTTATAGGAGATAGATAGATGGATGATAGAAAATAAATATAAAAAAGATGACATAGATTTATAGATGCAGAAATATAAAGTAGATTATATATCAGCCGAGGGGTATTAAAATAGCAATACATCTTCTGCCCACAAAAGTCCATATACAGGGGTCCCTGGGCAAATGCCCAGTTTGCCGCCCCCTAACGCTGGCTCTGGATACAGCCTTGAGGTGTCATTGATCTAATGTGCCGATAGATGTTGTGCAATCAACAACCAGCAGTTGTCTCTCCCATGTTGCTTTTGTTTTAAGGAGTCACGAGCTAAAAGTTGTTATAGTGGATTATTTAATACTTAAGCAAAAACTGTAAAAACTCTCACAAAGTGTTTGTGCAATAACCCTGAATACAAGTTCACTGACCCACATATAACAGTAACCGTCAGAAACTCCAAATAACAATTTATTGCCTACAGCAAAAAAAAGTTATGTCAGCTATCAACAGTCACTGGTTTATAATATACAACTACTGAAGGCATTCTGTATGCAAATAAATGTTAGCGGGAAATGTGATGTTTAGGATTAAATACTGTATTTCCAATGTTTTGCCTCCCTTTGTCAAATTAATTTTTGGGCCTGATCTCAGCGTTGGACACCAAGTCTATTAATAATACTCGGATAGATGATAGATGGTATAATGTGACTGTCTATTTGGATATTTGCCTAGTTGACCGATCATGGATCAGGTCATGAATTGACAGAATAAAAAATCATGGGTTGTGAGAGTAATGTATGTCTTTATGCAGGTCTCTGAGAACAAAAGAAGATATCAGAAGGATGGATTTGACCTGGACCTTACTTATGTCACAGGTAGGTGTCATGTAATGATATACATAACCAATGAAATTATAGTGGTAATTGGTCAATCGCAATCTTTCCTTCAGAATGCAATAAAACACATACTAGAGATAGAAACACAAGGGGGCATTTATCAATTTTGGTGCATTCGCCTGTTTTTACCATTCGAAGCAGGCGATAATTTACACAGGACACAGCAAGGCAAAATTTAAAAAAACACTAACAAAAAAAAGATCTGAAAGTCAATAATAAATGTCCCCCCATACTCTTGAATTTTTTTACTCTATTTTTCTACATGATTATGGTGGCGGCCTACACTTCTAGAAATGAAGATAAATAGATTCAAACACACCAAACGCATGGTAAAGATACAAAAATTCAGACCGTGCGCCACATTTATTACAGTGACTTGACAGCATTGTGTCGCAAGCTGTATGTAAAAGGTGCACCAAAAAAAAGCTGGTGCATACTCCCCAAGCACTGAGGGTGCACCAGATTAATGAAGACCATGCCCAGTGTTCAATAATCTGCACATTCGTAAGGCATACTGCACATTCAAACTCAATCAAACTGCAATGTGATAAATCTTGGTCAATCTGTGATTGCGGCTCCTAACAGAACTTCTGCCGCAGCTATGAACCTGTCCTAACATAATGGGGCAAATTTACTTATCCGGCCGCTGGAGTTCACCGAAAGTGCATTGTCCGATGATAATGCACTGTGCCACGATTCACTAAGAGTTCACCTTCTTCCTCCTGGTGCATGTAAGTGCATTTTCTTGCGACACAATTTGAAAGTTAAATCCCGCGCTCAGTCCGAATCAGTCGGATCTTCTGATGGCACGCCCCCCCAATTTGTGTTGCATGAAAGCCAGCACAGCTGCACCAAAATCCAATCGCGTGCAAAACAGTCTCAGTGCAGACACCTGCTAAATACCTGTCCAAGCCGTGCAATCCCCAAAAACGACACAGTCTGACAAAAGAGCGATCCGCGACCCTTAGTAAATGAGCCCCAATAACCGTCTGTACATGCAGTAATATCTTATTGGACTCACCTTTTGTTGATGAATATTGTGTATTTTCTCATTGATTTTTATAGACAGGATCATTGCTATGTCATTTCCATCCTCTGGAAAACAGTCATTTTATCGGAATCCTATAAAGGTACGCATTTAATGATGATTTTGATTGTGTTCATATCACCAAATGCTGATAAAAATGAATTTCTTACAAACGCTGTCCTCAACCATTATACAGTTACTCAATTTTCTATCCTCTGTCTATCTTTTTCAATAGGGAACTCTTCTAAGGTATTCTGCTTTACTGTTTGATGCCTTCTTTTCTGGTAAATCCGGATCTTTTCTTTTATCTTCTATCTTAAAGGGGTTTGCCAATGAAAGAAAGTTCTCAAATTATTTTCCACTAGTGATATTTACACAATGGAGATCATTTTAACCCCTAACTTTACAATTTTACTCAGTTTTATTACTGTTGTAGCTCCTATAACTTAATGATGGTCATTGTAAAATTTTAGAATTGTTTTTGGAAAATACATTCATTTAGGTCTAAAATGACACTTTCACAATAAATTAAATGATGAAATGCTCTGCAAAGTTTGTTACCCAATTTCTCCTGAGTGTACCAATGTGTACCGTGCTGTATGGGTGCACGGCCGGGCATGGAATGGAAGCAGCGCTATCCAGAGTAGATTTGTATAGTCACATTGTACAGGCTATAAAATGTTTTTTTTTTGGTAATGTGAGCATATTAGGGTTAATTTTTTGCGGGATGAGATACAATGTATACATAACCTATTTTGGGGGTCTATAGCTTATTCATGGGATTTTATCACTATTTCAAGGGGGACACAAACGAAATCATCAATTTTTAAAATTTGGGATTTTTATGCCGCTAAAACATTTTTTGGGCCACTACCCGTAACATAAAAATAAAATTTTATCTTTATTCTCTAGTTCACTATGATTACAGTGATTCCTCAATAATATAGCTTTTCTTATCTTTGTTTAATTTTACTAAGCAAAACCAATATTGGAGAAAAACAAATTTTTTTTTAATATCGACAACATTTCAGAGGTAAAACTTCCGTATTTTCTGTTGACAGATCAGGTTGAGGGTTATTTTTTGTGAAAAGTGTTGTCCTTTTCAGTTGTTATACCATTTAAGGGCACATAACTCTTTTTGTATGCTTTTTAGAACATTTTTTTGTGAGGGTATTTGATGAAAAATTATATATTATGAAAGTTTTTTGTGTTTTTATTTCACACAGTTCACCCAGCGGGTTCAATATTGCTTAAGATTTATTGTATGGATGCATGATACCAAATATGTATTTTTTGTGTTTTATATACTTTATTTAAATTTTTATATGTAACTGGGGTGATTAGGGGACTTTTATTGTATTTATTTTTTTAATATAAAATGATCTTTGCTTTTTTTTTTAACTTTTTACATTTTTCCACACTTGGGCTTGAACAAGTGTTCGTCTAATCGCTTGTTCAAGTCCTTACACTGCAGTACACATTGTTGCAAACAGAGGAACAGAGGACCTGGCAGTCTCAGGGTACAGACTGGACCTCAGGGCTGCAGCAGGTTGGATCAGATCCCCCGGTAAGCTCCGATCTGTGGGGATACACTTACATGTCGCGGCACTTGCAGGAAGCGATCTCCTGCAGTATTCTTCTGACACAGCGACATAGAAAGGCAGCACGTCAGAAGAAGTACCCTTAATGACTGCCGTTAAAACCTGATATGGCGGTCAATAAGCGGTTAAGAATCTTGTCTTCTTGGGAATAACTCTTAAAGGTTTTTAATTTATGGTCTCAGTTGATGTAACAAAACCACAAAAAACTAATACTGACCTTTGTCTGCTTATAGAGTCCCCGCCCAATGATCTTTATTGTGTACACATCATTAAGGGATTCAAATTTGAGAACTTTCTTTCATGGGCAAACCCCTTTAATGCCAATGATTTCAAAAAGTTTATGTCGGAATTTTTCATTTTTCTTTAGGAAGTTGCACGGTTTTTGGATTCCAAGCACAAAGACCATTACAAGATTTACAACTTGTGCAGTAAGTAGTGGGGGAATATCAGCATATGAGGTGTGAATGCACACAGGAGACAATGACAAATTGTATAAAAAATTGTCCTGGCGAAACACCTTTTGAGTTGACAGCACCAGACTGTAGAGGGACACTACACCTTGACTAAGTTTCCTTCTGGTAAACACTTATTTTTTCATTTCAATCCTAAATATTCATGGAGAATAATAGAGCACTGACAAAATACAAAGCTCTAAGGAAAGTTGCTCATAATATATATGTCATAATATTAGATGAGAATGGAATGCAGAAAGTGGGTTCCCAATCCCTGGGATATAAGTAAAGGGAACCTTTCACTACATTTTTCACAAATACAGCTAGTGGCAGTTTCCTATAGAGCCCTAGTACCTAACCGACACCCTTCTTTTAGCTAAAAATTGCTCGCCTCAGATCCCCATAAATCATCTTTATAATTTTACCTGGTATCTAGGAATATCTATTGCGAGTCGAGGGGGAATCCTCGAGCTGTATCCAGAAGCTCCTCCCCATGTTTTTTCAGCATGCAGCAGTAATGTCATGTGACCAGAGTCCTCAGGTCCTTTTGCCTCCTAACATTAGCAAACTGTACACCATGCATATATCTGATCACATGAAATCACAGCAGCCTGCAAGGAGGCACGGAAAGGAGTAGAAGTCCATGCAGACTGCTGTGATTGCCATAACCCCCAGACCACTTTTTAGTTGAAAACAGGGTGTAAGTTAGTGGCAGGCTACCATAGAGCCCTATTAACTAATTACATTTGTCAAAAATGTGTTGAAAGGTTCCTTTTAAGTTAAATAATATCCAATTCCCACACCCATTTGGCTAGCGCACATGTCATAAGGTTTTTTTGCTTTTTTTTCATTAAGTGGTCATAATTCAGATTTCATGTTTTTTTGCTTTTTATTCATTAAGATTCTTAATCACCCCCAAAAATACTTTGAAAACAGAACATCAACCCCCTTTGGAAATTAACCTGCTTTGCAGTTTTTAGATCATCAGGTCTTTTTTACAGGTGAAAAGGGCTATGATCCAGAGATCTTCCATTACAGAGTGGAGCGATTCTTTATCGATGATCACAATGTGCCAGCTCTAGCGTAAGTCTACTACTCATGGAAAATTAGTGGGATTGTTCTGTCATATGTCAATAAATAGAAGATTGCAAGTTTTTAATGCTGCATATGTTCCATTTCTCTCCATTTTTCAGTATATTAGAGACTCAAAATCAGTGTATATATAAATATATTAAGGGTATATGTATATTTAGAACTATGAAAAAAGCAGCTTTAATGCAAAACAGATTTCTAGTTGGGTGCAAGGCCAAAATTCAAGCACAAAAATGAAAAAATATCCGCTCATCCCTAATAATGAGCAGAGATTAACAGCACTTAAAGGACATCAGTTTGATGGATGGTAAATGTCCAGCATTAGAGAATTTATGCATTAAATTGAACAATTTTTAGTGCATAAAGAAAGCATATTTGCTTCTAAAATGACTTAAAAAATATGTAAATGACTCGGACCTGATGCACCCCCCTCCTGCTCCCGGCCGAGGAGCTAGAAGCCAGCCGGTGACGGGGAAGCCAAGAAACACTCAGGAGACATCAGCCTGAGCCACTGTGGGTAATTTATATATTTTTAAAAGTCATTTTAGGAGAAAATATGCCCTTTCTTTATGCAATTAAAACAGTTCTGATTAGTGCATAAAGAAACAAGGCATGCTGGACATCGACCTGATCATCTTATGGTAGATGTCCTTTAATTCAATTCATGACATGGGTTATGTGGGACCAACACCTTTCTCAAGGGCAGAGGTCTGCTGACTTCCTTCCCGTGGCTAGGCTGATTGGAGACAATGCTGCGCATGCGCAGGCATTCTCACTTCGACTCAAGAGCCATGACTATACACTTGGCGCTCCCATAGAGCTCAATGGAGAGTGGCTGCGTATTAGTGACACTCTCTACATCCAGCCCAACTGTGGAAAGGAGGTCAGTCCAGGAGTGGGGCCAACAGATATCATCAATTCTTGACAAATACTGTGGATATGTCATAAATAGTTAAGATAGGACCCCTTTAAGACCATTTATCTTGTGTTCTTGCACCTTTACGCTATTTCCTTAGATAACCTGTGTTATTCTCAGTCCTTTTTATCAGAAGTGTCTGAAAGCAGAACTATTCTTGTTGCCAGGGTCGGCTCCAGGTTTCAGTAGGCCCCTGGGCAACAGAGCTTCATTGGGCCCCTTACCAGTGAACTCACATGGCGGCATTAAACATTCAGAAACTAAAACAGTCTCCTGCTCCCTAAAATATTCCCAAGTTTATCATAACAATCAGCCCCCTCATGATTATTTTATATAAGCCCCTCTTACCAACATAGATTCCTAATGTACAGCCTTATGTGGGGCCCCCCAGCAGCTCCGGGCCCCGGCACTTGCCCAGGTATGCCCAGTGCCGGCATCGGCCCTATGAGAGGTCAGTTTTCATTTTTCCACAGCTGTTCATTAAATGAATGCTGAGCTCTGATTGGTTTCCATGGGCAATTAGAACATTAGAACACTTCTGATAAATCTACTCCAATGTAAACAATCACAAGATTTCTGTACTGTGCTATCAGAAAAGGCTGTGTATACATCCAGCACACATTGCTGCAAGAATATCCCTCAGATGAAGTCAGCTGTGAATATACACATATTCCTCAAACTAAATTGACCTTTCTTCATATTTAGGGACATGCTGAAGTTCACGGCCAGTGTACGCTCCTGGATGGCTGAAGACCCGAAGAATGTTATAGCCATTCACTGTAAAGGAGGGAAAGGTAAGAAGTAACATTATCTGTCATATTAGGAGTACTGAATCCTGTTTTATACTTTTTATATCCAGCATTTGCACATTTGGGGAATAGTCATGTTTTCTTATATGGACATGACTAGTAGTACATAAATATACTAAGTGTTAATCAAAGATCCTTCCTTCTACATTTTTTGGGGGTCGGTTGTGTTTTACGGCTTTGTAAGTTAAATAGGGTGTCCTGAGGTGGAAAAACATGGCTGCTTTCTTCCAAAAACTGGATGATGGTTTGTTCTGGTATTGGACCTCAGCCGTATAGAAATGAATGTAGTATATAAATAGTTTATAAATGAAAGGAGCTGTTTTTGGTAGTAAACAGCCATGTTTTTCAACTTTTGGACAATCCCTTGACATGTGGGAAATCCATGCATGTAAGTCATAATATACCTATTATTTAACCCTTTGTATTATAGGGAGGACCGGCACCATGGTTTGCACATATCTTGTTGACTCAGACCAGTTTGAGAGTGCAAAGGTATTTAGAGTGAATATGCATTGTACTATCCTGGGTACACACTAGGTTTATCATGGTGGGTGGTGGATGGTAATAAATGTAGGAAATCCTCCTTTGCCATAACCAGACCACTTTCCTACAAAAAACTCAATGCTGATTACTCCCCCGAATCCATCGTGGACACATTATCATCTCACTTTCAGGAACTAAAACACATTTCTGCCGACAGCGCCACAAATGACGTGTCATGTTTTTGTTTAGGAAAGTCTGGATTATTTTGGAGAACGCAGGACCGACACATCTGTCAGCACTAAGTTTCAAGGTGTGGAAACACCCTCCCAGGTGAGTCTTCTGGTCTTAGTTACTTTATAGGAGTGGTATGGAAGGTATTATTAGTGTACATCTAAGGCTTGTTACATCCAGTCTTGTGTATTAAACAAAGAGATGTCTCTTTTGTTCTTCACTAGACATGTCCAGATCTGGCTACATGAACACCTTGATTTTTGGACATGTTCAGCTCATACGTCAGGAAAATTCCTGGTATATGCGATGAATGTGTCCATAGACTTGTACTTGCAGATGAGGCAGCATTTCTGCCTTTCTCATCTCAATATATGTGTTGTCCAGAAGGAAACACTGGATAAAAACAATGCACTGTATCATCCTGCTTCCTGGTGGAGAGTGCAGTACACTCTCAGCGGACACCATAAGAGGCTATGGGGACGGATGCTACTGTATGGCATCCATCCCCATCCTTTGCTTATCGTACACTCTATAACTGTCCAAATATGACCAAAAACGTCACTCGATATACACTCCTCCTCTTACTTTCAGCAGAATCTGACAACGAATCCCACTGTATGAGCACACAACATGCTGGTATATGATGCCAAACTCCTTTGTAAAGATATGTCAGGAATCCTCCCAACATATCTTTACAATGGACGGCAAAAAGAAGGTAGGGACGTAGCCTGTGACTACTTTTTCTGTTAGGAAAAGACTTGTTTAATATGACTGAAATGGAAAAGTACCAGAGCTTATCCTCCGTATGAATACCATGATCTGACATGTGCCTACTTGGTATTTCAGAGTAGATATGTATGTTACTATGAAATTTTGAAGAACAAGTACGGTTTACAGATGCCACCAGAGAAATCACTCAGGATACGAAGTATTAGAATTCACTCCATTGAAGGTAACTGTGTAAAATCATGTGATAGATGACCTACATGACAGCTGACATCATGTTATTAGAGATCATCATGTGGAGTTCTCCCAGCTGTTTTTCTGTTACTCTCTAATCCTCCATTAGTATGTCAGAGTATTAATACCAAACCACATGATGATGTAGGGTTCAAATAAGTATGCAATATGCTTCCATAAGTATCAAACATGGGCTACTAGAATACAAGCAGTCCCAGGGTTACATACATGATAGGTTCTGTAGGTTTGTTCTTTCTTAAGTTGAATATGTATGTAAGTAGGAACTGTATATTTTACAATTGTAACCCCAGTCTAAATGTTTTTGGTCTTTTGTCAGCAGAACCAGGATTAACAATAAAGCTTTATTACACAACACCATAGATAATGTTACAGCTGTTTATTGTAGCCTAAGGCAAAATGACCAAATTCAGAGGTTTGTAACTAGGGGTCGTATGTAAGTCGGGTGTTCCTAAGTAGGGGACCGCCTGTACATTATTATATGTTACTAGCTGTAGCCCCCGGTATGCCCCAAGATAGTAAATAACTACTCTTAGCTATAACAAAATAGAATGGGTTAACAAAAATATTTTATATCTATGTATCTATCTATATGTCTATCTATCTCTCTCTGTCTGTCTGTCTCTCTTTCTGTCTCTCTCTGTCTGTCTGTTTCTCTCTCTATCTCTATACATCTTACCTCTCACATAATCTGTGTTAATGACCTGTGACAAAATAGAAGCTAAGCTGTGATTGGTTCTCAACAGCCACAACAGCCAGCAGACAATGGCTCCTGTATATGGCATATGAAAACTTTGACTCAAAACCGATTCTATGACCCTCCCTAAGTTACAAGGAGAAGTAATCTCAGCTTTATATATAAGATTATAGATAATAAATTATTATAAAACAACTCTGTGAAGAAAGCACACTGTGCAGAGGTTCTGTATATGGCGAGATTTGACCCACTAAAACAATATATTAATTGCTCAATGTGCCTGTCATTTCATTAAAGATTTCACATGTCATAGTGGAAGACGTTTTCATAGGTAGAGGTTTACTTCATTGGTTAATATGCCAAACCACTTCATATTCATACATGTTCTTCATCTATAACTTCAACCACAAATATTATATAAAAAAAAGTCAAATTCATTCTGTATAGGTATCCTTATGGCTTGTTAATATGTAACATGTAACAGTATCAGTATCATTATTATAAGGTTATTTATATCCTATGTGTTCTCATATTCCTCATAATAGTCTTGATGTTTAATTTTAGTTTTAATACTTTATTATAGGAATAGGAAAAAACAATGGAAGTGATCTGAAAGTCCAGATAATAGTGAAGAAAGAATTGGTTTTCCAGTGTGTTTGTGAAACTCAACAAAAGTGCAAGGTATGAAATGGAGGAAGGGTATGGCAGATGAGTGCAAGATGGGAAGGCAGCGACAAGGCTGCCACCCGGAATGTCAAGGCACCCGACTGGCAAATATTGTGTGCCCCCCACGTACATTAGGGAGCAGACATAGGTGAGACAGACAGCCATATACTGCACAAGCTTTATCTGTTTTATACTGGATGATAAATTGGATGTAGTATAAGACTGTCTCCATGTAGGTAACCCTCATAGGAGAAGATAATAGAGTCACAGCAAAGAGAGATGCTGAAGTTGTGAGCTCATGTGTAGTACAAGAACTAACTCATGGGTTTTATCGGAGGAGTCTCTTTTTTCCCTTCTTCAATCTGGCCATGTCAGCTTCTTCCAGCCACAAATTTAGCAACACAACATTTTAGGTTCCTTACTTATCATCATCTCCTCCACCTACTTATCACAAACATAATACTACTCTCTTGTTCCCTTAAAGATCTCTATTAATAGCCCAAAATAGTGAATTGCAAAACAGTAGCCAACATAATAACAGTGCCCACACAGTAGCCAATATAGTCACAGTGCCCCAGTACCCCGTAGTCACAGTGTTCTAGAGTAGCCAATAGAAACAGCACCCCTGTAGCCAATAGTCAAAGTACCCCCAGTAGCTAGTAGTCACAAGACCACACAGTAACCAATAGTCACAGTGCCCTACAGTAGCCAATAGTCACAGAGCCCCATGTTAGCCAAAAAAAAGTAAATACTCATCTCTCTGCTGCAGGTGTCTTCATCCTTGATCCTGCCGTCAGACCTGCAGCAGCGTGATGCAACCATCGAAGGGACATACGCATCACAGGTCAAAGGCCACAATATTCTGTGCCCTAATGTCTGTGCATAACTCTCAAAAATAAAATGCACAGTAATAGTCTGCAGTGCCAGTATTCACAAAATGATATTTCTCTAGAACCACCAAAATAAGGCAAACCCGCTGAGTAATGCTGGAATATCTCCATAATTGTTCCATGGGCTATCACATAATAATTATCACATAATTATCACTGAGCTAAAAAAACAGCATTGATACTTCAGGCGTTATTCGGGGTTGATACAGTTTGATAAAAAAAAAAGCAGGATATGATCAAGTGGGCCAGTGACAGGCTGTAATGGTCATGTACCATCAACTAGAGGCTAGAATACACCATAGCCTCTAGTCTATGCTCCACAATGTATTAATCTCAAATGACCCTTTTAGATATATGGTAAATTACACAACACACACATAAGGCCCAGGCAGAGGAAGAGGATAAAGCTCATTACTGTTACACATGAGGCCAGGACTGGTGGATAGGGCCTCAATTCTAATAGATAAGGCTCCTTTCTCTGCTCAGAAGATGTGCTACAATATATGTATGTATTTGGAGGGCCCACTGAAGGATCACCAGAGAAATAGTGTGACTCCAGGGTCTGGGTCCCTCCTTTAGTATGAATACAGGCCGGCCCCTGACTAGATTCTCAGTATTCCCCCCTTGATGGCGGCCCTGGACAGGGAGCAGTGGCACACTAGATTAGTGAGAGAGGTGAGGTGGTGGTGTTATGTGTCTATGTACACAGCAATAAAATATGATTAAGATGTACTCAGGATTTTTATTTCTTCCTCAGTTGTTTTCTGATGCTGGAAACAATTCAGTAGTTATCAGCTTGGAGGACTGTCCCTTCATCTCCGGAGATGTCAAAGTCAGATTTGAATCTAGTGCTGTAAGTAGATGTACACACAAATATATACTGTATATATACCTTATATTTTGTATCATTTTACAATAGCATTGATTAACTGTACAGTAATCTTCCTTATCACAATGATAAATACACAAACACACATATAAATATACATATAATATATATACATATATATATATATATATATATATATATAAACAGATACTTTGTACTAATATAATATGATGAAATGCATCTTATGGACCTGTAAGGCTTTGCTATAGAGCTTTTACTTTGTAATGGATTTGTTTCTTTGTTCATCTTATTAATGATACAACTAACTACATCCCATGTCAGGGCACCTCCACTCTGTGTGACTCGGCTATATGTATTTAGATGCTCATTTTGATGGGAGATATCAACTGCCCTTATGCACCAGATGTTTCGGGTCTCTAACCTGTTTATATACTTCTTCCATTTGCTGTCATCCTAATTTTTTATTTCATTGAACACTTTCAGTGAATGAAGGCGCACAAGAGGCATAACAGGGTGAAAAGGCTGTGGTTACACCAAGGCCCAGGACCCTAAGAGGTCCTAACAAGTGTTGCTTTCCCACGCAAAGAGATAGTACTTTAATATTGCGTTATAGCTGGAGGATGTGATGATGATGTGCCTTTTCTATGATTGACTTAGAGGACTTTGACTGTTTGGAGAAAATATTTCAATACAAAACACAAATGTATGACTTCCAATATACAATACAATATACAAAACAAATCTGGCGGCATATTTTTAGTGTATGGACAAGGTTGTAGGACAAGATCTGTCAGAAGATGAACATTTTATAAGTGTCAAAAATATATAATAATAATAATGATGGTTCAATCAAGTTTACTGGATCAAAATAGATAAACAAGGTATAAAATATTACAACAAAAACATGTCAATACACAAGGGTAGATAAGTACAATTTAAATTCTGTAGTAGATGTTGCAATATAAGGGGGGGGGGGTCTACATGTTCCGTCCTTAGCTCCAAATATATATACCGGCAGTCCCCGGGTTACGTTCAAGAGCATGTAGGTTTGCTCTTGAATTTGTATGTAAGTCGGAACTGTATATTTATAATGTAACCCAAACCAAATTTTTTTCGGTCTCTGTGGACAATGGATTTTAAAATTGTGGTGGTTGTCATAAGAACCAGAATTAACAATAAATCTAACTACAGACATATAAACAGTTATAGCTGATTATGTAGCCTGGGCTAAAGTACAGTAAATTACCAACTTCCAGAGGTCCATTTAAACTAGGGGGCGTCTGTAAGTCGGGTGTTCATAAGTAGGGGACCCCACTTATATATATAATATTTATATATATATTATAATAATATATATATATACCGTATTTTCCGGACTATAAGGCGCACTTAAAAGCCTTGGATTCCTTGGAAATCCAAAGTGCGCCTTATAGTCCGGTGCGCCTATAGGAAACAGTCGGGAACTGCAGACCCCGCGATCTGCGGTCTCCGGTAGCGGGATCTAGTAAGTATCTATTCCCCACCCCCCCTCACCTTCCCCGCGTTCCGGTGTCTTTTGGCGTCGCGTCCCGTCGGGTCTCCGCTCCGCCCCGGACTCCGCCACGCCCCCGGACCTGCGCCTTACTATATATGGATATTATACATTATATAGGCGCATCGGACTATGCGCCTTATATTCCGGTGCGCCTATGGCCCGGAAAAATACGGTATATATATATATATATATAGTTGGTCCTGAATGAGTTACAATCAAGTCTGAATACTTGCCCCCTGTGGACTCCAGGTGTACCCCATACACAAACAGATTTGTGTATGGGCAGTGGAGGGTATAACCTGTATATTAGTGGAAAGTCCAAGAACAGAACGGCACTCACTTTTCTCAATCCAGGATTCCTTTATTCAAGCGTTAAAACATCAGACATCTGAAGACGCCGGGGTCCACAAGGTAACAGCCTGTTTCGCGTGTATAGCGCTTTGTCAAACCTCCGCTATACGTGCGAAACAGGCTGTTACCTTGTGGACCCCGGCATCCTCAGATGTCTGATGTTTTAACGCTTGAATAAAGGAATTGTGGATTGAGAAAAGTTGGTGCCGTTCTGTTCTTGGACTTTCCACTACTGGCTTCTATTCTATTGGGAACAGAGCACCACAATAGATCCCATTACACCAGCGATTGGAGAAGGTACCGTCCTGTGCTATTGGGGAGAGTTCACACTGTGTTCACAGTATGGAGAGACTTGGGTAGTGCCTGTTCCTCTGCATCTTTCTATATTTGAATTATAACTTGTATATTAGGTTTGAGACCAGGATTCCAGGTCGGCTGTGGATTTGATGGGTCTAGATGTTCGAGTGTCTTTTCCTCATACTGTTGGAGGAGTGGGTATCTTGCGGGATACCAGGGATGTTGTTAAGCCCTAATGACTTTATATCATGTGATATTTTGGCACTAGAACTTATCCCCCTGGTATCCATGTAGTTGTTATCAAAAAGATAATCAACCAAAAGCAAATGTACAAAATAATCAACTGTTCAGAAATGTACAAAATCAATAGGGTATGGAGAAAGAATTACACAAAGGGAGGGAAGGGAAGTCACGGAAATCAAGGGGTAAGAAACAGAGTTAGGTGCATGGGAATAAAAATAATAATTAGAGGGGCAAATACTTTTCACAGCACTGTATGACACGTGCAATATATCACATGCAGTATGACTACCTTTGGGATCACAGTTTGTTTCACACTGTAATGGCTGACACTGGAGAAGCCTCTGATCCCAACTGTTGATGATATCATTACGGATACCTATTGCATCCAGTACTAGATAACTTCCATCATTTTATTGATTGATGCTCTATTTTCTTTAGGGTCTACCAAAGGGCTATGATGACTGTCCATTTTACTTCTGGTTTAATACTTCATTCATAGAAAGTAACAGGTAAGGAATCCATGCTAGCCTTCACATTACCACCATGAGATGTTTCACAGTGAAAGTGCATTATTTTACAATACTGGTAACACCAAACTTGTTTTGGGCTGCAATCACCTCTAATGCCTAATTCCCAAGTAAGAAAGGATCAACATTTAAAAGGTATTGTCCTATTAAAGACATTTATACCCTGTCCTGTGATCACAAGTTTTGCGGACTGGAAGGCCTCAGAAACCTCCTTGGGAATGAAGCACCAGCGTGACCTCAAAGAGGAGATCCCCAAGGTAGTGAGTGTAGCGCTGGTCATGCCTACTGGTGCTCCATTTCCCAGGAGATGTCCGTCCCCCAATCTCCCGATCACATTTTTCCATTTCTCACTGTTCTCCTGATTGCTGGGATTTCCTGACAATTTCCGATTCGCGCCACATTCAACAGGAGTTTTTGGCACACACAAATGCCGACTTTCATGCAACACAAATTGGAGGCGTGGCCGTCGGATAACCCGACTGATTCGAACAAAACGCAGGGTTTTAAATTCAAATTGTGTCGCAAGACAATGCACTCACATACAGGGGGAAGAAGAAGGTGAACTCGAGCGCACAATTTTGTTGAATCGCGGCAGACTTCATCCTCTTCGGACAGCACACCTCGGGGATCGCGCAGGGCTCGGGTAAGTAAATGTGCCCCATTGTGGTTTGATGGCAACTCATATATAACTGCAGACAGAAATGTGAATATTGGCTAAACACAAGAGTTAAAATGATCTAGGTGAATCGCGCCGGACTTCATCCTCGTTGGACAGTCCGGATCAGGGATCGTGACAGGACCGGGTAAGTAAATGTGCCCCTATTTCTCTATCATTTAGTGGATTTACATCACATTATTAAGTGGTCATATGGGAGCTGCCTCTGTACCATGGCCCATATAATACATTGTGGGCAGAGCTCCACGGACCATAGTTATGTATCCTGCTAGGACTCCCTGTATCCCCATGAGACTATAGCACGGTCCCGAAAACACAATTACCTGTGGTAGGCCGACACTTGGTGTGTGGAGTCCCATCTCAGAGATGGTGTTCAGTCCGTGTAATGCGGCCACCAAATGGTCTGTGTTGTGTTCCTAAGAGTATACTGTAGTCTGCTGATTAAGACTTCTTGTCACAATGCTTCTATAGTTTTGGGGTTGTCTTTGCACTTATTGCTTATCTTTTTTTTAGGCTTTATCTTTCAAGAAACGAGTTGGACAACCCTCACAAAGACAAATCTGGAAAGCTCTACAGTGATGCTTTTGCCGTAGAATTAAACTTTGAATCTTGACAAATTGTCACGTTCCAGACGTCTGCACCACACTGTGATATGTACTGGAGAGTCTGAAGCGCATCGAAGTGCCATATTTTTTATAATTTTTTTTTTTAAACTTTTTATACAGCTGTTAATATGTATATAGTACAACTATTGTATTGATCTCTGCATGTGTGATATTTTGTCTTTTGAACTTTGGTTAGATATTATATTGAGGTTGTGTTGATGATGTACACATATAGCATTTGTTTTTATATAGGACAATGCAGTATAGTGTAGTTTTTTAACACTGCTCTGTGTTTTTGGCACTCTTGTAGTAAGAATGCCTCAGAAGTGTTAGACCCTTACACTATGTCGTTGATCACTAATTGTTAATAGGCAAAACAATCTGAGAGGTACGTACGTAAGGTCAGGGGAGTTTCGACTGTATTCAGACATTATGGGGCACATTTAATAAAAACAGTGCAAACTGCACTTTGTAGAGTGCAGAGGGCGCCAGATTCAGGATTTGTGGCGCACATTCTTCATTAATCTGGCGCCCCCTGCACTGCTCCGACAGAGTGCACCACTTTTTTTGGTGCACATTTAACATGGGGCATGCAACACATTTCTCTCGGGCTTTGCACGGTCCGACTGTGCACCGGAACGCCCATTTAAGTGACGAAATTTGTGTTGCGTGAAGAATAATGCAGCAGTGACACAGAGACACTTTTTAAATACCTGTGCAAGCAGTTAGCACATGAAAGAACTTGCAAAGTCAGACAGAAAAATTGTGCAAACACCTTAGTAAATGTGCTGTCCTCAGTTTCCTTAAAGGGTCATCAGGAACCCTTTTTCTGGCTCCCCCATGTCCCCATAGAGAATTCTCTATGGGGACATGGGGGAGCCAGAAAAAGGTCTCCTGATGACAGGTTCCCTTTAACCTGATGCCTTCTGAAAAAGTTACATGACATTTTTGTGGAAAGTACTGGAATGTATTATTGTAGTGGCAAGAAAAGCACAAATACTGCTTAAAAACCGGATAAAGCATCCCCCTGATAGACAGTAACACTAAAGAACAGGTTCTGTTCCATAAATCACTCCAGTTTCTCTTTTTATTTAATTTATTATTCATTACAGCACATGTACAGAAATATATGAAATTTGTGATATCTCTTTCAAAACTATATTAAAATGCTATCATTTGCCGTAGAAATGCAGTCTTACCTGATTGTTCTGAAGATTCAATTACAGGGTGATATAAATCTACAATGAAAAGCCTAACACATGGAGGAGGGGTTGCTTGTCCACCAGTTTTCTGCTGGACAAGCCTTGAAATAGTTACAATTCCTGGCACAAAGACTTTTTCCATCCCTTACACCACATCAATGGAAAGTGGGAGTGGGATGGACTGTCCTGGACGTGAAGCTAAAGCGCAATTTTGGCACAGGTTATAGTGCAGGACCTGGCGTAAAAAAGGCTCTATGAATGCCACCCGTCAGATATATCAGAAGGCTGGCGCCTCTAAATATATTTGCAGCGCGGCAGTAGGAGCAGGGTTTACATCTAGCGCTGGTGCATGGTTCTAAAAGTGATAATTTCCTCCATGGAGCCATAGAGAGAGAGAAATAAGAAAACAGCAGGGGCAGAGGCCCGAGTAACCCTGTGACAAAATGTTAGCTCTGACCGAGATAACTAATAATGGCTCTTAAAATTTAACTATCTCCTATACCCAGTTACATGAGGAAGGGGAAGGCTGACAAACAAAAAAATAGCCAAAAGACCAAAAGCATAAATCAAAGTTAAGAAAATGGAAGTAAATAGGAGTAAACATGCCATCTTATTGTATGTTCCCGTGGCAGTATTTGGTGGAAAATAGGGGTCACTCACCAGAACTAGGTCCATGTCAAATACAGAGCTGAAAACCGCTGTCAACACAGATTGGATGGATTCCGCTTGAAATATATACATTGGGGCAGATTTACTTACCCGGTCCATTCGCGATCCAGCGGCGCATTCTCTGCGCTGGATTCGGGTCTGGTCGGGATTCATCAAGGTAGTTCCTCCGCCGTCCACCAGGTGGCGCTGCTGCGCTGAAAAGCATCTGAACGCGCTGGAGTTCACCGGGCCGGACCAAGGGAAGGTAAGCGCGTCCCAAGCGACACATTTCTTTTTTTAAATGCGGCGGTTTTTCCGAATCCGTCAGGTTTTTGCTCGGCCACGCCCCCGATTTCCATTGCGTGCATGCCGGCGCCGATGCGCCACAATCCGATCGCGTGCGCCAAAATCCCGGGGCAATACAGGGGAAATCGTCGCAAATCGGAAATATTCGGGTCACACGTCGGGAAAACGCGAATCGGGCCCTTAGTAAATGACCCCCATTGTTTCTGCAATGCTGGCCACAGCAAAAAATATGGCACTCTACCATATTACAGTAGGTAAGCTATATTGGCATAGATTTTCACCACAAAAAATCCAGTGGACAAAAAAAGTTGGATGAATGAGGCCTAAGAGTGCTTGATGTGACTACAGTGACATCCGGGACTGGACAATGTCATGTTGTAGTGTTGATATCATAAGGGTAAGAGCAGGGCTGGTTTTAGACAAAGTAGGGCCCTGACAAAACTAAATGTGGGGCCCAAAAATAAAACTGTTTTATGAACAGTCACAGTCAGTAAGAAGCTCCTTTACCCCTGCACAATAATAACACTTTGTAGTTACACACAGTAATAGGTAAGCATCTAATATGGGACTGACTCTCACAGGGCTTAGTCTCATTTTTGGTGTGTTGGAGGAAACCAAAGAAACCCCATACAAAAAGAAAATACTAACTCCATTCAGATGCCAGGATCATAGGTAACTGAATCTTAGGAATAGGTATAATGGATGTCAAGGATGTAGACTTGCTTGGAGACACAGGGGACCGAGTATGCAAACTACGACCGCTGCCCTCAGGTCTTGGCTTTCAGGTTTAAGGCTGGTCATGACTAACCCCAGTAATGGTAAATATATGACTTTTAACAGCATTGAACACTAATGCGGATCCCTTATTGCACCCACATACTACAACCACCAAACCTGTGTCTGTAAAACGTTCTGTTTATGTTGAATTCTTTGTGTATTTCTCATCAATTGTGCAAAACTGAATTTTGTTTTGGTCTTTGAAGAAGTCATAATCTGTGTCTCCACATACAATTCCAATATGTCATCTTTTCAGGAAATATGATTGTCGTCAAAGCATTCTAACATGACAAGGTCTTGTGAAAAACTTTAGTTACAGCATTTTTCAAGGCCCGACAAAGGCTCAACCTTCCTCAAGGCAATTGTTCTTGTTTATTGGTGAGAAGACTCCAGGGCAGTGCAATGTGCATGAGGCTGATTTATGTAATGTTATGAACCTAATGGAGCAGTGAGGCGTCAATAATCGTCTACAGTTTCCATATGAAGCAGCACGCTATATGACAAATGCTCTATAAATGTCAAGCTACAACAGAGACTGTACATATAATGGGTTGATGTGAGTCAGTAATAATGCTGTATGAAGTGCAGACATAGCAGGGGTACCCAGGCCTGGTGCGAGGTGGGTCCACTCTGCTCTGCGAAAATACAACCGGGGCGGATGAAGACCGCCATGGGCTCTGGGCTGTATGAATATTATAGTCCCTCCAAGTATGGAATTCACTTCCTACATATGGTACTAGGACAGTGGTGACGAACCTATGGCACAGGTGCCAGAGGTGGCACTCAGAGCCCTCTATATGGGCACCCTTGCCATCACCCCATGGCAGGGTTCGCCAGACTGGACTCAAGGCCTCTTGCAGTCCCAGGCAGCCCAAGACCCCAAAAGGAAGATACACTGGTAATCCAAACTACTTCTCCTTCTTTCTACCGTATTGGTGTCCTCAGATGCCTATACAATTTAAACCTGTGAAAGAGCAGCAAGTAATAAGTTACTGCATAAATTGTCGCACTGGTACCTGGGTTTTGGTTGTAGTTTGGGCACCCAGTGTATAAAAGGTTTGCCATCACTGTACTAGAATCAGGTTTCTTGGGGAATGGAGGATGTGACCCTTCTGCCTGCTTTCAATCTGCAGTTTCAGGACATTTGGATAATGTTGATAATTGCTCAAAGTGACTAAGCTTTTTCAGTCCTTTGTGTATAATGTCTTAGCAGTGGACAAGTTAAGAAGCCTAAAGGCTGGGGACTCCATCAAATACACATGGATGTGATGGGGGTTACAATGCAGTACACTAGGAGCAAAATCAGTGTCCCTGTAGAAAGTAGTTAATTTGCATACAACTCAAAAAATGGACTTATTCTTTATGAAGATAAATGTAAGTGGGTGTAAATGAAATGCAGGAGGGGGGTCTCTGTAACATGATGGCAATAGTTACGTAATCACTAGGAGTGGGGTTAGACCCTTTAACATTTTATGAAATCAGTCCATATCCACTGAATTTCACAGGGTTTGAGCCATTGCCCACTCACAACTCTGTTTGGTCCAATGGCAGGTATTGTGGGGAATATAGATCAGGCTGCTTGTTCATGTATATAAAGAAATCAGGAAAGATATCTGCTATACATATCCTTCAAAATCATGGAATTGACCCAATTATCTGCCATGTGTAACAGTCGAAATATTTACCAAACTCATCAGCAATTAGAAAACATTAAACTTGGTTTCTCAGCCTCATTAGTGCAGACTCATCAGTGCGGATCCATAGTGACCGTTCACATGATGCGTCACGTTTTTGACGCATTCAAAAGGTTTTAGCCTTGATCACATGCTAAGGTTACATTGCGTTTCAACTGCATTTGCTAAACGCCATGTAACCTTAGCATGTGTTTAAGGCTTTTGATTGTGTCAAAAACGCATCAAAAACACGACCCAATGCATCGTGTGAACGTGCCCATAGACTTCTATTGCCTTCCGGGATTCCACATACCATGAAAAAAATAGTACAGGTTTCAAAATGTTTTCCACGGACAATGGAAAAAAAAAGCCAATGTAAAAAGACCCATAGAAATCAAGGGCTCAGTAAAGTATCCGTGAAAATCACTGAACCACGGATGTGAAAAACAACGCCAGAGTGTTCAAAGGGTAAAACTTTAAGAATTTTGTAACAACAACACATTTTGGTTCTTATGGCACCGTAGCTGTTGAATTATATGAAAATGGGTAGAAATTAGAAATTAAAAAAATGAGAGTCCATCATGCTGAACATCATAGGCAGTATGTATTATATTGGTTGTATACATGGCCTGTAGAGAGGAGACATAAGTTTCTACCAGAGAAAAGGAAGGGAACCGAACCAGACTGGACCCAAGAACTCACTGTATGAATGGAGGATATCTATGATATATCTGTGTCTTCTGGGTGAGTAGTGTTTATACAGTCACTAATGTTACAGTACACAAATAGGCCAGAACTAAATGTTCTCCCAGAATATGACTTAACTGGAAGTGACTTTTAGCATTGGGCTGGAAAACGCACAGGTCCAGAGACTAGAAGGATCTGGTTTGTATATACAAGTGCTGAGCAAACACTGTAATCAGACATTGGTTGCTGTATCTGAAATGTTCTAGCTGCTTCTCGCTAATAAAATTACAGCAAACTGAAATCAGGACAGGGTGTTCTCCGGGAAAGACAAACCTGTATTTATACCTGGGCGGCACATTGCAGTCCGGAGCCAAGGAGCAGATGTGACTCCTGATCATTAGGGGGAGTTATTGAGGACTGAGCGCATTTATAGCTTCTTGTACATGATCCGCCTTTGGTGACTTTAATACAACGGCTTTTAGAGCTTATTTTGCAGAAAAGCTGTTTTATTTTGCAAGGCTTTTTTATTACTACAGATCCCCCCTTAAAAAATATAATTTCCAATTAATGCAATCATGGATCTTTTTAAATATTTTAATGGTTTCAATGCAAAATGTGAATTACACATTACACACTAGATGGTTTATGAACAAGGCAGCTGAACTTGCAGGCAGTATGTTATAGAGCAGGGGGAGCTGAGCACCTTGAACATAGTGTCCTCTCTGCAGGCAGCATGTTATAGAGCAGGGGGAGCTGAGCACCTTGAACATAGTGTCCTCTCTGCAGGAAGCATGTTATAGAGCAGGGAGAGCTGAGCAGATTGTACATAGTGTCCTATTTGCAAGCAGCATGTTATATAGCAGGAGGAGCTGAGCACCTTGAACATAGTGTCCTCTCTGCAGGCAACATGTTATAGAGCAGGGGGAGCTGAGCAGATTGTACATAGTGTCCTATTTGCAAGCAGCATGTTATAGAGCAGGAGCTGAGCAAATTGTACATAGTGTACAATCTGCAGGCAGCATGTTATAGAGCAGAATGAGCTGAGCAAAATGTTTACAGTCTACTGTTAGCAGACAGCGTGTTATACAGCAGAAGGAAGTGCAGATTGTACATACTGGCCCACATTTATTAATTTTTTGTCTGACATTCTTTTCAGTGCAAACTGCTTGCACATGTATTTATAAAGTGTCCGCGACACATTTGTGATGCGGCAGCACTACACCCGATGCAACACAAAATTCTGCACATAAAGGGGCGGTCCAGTGCACAGTCGGACTGTGCGACACATTTGTCATGCAGAGTCCAACAGAAATGTGTTGCGCTTTGTTAAAGGTGCACCAAAAAAAGTTGTTGCACTCTGTCGGAGCAGAGCAAGGGGCGACAGATTCATGAAGAACCTGCACACTACACAGTTAAACTGCACATAGTTTCTGATAAATGTGGACCATTGCAGTTTGTGCAAGTGGCCTACATTGATCACAACTAATGCAGTCTGTACTATGCGCAGTTTGCCTGTGTAGTGTGCAGCATGCGGCAGATTACACGTTCTTCATGAATCTGGCGCTCCGTGCACTGCTCAGCAAGTGCACTTTGTTCATGTTATAGAGCAGGATGAGCTGTGAAGAATGTACATAGTGCAGGCAACATGTTATAGAGCAGGAGGAACTGATCATTCTGTGTATAGTCTTTTATGTGTAGAAAGCATTTAATAGAACAGGATGAGCTGGGTAGATTATATATAATGTCCTGTTGGCATGCAGCATGTTATAGAGCAGGATGAGCTGTGAAGAACGTACATAGTGCAGGCAACATGTTATAGAGCAGGAGGAACTGATCATTCTGTGTATAGTCTTTTATGTGTAGAAAGCATTTAATAGAACAGGATGAGCTGGGTAGATTGTATATAATGTCCTGTTGCCATGCAGCATGTTATAGAGCAGAGTGACTGTAAGACACGTACATAGTGCAGCACATGTTTATAGAGCAGGAGGAACTGATCATTCTGTGTATAGTCTTTTATGTGTAGAAAGCATTTAATAGAGCAGGATGAGCAGGTAGATTTATATAGATGTCCTTTGGCATGCAGCATGTTATAGAGCGCATGAGCTTTGAAGAACGTACATAGTGCAGGCACATGTTATAGAGAGGCGGACGACATTCTTTGTATATCTTTTTATGTGTAGAAAGCATTTAATAGAGCAGGATGAGCAGGGTAGATTATATATAATGTCCTGTTGGCATGCAGCATGTTATAGAGCAGGATGAGCTGTGAAGAACGTACATAGTGCAGGCAACATGTTATAGAGCAGGAGGAACTGATCATTCTGTTTATAGTCTTGTATGTCCAGAAAGCATTTTATAGAGCAGGATGAGCAGGGTAGATTGTATATAATGTCCTGTTGGCATGCAGCATGTTATAGAGCACGAAAGAGGTTCGGGGTTAACCAGGCCGACGCTAGGGGGGCCTAGTACTTTGGATCTACAGGGAAGCTCGCTCGAGGAGTTTAGTGAAGCGAGCTGCTGAAAGAAATAGTTGCACCTAGAGAGGAGAAATAAGTTAGAGGGGTAAGACGGGACAGCTAAAAAGGGGAGATCTAGGAGACACATTAGCTGTGAAGATGTACACTAAATCAGGCAACAGGTTGATAGAAATGCAGGAGAACTTGATCATTATAACAATACAGCCATTCTTTTTCACCTCTTTTTTTGTAAGAAATGCATTTTATAGAACAGGATGAGCTGGATAGATTGTATATAATGTCCTACTGGCATACAGCATCTTTCTTCATCATATTGGAATGATTCAGGAGATCCCAGACATATAAAGGTCTTGTCAGGAACAGAAGATTTGGTGATGATTGTCCTCCCCCAATTTAAAAAACAAGTCTGAGCATGTTACAAAGCAAAAATCCACTTCTATTTATACTCATATGATACATGGAAGATAACAGTCATTGGGTCTTATCTAGACAACTATTTTGCAAGCAATAGTGAATAGATGCAATTGTAGATATTAGGCAACAAGGATGAGGTCAAGGGTCAATTAGTTGCAAGGCTCTGCTACTCAAACAGTATTAAGCCGCCCATTCAGCAGATACATGTAGCAAGTCACTGATTGATACCAAAGATGAGATAATAGACCTCCACATCTCCTCCAACCCTTCCCCTCATACATTCAATCCAATTGTTAACCCCCCCTATCAATCCGCTCTAAATTTCCCAAAATTAGAAAGTAAAAGCCAAAAGCCTGTGCTTATTTATAAGACTGTGCTTATTTATAACTAAAAACCTAATACAATTTATCCTAGGCATAAGTATTTAGACTTCCATGATCATCTTTGAGATGTTTCTACACTTTGAATGAATTCCATAAATTAAGTGGATTGGAGATGACCTGGAAAGACAACTACCTGTCTATATCTACTGTCAGAAATCTATTTACTTAGTACATCCTCACAATATCGAATTCCCAAATATAAATGATCCCTTATCACCTTATGATTTTCTAAAACCTAACCTGTGCTTTAATACTTTATTTAACTTTAATGCTATTTAGCTATTGAGCTCCTGGGCTAAGGGTGATGCCACACATGGCGTTTTTAGTCAGTTTTTAAACATGCGTTTTCAGTCCGTTTGAAAACGCATCCACTTTTGACCGTATTTCCCAGTTATCTTACTAGATAAACAAGTTGTAAGCAGCCAAGCGCATGGTAAACGGTCAAAAACTATCGTTTTTAAACAGACTGAAAATGCATGCATAAAAACGGACCAAAAACGCCATGTGTGGCATCACCCTTAGGCGCGTCCATGTCACCTGTAAATAAGGAGGCACAGCCAGCGCAGGCTCTGCATAGGATTTCCTTTAAGGTCTCACAGCGGGCAACGCATATCGGAGCAACAACCAAGCCATGAGGAGGAAACATAAACCTGTAGAGCTCAAAAACTAAATTGTGTGGAGACATTTTTGTAAAAAAAAAAAAAATCAAGTTTGGGTAAGGCCAACCACTTTAAGGTTAGCAAATATTATTTTATGACAGATATAATGTGTGCATGGAAATTTTATATACACTGCACATTGACTACTGTATATATTTACCTTGAAGAGAAATAACACAGACACGTTTCCTGGCGGTCATATTTATTGTAACTTTTCATAAACAGCAGATACACTTCTGTTATTAAAGTGCATAGAAAATAATACAAAAATACATCATGTGCTATTCTATAAAATACAATATATAGACATTTGTTTATTGGAGTGTCAACAGTGTTCTTGGTTCCAAATGAAAACCTACCACAATCTGCGCAATCATTGCATTTAGAAAATGATGAACTAGGCCACTGCACGCAGATCTCAATCATGTAACAATGAGATGGGAACTCCTCTTTAAAGGAAACCTACCATTTGATTAGATGCAGTATGAAGCAGACATACCTTGAGAATGCTGTAGCTACTGATGCAGGATCATATCTTGGTTATGATAATGAAGATCTGTCCCTTCTACGGCAGTTTCAGCACTTCTCCTAGCATGCGAGTTATTCTCTGCAGGAGAGGATGATGTACCGTAATCCCTGGGTTGTGCCTGGAGGCAGAATAATTAATTGCTGCACCATCCCAAGGCTGCTGTGTATGAGTGATCCAGCTCAGGGTGATTAGTCATGCTTGACTAACCTCCATTTGTACTTACAAGCTCAGTGTTGATCGAGGAAGCCATACTAAATTCAGCTTTCCCAAGTTCCTGAATGTTATAATTGTTTTTTCAGCAAAACCACTCAGCTCAGCGATTAACCAAGATATGATCCTGCATCAGTGTAACTACAGCATTCTCATGGTATGTTTGCTTCATAATGCAGCAAATCAAATGGTAGGTTTCCTTTAAGGTGACCATATATATTCCACAGCACTCATTCTCTGGGAACAATAGAATCAGAATATAAAAGCCAATATTCATGAATGTTCTTATCCCCAATATCATCTGTTGGAAAGGGTAAGGACAACACCATATACAGTCCATCAGATAGTTGTCTGCCCCTATGAGGACAGGCTTAGCCAATGTAAATGTAATATTACAAATGAAAGTGTACCTAAACCTTAAAGCAGTAATTGTATTGCAAAAATAAATACTGCAGATGATAAAACTGAACATTAATATACTTTTTTAAGGAAAACAGCTCACCATCACCATTTTCTGTTCCTTTTTTCTCCTGTAGTGAGCAGTGTATCTGAAGTCCTGTACACAGCAGAGATAAGAAAGGGAGGCCAACGCTTTTTATTCCTAGAAAATATTCCCCATGATGATTCAGCGCCTTAAGGCTGCATTCACAAAAATCAGTTGAATTTTATTTTAAACTTCATTTCCTTAAGAAAGGAGGAGGGGCTTGTCCCAATTGTATATGTGTTTCAACTGAAACGCATGAAATTCATAACAACAACCACATGTTTTGCACAAAAACAATGCAAAACATGTGGTTCTTGTTACCGATCACATGCATTTCAAGCTCCTCCCCGTTTCAACATGCAATACAACGAAACCTGCAGCCTAAGGAGATGTGCCTTTCCATTAGACACTTTATCAGGTTCCTTTATCTCTCAGCTGTCAGTGGATACAGGATAGAAAGCTGATTTACAAATAAGGAATAAAGGAGGGGCAAATGAGGACACAGTAATTTCTTTAGCTACACTTTCAAATTATAGGGTAAAGGAACAGGTGAGTTATTACTATATTGATATTTAATTTTTATTATATTTGCTATATAAATGTGTTTTATCCTCTCAAATATATTTTAAATGAGAGAGAGGGAGGGTTTCCTTTAATAATAAACTTGCCTCATATTTAGCAAAAAACGACATCTCCTCTTCACTTAGACATGCATGCACATTTGTGGTAATATTATGTGCATTACAATCCTTGAAATTTAAAGAAACTCAAAAGGGAATCCCTCTAAAAATTACACACAGCTTGCCATGCCTTTTAAAGGAGCAGCCTTGGGGGATATTTTAGAGGATAAAATACATTTTAATAGCAAATACTTAAAGGGAACATGTTACCTATGTTTACCCCATTTAAAAAAAACCCTCTCGGTTGGGGTATGAAATATAATTTTTAGAATCCCATCTTTTATGTGAAATCTCACCCACTTACTTATTAAAAAAAAGAATCTGTCATCTTTTGCCACAGATGAGTCGGATTAAGAGGCTGGAGGAGTGAGGGGGCATCAGATCAACAGAACTGCACATATGGGCAGGTAAATAGTTGGGAATGCGATAAAGATAGATAAAGATCCAATTCCTGCCTTTCTCATTAACTGCCTGAATCGGCGGTTCTGTAGTTCATAGCACCACAAGACTGATGCAGTCTGAAAGGTGAGATTCTTATCTTTAATCTGACACCAGATTAAATATGATATCTCCGTTTGAGTTACGGTGATATGCTATACAGGTAACATAATTTCAAATGGGTTTTATAGTACTTAGAACCATGGTTCTGGTATAAGATTAAAGGGGTATTCCCACGAAGACAAGATTCTTAAATATACTCAGGATAACAAAATAACCTCTCTAATTTACTGTTAACAAAAATACAGCATTTCATAGATATAATTTCAACCTGTCTCTATCAGTCCTGATGTGTACAATTTTGGTTTGGTTTTCTTGTCTCGCCATTGGCCCCTACCACCTGCATTACACACACACACACACACACACACTGTCAAACTTCCTGCCGGCAAACAGCAGCATAAGGAGACTAAATCTACAAGCTACATATAAGATAAGATCTTTATATCAGGGTAAGGAGGCATGTGTTAGCAGAGCAGAGAGTGTCATTGTGTGTTATATCCATCTCACGGATGTCATCATCTCTCATCTCTGCTCTATCTCATTTCTCTTTTTCTATGTGGAAGATGCTAGTGTAATGTTCAGAAGCTAAATGAAAGTGTAAACCCTGTACCCCGATTCTCTAAGTACATTGTCAGCACACAACATCTCACAGCATGAGAGGGATCAGAATGTGTCTGCTTAGAGAGTCCCACGTCCAGACTCTGGAATTTGACACCGACCATCACTGAGTTATAGGAGCTAAAATAGCAATAAAACTAAGTAAAATTGTAAAGTAGGGGGGTAAAAATGATGCTTATTGTGTAAACGTCGCTAGGGGATTGTTCATGGGCAAACCCCTTTAAAGAAGAGAATCTCATCTTTCAAACTATATCAGGTCTCTGGTTAAACTAAATTAAAAATACCTGCCAGAGAACAATATGGATATTTGGGTTCATTATTTAGAAGTTGTGAGGGTGACAGAGGTACAGGACTCGGTCTCCCTAAAGGAGTGTTTTTTTTATCCGTTTTTTTCCCCCGCAGCACTGCACAAACTTTTTAAACCAATAAAAGCTATTTGTTATGTGGGTCCGTGTCTTCCCCTTCATCATAGCAAAGGACCTAGGAAAACTTATATTACATACATGACACATATTGTTCTGCTGTGCCGGATTTATCATAGTATCGGATGCTGGCTGATAAATCTGGAGAAGCTTAACGGTCGTCTGTTCCATTCTTATTGCGGAGCAACCAGGGGTCCGACTGAGGTATCTGGAACCCCCCGTTCTCGTGGGAGTCTCACTCACTCGTGGGAGTGATGAATATCATCACTATCCTATGGATAACTTACTTGGTGGGAAAACCCCTATAATACTGATTTACAAACTATTTAAAAACTTTACAAAAAAATTGGTGCAAATAAGTCCTAAAACTATGTATTGCATTTTTTTTGGAGTGCAGGACTAGATACATTCATGTTTTTTAATGTTCAGGTAATTTACTTCTCTTTTTCTGTTACACATGTCAACCAGTGTCTTGGATGAGTACCACATGTACTACTATTTCACAGATATAGTGACATAGATCTAATATACAATTTGAAGTGAATGGTTTTGTGAAAAATACAAAAAAATATTTTTTAGTGTCTCCAATATGTCCCATGGAGTGCTTATATGTTTTTGTGCATTTCTGGGGACATCCTGCCTCCTATAAATGGACAGTATAGGTATCAGATCACTTGGCAGAGAATGGTGGTATTTTTGTGTATGGGGCGTGCACATATGATTGGCGCTCCACTCACTTCATGTGGCTGTGCTAGATCATCATTCTATAGAGGAAAATGAAGTATCAGTCGCGCATGCTCACCACCACTTCAACCACAGGGGAGGATTCAGGAGGAGTTTCAGTCTTCTTTGTTGGATCCTCAGTGATTTCTTTGGTTTTAGGAGTGTAATCATTTCTGTATCTTAGGACTCTTTTTGTCTATTATCAGATGCAGTAACATTTCTACTTTTGAGAAGAACATCTCTGATAAATGAGGAACATCTTTGTAATCTTGGGTGGCTTCCTGGTCTAGGGTATAGTAGCCATATATTACACCATTACATCCGCTTTGTAATGTTCTTATCTTACCCTGGGTTAAAGACATCCACAAACTCAACATCTCATTGTAGTATGATCCAGATCAGGAATCTGGAGACTTTTCTGTGACTTACAAGTCCTCTCAGAACCATCATAGGTGTCATTATATGACAACCTAAATAAAGCTACATGATAAAGTCATAACTACTCATCCCCATCTTAAAATCACAGCTCACCAATGGTAAAGAAGTTGTAGTTATGGTCCCATTTTGGAAGAAGAAGGGCATGGTTGAGGTTTCCCTTAATGACCGCCATCCCTTGGGGGTCCCATCAATGACCGCCATCCCTTTGGGTCCCATTATACATTTTAGCCTCAAGGGTCAACGTCATATCATATTTGCTGAATAACTACCAACAGAATGCTGTTTGCTAAATAATAACTCACAAGAGATACCGCTGGAATAGAGCAGCGCTGGTCACACGCCACATGAGTGACACGTTCCACAGAATGTTCATTGTGCAGATCATTGTCACCTAGCCCTGAGGAGATGGGTATTCCCAATGACAAATGGGTCACATCGAGTCCACCTGCTGCATCATGAGCTTCCGGCTGTACTCATAGGCGAGGAATAGAGCTCCATTGGCGGGGACTGCACGGATCAAAGTGGGCTTCAGCCCTGAATACAAGGCAGATATCCCTGGAAGAAGAAGAGGACAGGAAGTATTTGTCTCTATAGATACAGGCATAATTTTTTTTGCTTTTATCTACCTTTGACATGTACTATTGTCTTTTGGTTCTAAAAGATGAGCAAACCACTGTTGTGCGTCATTTACTCTACCAGACAATTGCTGTTCTTTGCGGTCCGCTCCACTTCCCAAAAAGAGGGGCGTGAAAAGGGCTGGGAAAAGGCATGGCACCATCAGCCAGCACCCTTCAGGGCAAGGGGTACAAAGAACAGTTTGAAGAACACTGGTCTTGACAAATGCTCCAATAAGTCTATAAACCATCAGCTTTTTATTTTTGCGGATGACACACAGACACATTCATTTCAACGGATTTGTGCACATGATTGTGTTATTTACCGATCCGTGTGGAGGCTGTAGAAAACTCAGAGCCGGTCCTATTCCTTCCCGGGTTCGCAGCTGGGATCTTCCCACAGAAGAGTATGGGAACGTGAAAAATACAGATGACTCAAGGATGACAAGCTGGTGCAGATGAGCTGCTATTTAAAACAATCATGTGACCCTTCAAAGTCAAGACAACCTAGTAAACATCATGTGCCAGTCTTACATTTTTTGTGGATCCGCAAAAACGGATGATTTTGCAGACAAATGACTGATAACAGATAAACTTGAAAAAATGGATCACGGATTGGTTGTTTGCGGCCCAAGAACAGTTAGTGTGCAGAATATATAGCATATTATTTATCTATCCACCTATCTATCTGTGGCCTACTATCTATAGACTATTGTTTATCCATCCATCTATCTGTAGCCTATTATCTCTCCCACCCATCTCTGGCTCCACCACTCTTGCCAGCTCATTCTGTATACAGTAGGTAATAAATGTCCTAGATATCCATAGATGTACAGCTATACAGGTGGTCCCCTAATTAAGGACACTTGTCTTACAGACAGACCCCCTCTGACCTCTGATGAAGCTCTCTGGATGCTTTCAAAGTAAGAACAAACCTATGGACCCTATCTTGTACGTAATGCCTGTATATGTTTTCCACTTCTATCGATGTCACCACAGCTCAGGTTTAAAATAATAAGGTGAACTGCGCCATCTACTGCCAAGATAAGCTCATGACATGGGATCAGATGGGCTGACAGGTTTAGCGATCCCATCGCCGTTTACCCTATCAAGTTCTGATTTAATGGGGGATGTAAGCACGTAGGTCTCTTTTTTTGACAATCTGTATGCATTTTGCCCTGTATTGCACCGAAAATCCATTACTATGATCAGGTACTCTTAAGGGGATCAGCCCTGTGAAAATGTAACACTGCTCCTGCCCAGGAAAGCTATGCCCAGCCTTGTATTCCCCTGGCTGGGGATCATTCAGGAGAATAGCTGTCCTTTTAATAAAAAGATGTGCCAAGTCCGCCAGAACGGAGGTTGTAAGCAGCAATTTTTTTGTGTTGTAATCTCCCTTTATGGCTAATATCAGTTATTACAAGTGTTGTATCTTAACAGAGGAGAGCAAGTGGAGGGACAGCCCCGACCAATTTACTTCATGGGGACCAGTCCACGACCTAAATTAGGTGTCACTTTAAATTGTATCGGTGTCTAAATGACATCAATACAGTTGAAATCCCTGGGAGAGCGAATAACCTTAGGCTTTCTGCTCAACCATGTGTCAATGAACTGAATACTGAAGTATGCCTTATCCTAGAAGGACAGTTTTAATTTAAAGGGAACCTGTCATCAGAAATTGACCTAATAATCCACTACCAGTATGTTGTCAAGCAGCTGAACACCTTCCAGGTCACATTTCTTTCATGACCCAATGCGGTGGCATCATCCACAAAATCAACTTTGAAGTGAGATGTAAATTGTTTATATAAAGTCAGGTAGGCGGAGAGTTTACACTGAAGTCAAGCTCTCTTCAGAAAGCCCCTTCACTGTAATTGATGGTCCTGCACCTAGAGACCTCACTAACCAAATCTCCTGAAGTCCAATGAAGGATCTCAATCACAGAGGAGAAGGCATTCAGAGCTTCCCACCTTGACTTCAGTGTTAATCTCTCCGCCTCCTTGACTTTATGCAACCAATTTACATCTCACTTCAAAGTAGGTTTTCTGGCTGATGCCACCACACTGGACCATGAAAGAAACAAAAACTAGAAGGTGTTACACTACCTGACAATATATTGGTAGTGGTTTATTAGCCCAATTTCTGATGACAGGTTCCCTTTAAGTAAAACACCCAATTTATGTTGTTTACGTGCTTCTATGCTTCATGGAATTTTTTTTACGGACTTTGCTGTTATCCTACAACCTAAAAGGGATCTCTATACACTTTTACTTCTGTCTACAAACATGGATGTCAACAACATACCTTCATTTCTCACAATACTAGAGAAAGTTCCCATGAAGCCAGCTTGTTTCCCTGCGATCGAAAGAACCTGAATCCTGGATTTGACACAGTCCACAGGGTATACAGCCAGCCAAAGCGCAATTCCTCCACAACCACCGCTTATTATCAGGGCAAATGGACCTAGAAACCAAAAACACATGTTACCACACGGTATTTAGAATACTGAATCACAATGTAAGGAAAGGGGAGTATTAACATTCTGGTAGGATCAGTAAAAATAGACAGTCTTTGCAGCAGTCACCCCATTTACCTCACAGATTACGATAAGAGAAGGTTTCTGTAGAAATATTGGTTATATATGACCAGCACTTACCGAGCTCATCCTTTGACTTTCCACCAGACGCAAAAAAAGACCTGCTCAGCTCATATCCACCAAAGAATAAGAAGTATCCCGGCATTTCCCTGCAGACTGTGCTTGTGAGACCTTGATAGAAGCCCAGAGGACCCTCACGTTGTACAATGCCTTTCACCACTGACCACACTGTGCTGACACAAGGAGACACACAAGATGAAGCATGCTACACAAAAACAGGACCACAAAAATGGCCATGAAAGCCACAGCGGTTTCCTGAGGGTTTGATTCAATCTCTACAGGACGGACAGATAGTGGAATTCAGTGCTCCGCCATAGTAGTGTGCGACTGGAGCTCCACTGAACTTGGCAACATGGACTCCTATTCTGAACAGTGATGGAGGACCTTGTCACGAGACGCCCAGGTTCAGGGTATCCAGTCTGATTTAGGGAAAGGATTTTGTGGAGGGAAAATTGAAACACAGATTTGTAAGATTCCATTGGAATGAATTTACAAAAAGTGCTGCAATTTGAGTAAATATGTGACATTTTAACAGGGATTAGAAAGCTGTCAAAAAGTAGTTTGACTGACAAATCCTCAAAGGGATTTCAGAAAAAGAGGTTTATGTTATGTAGATGATAATATAGATATTACTGTATTATATGTGTATTAAAAGGAAAAATACCATCAAAATCAAGAAGGATAAGCCAGGGGCACTTACTCATAGATCCCGGCAATGTGAAGGTGGTAATCTTGTTTGTAATATTTGTTATCAATGGCCTCCTTTCTTCTAACATAAACTATGCTAATAAACTGGAAGGGCTCCTGCGGGTGTTACCAGAGCCCCTCTGTGCTGCACATTCATAGGCTGTTTCAGTGAGCAGGAGCTCTCCCCTTTGCACACCATGGGGGTCATTTACTAAGGGTCCGATTCGCGGTTTCCCAACGTGTTACCCGAATATTTCCGATTTGCGCTGATTTCCACTGAATTGCCCCGGGATTTTGGCACACGTGATCGGATTGTGGCGCATCGGCGCTGGCATGCACGCGACGGAAATCGGGGGGCGTGGCCAAATGGAAACCCGACGGATTCGGAAAAACCGTCGCATTTAAAAAAAAATGTGTCGTGAAAATTGCACTTACCTTCACTCGGCCCGGCTCGGTGTATTCCAGTGCGTTCCGATGCTCTTCAGCGCAGGAGGAACTGCCTTAATAAATCCCGGCCGGACCCGAATCCAGCGCAGAGAACGCGCCGCTGGTTCGCGAATGGGCCGGGTAAGTAAATCTGCCCCACTGTGTTGAAACTTCCTTTATTGCAGTAGAATTACATCAGGAAGAAGTGCTGAGGCATCAGCCTGTGAAGCTACAGTACAGAGGGGCTCTGGTAACACCCTACATAGTCCTTCAGATTCAGCATAATTTTTAAAGTTTGTTTTAGAAGAAAGAAGGCCATGAATAATAAATATAAGAAGATTACCACAGTCACAGTGCCTGGATCTGGAGTAAGTGCCCCTGGTTTATCAGGCTTGCTTTTGATGGTAGATTTCCTTTAAAGTCTCACTTACTTTTGTCCATAGGCTATCTTGCCGGACACCTGCAGCTCGTGCATGGCCTGGAGACGACATTTCACCAACTCCGTTGGGCACAGAACCATAGCAGCAAATATACTAGCAAATGAACCTGCAGCTGCATTCTGGAGGTCACTGTGAAGAACCACAGGGAGAAGAAGTCATACTAAACTATTATTTAGTGTACATAGTTAACATTCCTTTTATATCATGTTTACAATTGAAGAGAAATAGCATTATATTGAGGCAAGGTCTCTCCCTTGGGGTCCCCTCCATGGTGTGCTTTTCTGAACTGTTACCTTAATGGGGCATGATCCTCTAATCCGACTATCCTCCTCACAACTCTTTGGCAGAATCCGTAGCTCATAAAGAGAACAGAGTTTTCAGCTATATTAGCAAGAAGTGCTGGACTGGTCCCTTTGTAGAAGCCTCTGAGCCCCACTTGTCTGTAGGTCTTCATTGCGCAGTCTATAAGGCCTCTGTACAGATTAGGGAACGTCTGCATTTTCACTTTGGCCGTGTCAAATGGCTGTCCGGTCAGGACGCATGCTGTGCCACCTAGAATGAAATTACAACATAACATCAAGAATTAGCATGACCCAGAAATAATAAGGTTCACCTAATACCATGGCTACTCTATAAGTCTCTCGGAAATATTTAGAGGAAATTTACCGTCAATATCAAGCACTTACTTATAGATCCAGACTGTGGTAATCTTCTTATATTTGTTATCCATGGTGGCCTTCCTAAAATGAACTTTTAGAATTATGCAAATGACCCTAAAGGGCTCCTAGGGGGTTACCAGAGCCCCTTTGTACTGCAGATTCATAGGGTTTTACACTGTTTTCCCCTCCTTCCTGCTCCACTTTTAGACCTCCCTCTGTCTAATTTAATTTCAACAAGCAAAGGAAGTATGCACACATGGCGTTTTGAACCCGTTTTTGGGCCATTTTAAGCAGTCCGTTAAAAAATGCATCAGTTTTTTCGAAAATGCATCAGTTTTTCCCCAATTATCATAATTGGGAAAAACGAACAAAAATATATGTTTTTTAACGGACTGCTTAAAAACGCCCTAAAAATGCGTTCAAAACGCCACATGTACCACCAGCCTAAGAAGGGGAAAGTGCTTCTGCACATTGCTCCAGTACCTCTGACACAAACTTAGATACTGTGTCCCCTTTTAGGTAAAAGATACACCACACTCACCTGCAGCTCCGGCTGTAAGATCTATAGCAGCCTGGATGGCTGGATTTGGAGCCATGTTGTTGGTCTTTTATCTAAAAAAACAAAACAAAAATGTTTAATGTCCTATCGTGGCAACATGATGGCACCTTGGGCAGATACAAGTGCAAACACAGAAGTTAAAACTAATTCTTTCTGATCCCGTAATTTGACCATTTCTTTAGGATGGGGTCACACGCTGCATTTACGAGTATAGGGGCCGTGTTTGGAGGTTGAAAAACATGGCTGCTTACTTTTTTTCAAAAACAAACACACCTGACCATGGTTTGTTTCAGTACTTATCTGTATAGAGATAAATGGAGGCACCGTGGACGTGGCATCGTGGATAAATGGACGCACGGTGCCGTCCATGGGGGTTGTATATACGGCTGCAAATACGTCCTCACAACTGCAGTGTGAAGAGTGCCTTAGGTAAAAGCTAAGGGTGGTGCCACACATGGCGTTTTGAACACGTTTTTGGGCCGTTTTTGCGCAGTCCGTTAAAAAAACCGCATGCGTTAAAAAATGCATCCGTTTTTAAAAAACGCATCAGTTTTTTGAAAACGCATACATTTTTGTCCTTTTTTAATTGCGCAAATTCGGAAAAACTGACAAAAACTCATGCGCTTTCAAAAAACGCCATGTGTGGCATCACCCTAAGGGTGAAGACACGCGTGGCGTTTTTAGGCCGTTTTTGGGCCGTTTTTAGTTAGTGCGTTTTCAGATTGTAAAAAACGCACGCGTTTAAAACGCACCCGTTTTTGAAAAACGCATGCGTTGTTGTCCGGTTTTCCGAATCTGCGCAATTAAAACACACAATTTTTTAACGCATGCGTTTTTAACGATCTGAAAACGCACTAACAAAAAACGGCCTAAAAATGCCACGTGTATCTTCACCCTAAGGGTAGCCAAAGCAATTACCATGATTGAAAATCAGCAGCCGCAGATCCATCCTGAAGCTGTGGTCACACGTGCTGATTGATTTGTGTTTAGAAACACAAATCAACCAAAATGGGGAGGAGCTTGGCCCGATTGCAAATGCGTTAACTGAAATGCATACAATTAATACCAAAAGCCACATATTTTACATGTTTTTACATGCAAAACATTAGGTGATAGTTACCTATCGCATGTGTTGCAATGGAAATGCAAATACGATCGGGCCGAGTCCCTTCTAATTCTGGTTGACTTGGGTTTATAAATGCAATGCAAACTGAATGTGTGAATGCAGCTTGTTGGTTTGGTCACATGTGGCACTTGCGTTGAGTTTGTAAAGCACAAGCGCCCGGGGACATAGCTCCGCACAATCGCAAATGCGTTTAAATGCAAGACATCGGGGGCTGGATCACATGGAAATGTATATGCTATTTTTGAATGGATCAATAAACGTCTGTAGGAGAACTAGTAATGAACATAAAAAATCATTAATCCTTGAATCAACCCCATAATGTATGAATAGACCTCATACACAGGAGCTGTCATCGTGGTATGTAACTGATGTAATCACTGAGGAGCATTGCATCATAGACAAGGCACACGTAAGAAAACTACAAGTTACCCAAGTTATATCCATATTCTATGTATCTATATCTGTATACATAGTCATTACAATTTTGTGATTTTACATATCATGCCACAAAAATATGGTCCTTATAAATAGTATATATGTAAAAATGGTACTTCATAATGTAGTACATACAGCTGAAGTAAATAGAAGCTGCGCTACAGTTTCAGGGCCAGAACCTTTACTAATTGTCAGGAGCTGGACCTCCCCTCTAACACCAATGTCCCCATCCTGCCGTTTCTGGTGCTTCTCCCCGGCCTAATAGTCGCTGTGCCCCATGTTGTTCTGGCTGCTGACTTCTAGGTCCTACATTCCACAGACACATCAAGTTCAGAGATTTAAAGGGCCAGTGAACTTGTTCCCTAATGGGGTAGATTTAAGCCAGAATTCTGGAGTAATTTCCATCTGAAATGCCTTGTGAAACCTTATTGGAGGTTTTGCACCATTTTCGGACTTGTACCAGTGTCACCAATGTGACCTCGGGGAAAGGGTGCGTGGCCTAGCTCAGGCGCCACATTAGGCTAATTAATAGCTGGTCCTAAGTACAATTCCAAGTTGTAAACTTCTCCAGATAGCATCCAAGATTTATCTGCAGCAGAATACGACTGTGGAGTCTGAATCTGCACTGGTCTATTCACTGACATGTTATTAGGTGGCGCTGCATTTGCAAAAGTAGGGCTAACGCACGTGTGACCGCACACTAAATCTCCCCCAATGAAGTCAAGGCTACTAGTGTTCTATGCAAAGGTGACAGGAAAGGTGGCAGGAAATCTGAATTCCTGTGTTGTGACTTTATTCAAGAACTGTAGACCTCTCATATGTTTTTTTTTTTTTGCCATCCCGGACTTGTTCTGAGTAGCCTCAGGCTACTGTCTGCTTGCCCAGCCCTATGCCTTGTACTATGAATTTTGTCTCCCTGCTACCTGCCCTAACCTCAGACTGTCTCTGACTACTCTCTTCCTGACCACTTGTGTTTTACATTTGTATACTTTGACCTGCCTGGGACAGCTATCACCTATATCAGGACTACTTGGAGAATTAGTGGCCTTGTTTTCCTGTTACAGCAAAATTCAGATCTCTTTACAAGGGTGAAGTGGTAAAACTGATGGTGACGCTCTTAGACTGGCGCCACACCTGGCGTTTTGAACCCGTTTTTGGCACTTTTTTAAGCAGTCCATTAAAAAATGCATTTTTTGGAAAACACATCATTTTTTTCCATTTTGGACCAAAAATGGGTTCAAAAAGCCACGTGTGCTGCCGGCTTTAGGATTATCCCATCTTCGCTGGGCAGCAGGTTCTCAATCCCTCCTGTTCTCAGTGTTGAGTCGAGTTCTGAGGATCAGCTAATGTAGAGGTTATTAATATTACAAACCTAGGCAAAGTGCGACAATAATGATAGAGCATTGCAAATGATAGAGCAGGTCCTATGCCTGCCCCGATGTGCGACTTATCAGCTCTCTATGGAGATAGGAGGCTTGAGGAGAGCTCACTCCTCCCATCTCCACCCGGCCAAAATAGGCAGCAAACTTTATCCTGTTTGCATGCCATTTCTGAACATGGTAGATGTGCATAAGGCCTAAATGTTCTTCAAATGTTCTTGATTCATTGATCATCAGCTGGTGTGACCACCTCTATAAAAGTAGATGATTTTTGCATTGCAGGTCTGAAACATTCAGATGTTATAAGGCCAATTCCAAAATTTTAGAGGAAACATTTTTGCTATTCATTATAAGGCCATGGCAACACGTCCAAAATGTGCCAGTTTTGCTGCAGTTTTTTTTCGTTTGCTACCCTGTCTTTTAACCTGAGCATTTGCAGAAATAACTGTCTGGATGCAGATTTTTTTTACCCAAAGATAGCAGGGATTTGTGTAAGCCGTATTCACTATACTGTATCACGGCAGGCTAACCAGCAGTCATTTTGCAATGGTTAGCATGTGGCAATTCCGTCATGTGGAACTGTTGTCAAATTTCAGAAGAATGAATGGAGCGAGCCCGTATGTCATCTCAACTTCCACTCTATATGCACCCTCAAGAGTCACTGCACAATACACTACAATAACAGTCTGACTGAGTTTGTGTCTTGTCTATTCTTATGCTGCATTTAAAGCATGGGTTCATCATATTACTCCTCCTCTTATACTACATCACAGTACTACTCCTCCTATCCTACATATCAGAGCATAGCACAGTACTACTACTCTTATGCTATACATAATGGTACATCATAGTACTGCACCTCCTATACTGTATATATGGGAACAGTAATACTTCTCCTATACACTATTCAAGGGCAAATCATATAACTGTTAATCCTATAGTATATATATATATATATATATATATATATATATATATATATATATATTTATATATATATATATGGGCACAGAGCAAAACTACTACTGCTATGCTGTAAATATTTTATGGGCTCTTCATTGCACTGCTTCTCCTATACTGTATATATTGGCACAGAACGGTACTACTTCTCCTATCATTTATGTATGGTATGGGCATATCATAGTACTGCCACTCCTATACTGTATATGGGGGCATCATTGTACTACTAATTCTATCCTGTATATATGGGCACAGCACAGCTGCTACTCCTATTTGGGATATATACACACACAGCACAGTACTACTTCTTCTTTCCAGCAAATCTGGACACAGCACAATAATATATTGGCACAGAACGGTACTACTTCTATCATTTATGTATGGTATGGGCATATCATAGTACTGCCACTCCTATACTGTATATGGGGGCATCATTGTACTACTAATTCTATCCTGTATATATGGGCACAGCGCAGCTGCTACTCCTATTTGGGATATATACACACACAGCATAGTACTACTTCTTCTTTCCAGCAAATCTGGACACAGCACAATACTATGCCTGTATTTATGGCCTGAATACACAGTTCTGCTACATAGGCACAGTAAAGTACTACTCCACTTATCCCGCCGGCACAGCACAGTACTACTACTCTACTTTAATTCTTTAAGTCTGGGCAAAGTACTACTACTCTACTCCTATCCTTTATGTATGGTCATAGAACAACACTACTACTCCTATCCTGTATATATGGGCTACAGATCCCTTACACATCAGATATAAGAATAGGAGTATATGAACTGCAATCAGACTATAGATCCCTTATACAAAAGACTACAGATCCCTTACACATCACATATAAGAATAGGAGTATAAGAGCTGCAATCAGTATAATATATCAGACTGAAGCCACATGCTGCACTGTATATAAGGATATACAGCCCCATGCATTATATACAGGATTTTAAAGTATCAACACAACATCATTAATAAATCCCTTTAGTCCAGGAACACTCCAGAATGTGTAGAGCGCTGTAAGTCATCCTGTAGGTCACCCCTGGCTCTCTGGCAGAGGGCAGATACCTGCACAGCTGCCAGGGACATGTGAGGAGGGAAGAGGAGGGCCATCCACAGAGGAAGGGGCCCTGCCAGGGTTACATCAGGTGCACGTGGAGGGCATCAATGCACCTGTGGCCTGGCTGCAGCTCTGGCTGTGTATGGAGGAGAGGAGCATCTGGCTGCAGCACTGGCTGTGTATGGAGGAGAGGGGCATCTGGCTGCAGCTCTGGCTGTGTATGGAGGAGAGGGGCATCTGGCTGCAGTCCAGGGCACAGGGCACAGCATGGCACACAGGGCACAGCATGGCATGTACTGCCCATATAGAGGGGCTGGAGCACTTACCGGGGAGCTGCACCCGCCGACCCGAGACCAGGAACCAGATCTGTGTGGGCTGTCACCCAGCCCCGCCCACAGCCTGTGCTCAGTCACCTATAGCTGCGCCCTATAGGGTGTGCAGAATACAGCGGCTTATATATGACAGGAGGGGGTAACAATACAGCGGCTTATATATGACAGGGGGGGGGGGGGGGTAACAATACATGGTAGAGGGGCTGCAGCCACTGGGAAGGGTCTGTGATGTCACCCTGACGCCATGGATGAGGGCTGGGATCTCATTGTATAAGCTGCAGGCAGGAATATGGGGTTAGTATCCCCGTGTAGTGTGTATCACTTGTTACTATATACACAGGACAGGGCTGCAGCCTCTATAGAGGGTGGCTCCTAGTACATAGAAGAGGGGCTGCGGGAACCGGGAAGGGTCTGTGATGTCACCTAAACATTATATAATATAGTATAAGATCTGTATATATGGACCATAGCAGAGATACAGGCTGTAATATAGGGATGATATTCAGATATAATGTATATTACTTGTTACTACATACACAGGACAGGGCTGCAGCCTCTATAGAGGGGCTAATAGGCTCCTAACATAGTAGAGAGGTGTCAAGGCTGCAGACTCTACAGAGGGTGAATAGTCCCCCCAGAACAGTATCACCCTGGTACTATACAATGTATGAGATACATGGACCAGGGGATTGCTGTAGGTTTTGTTATAAGGATAATATCCTGATATAATGCATATTACTTGTTACTACATACACTGTGCAGGCTTCTAGTTCTGTGATTTAAACTAATTACCACATGGATCAGAAGATGACTTCAGCTTTAGTTATGGGGCTATAATCCTGATATAATGTATAATAGCCGCTCCATCACTACATACACAAGGGAGATTGCTCTCGGATTTGGGATGGGGCTATATTCCTATGTTAACTCATTTGGGGGTAATGATTAAGAACTCTTTACAAGTTTGAAACGCGTCAGTATATTTGCTACTATTTTCACTTTTAAATCAAGATGAAATAAATGGGAGTTTTAATATATCTCGATTTTTTCATGTCTGCCTGGTTGCTGGATTTACCCTTCCTTCTGCTTTGGGGGTAATGTAGGATTGTTCCTACATCTGCTATGGAAGAATTATAGGGGTAATAACCTCCTAACATTCTTTATGATCCAAATGACCAGTAAAATACATGCACAATAGGGCTACAAATGACAACACTGGATTGGGTGGCACCATGGTATACTTATACACCTGTGAGGATGACAATTCTTTCCACAAACAGTGACAGGTGCTGTTGAGCAGCAGAGACTGTCACAAGGGCATAACATAGGAGGGTGCAGAAGCTTTTGTAAAGACACCATTACTATAATGACACATTTTGTACATGACTCCTCTGTCTCTCACCAGGCATTGCAGTTACGCATATATTTGGTCTTCATTGTCTCAGGTCGCATTGTATAACAGGCTTTGGTCAATTGGTACTTTGGTTCCTTTTTCTAAAGAACTCATGTCGGACATTGCTGATGAAGACACCAATGAATGTTTCTGTCGGGTACCTGTTATTTTACTGGGCAGAAGAGAACAATATGTTTCACTATTCTGGCACATAAAGGAAGCTGCAAAGTGAGAACATAGATAAAAGCAGTTTTTTTGACTGTGGATAATATGTAAAACACAGTGAAAGCTGAAAACATCACATCATGGACTTTTGACTGTGTCACTAAGTTGAACTTTGGACTTTGTGTGACAAATTGTTCTAAATCAGCAAAGAAACACATTTATCTTTATCTTTATTCTGAAAGCTTAGCAGGCAATACGTTAACAATGTCCACTTGAAAACAATAGAAAACATGTTTTCTATTGTTTTCAGTACCTTTCACTATCTCATTGTCTGCGCCTAATGAAAGTCCTTGTAGCTTTAGATAATAAGATATAGGAGTGTGAGCGGAGGCACTAAACCCTGACCATGTAGTTTAGAGTAGTTCCTGCCAAGCCACTATCAGGAATAAAAGGAAAGGGGATGTCAAATTTTGAACATTTTTGGTTTAAGAAAAGGTTAGTTACTGATGGTTCTCCAGCCACATCAGATTTTTCCCTATGCAAAATATAAATGATAATTTTATGATTTCTAAGGGTACGTTATACCCCAAATGAGCACATGTACCCGCTGCTCTATTTATGTCAAGAGGTGTACTCTGCTACTTCCGTCAGTGGCATAGCACCCGTGTCCGACCTGCCACTCCATTCATTTGGAATATTATGGACACTGCTGTGACCTCCCCCGATCAGCAAGTGATGGGGTTATCTTTAACCCATTCAAATGCTTAGTCAAGCAAGCACATGTGGATCCATGCTCTGTGTCTACACCAAGCCCAACAGCTCATGGTGTGGAGACATGGGGGGTCATTTACTAAGGACCCGATTCGCGTTTTCCCGACGTGTTACCCGAATATTTCCGATTTGCACCGATTGTACCTGAATTGCCCCGGGATTTTGGCGCACGCGATCGGATTGTGGCGCATCGGCGCTGGCATGCACGCGACGGAAATCGGGGGGCGTGGCCGAACGAAAACCTGACGGATTCGGAAAAACCGCTGCATTTTAAAAAAAAATTGTGTCGCGAAAATTTCACTCACCTTCATCCAGGATAGGCCGGTGTATTTCGAGGCATTCCAGCGGACTTCAGCGCAGCAGCGCCACCTGGTGGACGGCGGAGGAACTACCATCATAAATCCTGGCCGGACCCGAATCCAGCGCAGAGAAGGCGCCGCTGGATCGCGAATGGGCCGGGTAAGTAAATCTGCCCCATGATGTTGGCATTCAAACAGGGAGGAGGAGTGCAAAGTAATTCCTGGGAAAACCCCTTTAAAGGAAACCTACCATCACGGATCTACCTAACAAGTTCTATCCGATGGTAGATTCCTGTTTTAATTTTCACCGCGATAGTGTTTTGCGATACGCCTGAAATCCAGTAATCTCACATAAAAACCTTATCTTTGTTATATGTAAATGATCGACAGAGGCTACTGGGGCATGGAGTAGCTTTGCCCTACAGCAGGAATAAGGGCTACTCTACGACCCAGTATCCTGAACTGATCTGTCTACCAGGACATCTTTACTACACTCCCTCCTTCAGCTGCACAGATTTGTCCTGAAGCTGCCGATATGCACACGCACAGTAGAAGAGAATGAATCTGGGGCATGCAAATATCAGGAGCTTTGGGACAAGGCTGATACTGAAGCCCCGCTGGTTGGAGGCAGGCCCCTGGGCAACAGAGCCTCAGTGGGCCCCATTGTAGTGAACTCATGTGGCAGCATTAAGAATAGAGAAACTAAAACAGTCCCCTGTTCCCTAAAATTTTCCCTAGTTTATCATCCCAACAGCCCCCTCATAGTTGATTATATACAGCCCCCCATGGTTATATTATATACTGAAATGCAGCTGTGTGGGCTCCCCAGCAGCACTGGGCCCCGGTATTTGCACGTGTAGGCTTGGTGTTGGCATAGGCCCTGGTAGGAGAGATCAATTCAGGCTATTGGGGCGGGGACTGGTAGGAGGGATCTATTCAGGCAATTGCCTTTACTCCCGCTCCACAGCGCAGTTACTCCACCCCCAGTAGCCTTTGCTGATCATTTACATATAACAAAGATGACTTTTTACGTGAAATTACTGTATGTCAGCCTTATTGAAAAACACTATCTGGGTGAGAATTAGATCAGGAACCTACCATAGATTTGTGATGTTGGGTTTCCTTTAAGATTAGTTTCAGGTATTCATAATAGAGGCTGTTATATCAAATAATGTAAATGGATTACACAAGTACAGGCAGTACAAGTCGAAACTGTATACTTTATAATTGTAGATCCAGACAAAACAAAATTTGGCCCCAGTGACAATTGGAGTTTTTTGCTGTAATGGGACCAAGGATTATCAATAAAGCTTCATTACAGACACCTTACAGCTGATTATTACAGGCTGGGACTATAGTAAAGCATTCAGAATGGGAGGGGCTTGCTCTGCGGCTGTACATTGGTGGGACAGGGGTGCTGCTGTAAATTGGGGGGGGAAGGCGCTGACTGCTGGCATACTTTGAGTGGGACAGGGGCTGCGGCTAGTACCTTTTGGTGGGACAGGGCTTGCCGGCTCTGTACATTTGGTGGGACAGGGGCTGCCGGGCTGTACAGTTTTTTTGGGGGGGGGGGCCACGGATGCCGGCTGTGCATTTTTTTTTTAGGGGGGGGGGGGTAGGGGCTGCCGGCTCGTAATTGGGCGGCCAGGCCCTTCCGGCTCTGTACATTTTTGAGAGGGGGCAGGCGCTGCTGCTGTATTTTTTGTTTTGGGGGGGTGGGGCAGGGCTGGGCCGGCTGTACCATTGAGAGGGGGCAGGGGCCTTGCCAGTTGCATACAGGGTGGAGGCTGTGGACCAATGGATGTTCCTAAACTGGCTTAAATTCGAAGTCCTAGGTTTTCCTGTGTTTTTAGTGTTAAAAAAATTGGGGTACTTGACTTGTATTCGAGTCAATAGTTTACATTATTTCCGTATGATGATGGGCATGTGTATTGATCTGCGGGGGGTCATAGCATACGAGAGGCATGACCCTGAAGATACCACATTTTTTGTTTGAGCAATTTATTAAACAAGGGAGGGATTAGATGGGTATAAGTTTGGGATGGGGAGAGCCCCTTCACTACAAACAAAAAGTATAAATTGAATTTTTTCTAAAAGAAATTTGATGATCTCGGGTATCAAAAATTATGATGACACATGAAAATTCAAGAATGGATAAAGCGTGTGGGTGATTACTAGTGATCCAGGCACATTTACTGTGGTAATCGTCTTAATTTATATCATGGCCTCCTAACCTTTAAAATCAATTTACAGAAATTACTTTTTAAGGAAGCCTATAAGGTCTGGGGGTTTACCAGAGGACCACATGATTAGACTTCAGATAACTTCTCACCCTCCCCCCTGCTCCCCCAGGTCCCTGTGCCTGTTGTCATTTCACAGCAGCAAGGAGTTTTAGCCACATATTGGGAGGGTATAGTGCTCCGCAACATGTACCAGCCTGTGAAGTATTCAGCATTGAGGGGCTCGGGTAAAAACTACTGGTAAAGTTGATTTAGTAGCAAACAAAATATACGAAGAATTACACAGTCACTGTGCCCGGATGGAGAGTAAGTGTTTCTCATGATGGATTTGATGGTAGGATTTCCTTCTTCATGTCCGGAGAGTTAGCATCCTTCAGACTGCTGGTAAATGGGTTTTTTTGTACATTTTCAGGAAAATTTAGAGAAGACGGTCTGGTTTTAAAATGGGAAATATAATTTAAACCAAGTATTAAAATGACAAAGTATAGGACAAGTAATTTTTCAAGGCTCTGCTTTTCTTGCGGATCACTCATGGATTGAAACCTTATGAATTATCTTTTCATGATCTGTAAGTTTAAGAGCCATGTGCCGTTTACATGATTTTTCCCTGAAATTGATAGATTTTATTCTAGACAATTGACACAGTCTTGTGTGTTTATTTTACATGCTATGAAGACTAATCCGAATTAATTTTCTTCAAAATGATGGTTGAGGTTTTCTGAGGGGGGTATTGTTTTTGTTTTAGTTTCTTAAAATTTTCTGTATGCATTTTATGTACCTGTTCTTACAAAAGTGGAATGGATCTCCTTCTTTGGGATCTGGATATGATACAGAGCTCGGTTCTTTAATAGGACCTCTACAGCTCTTCAGAATAAAACCCAAACTCCTTAACAAAACATAAGAAATAAATGTTTAAATAAAGAAGTTCATTGGAAGCCTAGGCAGGGAAATGTCTTGAGTAATCCCTCCCTTCACCCTTTCAGCCCATTTATAGTAATGTCATATAGAGGTCTCCATTTCAGGAGGTTACTCGTAGTGCAGGACACAGACAGGTGGTTCCCACCATCTACTCATGAAAACTCTCCAACATTGTGATATACAGATGATTTTTCTCTGGTTGCCACGTCTTATAGGACAGCCCCATTTATTGGTCGAGTTAGAGACACATTGTCCCCTTCTAGAAACTTTTTTCCAGGCAGCATGCTCAAAACTCTTGGATTGATTGTAACTCTCTAGCACCCTTCTAATGCCTCCATACTGTTTGGCTACCGGGTGACTGAAGCACTATGGCGGAGGAGCAGTGGCAGGCATGAATGCTCTTACAATCCCCTCTGCATAGGAAGTGAGCGTCACGCAAAATAGGATATCTCTCTTTTGAAGAGCAAGCCACTCAGCATCAGACACTGTGTCACCGCATTGTGACCGGGTGTAAAAGACTCTATGAGGGGCATGTCTGTCCACCATTTGTGGACCAAATTACAGCCCCAATACGGTGTGTGGGGTCACCGAGGATGGCTACTTCAATGGCCAGAGACTACAGAAAAGCTGAAGTCAAAGGCAAACAATTTTGAGAGTAAGCCCTTCACTTTCTATTCCTCATCATCATCCTCTGCCTAAAGTAGATGTGACTTAGTGAATACACAGAGTGTTCAGGGGTGGCTAACATGCTTCTATATGCAATTTCTTAGAGGTGTCGGCCAAATCGTTGGGATCTGGCGTTGGCTAAGGAAGATTGCACATCAGTGAAACATTCCACCAAGGAATGGCTTTGAGGAGATGTGATCCAGTGGACCAAAGAAGGAAACTCTGGACCTTCCAGTTGACAATGAGGCTGGTAAGTTAGATGATACATGGTTATCTTGCGTAGGAGAGTGCGCAGCTCTCGTAGTGAATGTTGGAAGGGCCACCTACTACCTCGTGCCCTCCATACTCTAAATAAGAAAATGCTTTAACATATTGTAAACCAATTAGAAGTAAGATAACATTGATGTGAACCTCTACTCGTAATAACATGTTGCATGTACATACGATATCACCTTTCTTGGGGACAATTTTGTTGACCCTCGGCTTCTGGCACTAATGGTTGTGATCGGAGGTGGATGAAGAAGATAGATGGTGCTCTTTTACACTGTATGTACTAACAAATTAGGGATGCCTGTGTTACCATACTGCCCTGTGCATCCTTTACATTGCTTCACCTGCAATATCATGTAATGATGGATAAATGACATTGCATTATTGTACAGCTCAGAGAGACATCAGTTAATAGGTTTTATTATGTTTTATTCTTAAAAAATGTTATATAATTGTATGAAAAAAAATTTCTTTAGTTTGCCGTATTCTGCCAACTATAACTTTCATACTTTTTGGGGTAAGTGTGTGTTAGTTGTCGTTTTTTCCTGGGTGAGGTTGTGTTTTCTTTGCTAAGGTTTTGGGGACCGTACAACACTTTTCATTCAGATTTTTATGTGGGTTGCAAAATGACCAAAAAGTGTCAATTCGGACATTTTCCTTTACTGGGTACATTGGCGCTTTTCAGATTCTGCTAGAACGGGCATTTTGGAAAGCAGTGATACCTGACATGTTTATATTTGTTTTTATATTGGTTTTAGTGAAAGGTCTTTTGGGTTATCAAATCGATTTTTTTTTACTACTTTTGAACCCTAGGGGGTCTGATTGCTCATACCATACTGCAATACTTCTGTGAGAAAATATAATTGGAAAGTCTAATAATTTGACAGATATTTTTACGGACCACAAATGGTTTAACAATAAAGATGATTCACTTGCTAGTTATGTACAATACATTTCACGGTAAATCTATTCTATTCTGCAGTCTAATATAAATCTATTCAGTACGTGGCATTGAACATACATGGACGTAAAACACCGGTTGAAGGCAAGGTTTGATAAACCTCCATGTATATAAATGGAACGGCCTTGATGAATCTCTGACATTTTTACTCTTTTTATGAGATCTTAGAAATTCACTTTCTTGCTTAGATTTGATGAAGTGATTCATAATCTGCCGGCGCGGCTGGCTGTCCCTACATTCCCAGGCTGGCACCATAGAAGATTGTCCTACACCCCATTATGCCGCCCTGTTAGTAAAGAAAAAAATCAGGCTACAAAATTATAAAGGACACAACAATCATCAGGAATGTGCGTGTATGTGTGTGGCTGTTTATTACTTCCATTCTCTTGGATCAGCGGGGAACATTCAGGGGATAAAGCTAGTTCTAGGTCAGTGGTCCACATCCAATTACCAACATGTCAGAAGGCTCATTTGCAGGCCGCACCAATTGGTTCTCGAGGGCTCGGAGAAAGGCAGAGCCTGGGGAGCATCTTGGTGGGAGACAGCCCGGCAAACAAGAGAGGATAATATGACGTGAAAGGTCCCAGCAAGTGACAACAATATAATAAATGAGAGTTACAAGAATTATTTGTGGAAGGAAATGCGTTCAAAGGCAATAAATGCTCTCTCACCTTCTATGGCAACCGGGAAGGGAAAATCTGCCCACTTCTGGAGCTCCACTGAACCTCTACATCTGATTGCAACTATACACATGTAGACACGCTGCATCTCGCTGCAGTCAAACCTTGTATAGTTCATTGTAATTCTGTGAAGTTAGTAGTAATTTTGCACCATCTTTAATCTTAAAGCGAACCTGTCACCGGGAATGGGATTCTTAGGTGCGGAGAGGTTCCTATAGCCTATGCTATGCTGATTTTAAAAACACCTTTGTCAGCATTCTTGGTTATTTCAGTAGTTTATAATGGTTTCATTTAGATTTTTCAGGCTCCCTGCTAGCAGCATGTGGTGAGCCCCTCCTGGGTTCGGGGGATTCTCGCAGTTACACGCCCCCTTGAGCACTCCTCGTCCACCTCCCTGTTCCCTGTGCCTCTTTACCTTGCGCCAGCACACATACTCGCTACTGCCGTGAAAGGGGGAGGGCAGCAACGGATAGGGGAGGTGGAGGAGAAATGCTTCATCTCAGGGGGCAATAGCCAGAGACCCATGAACCCGGAGAAGCTCTGGTGACACCCCCCAGAGCACTTGGTTTTTCATTAACATAAAACCAGGGCTCCTAATAAACCTATAGGGGCTCATTTACTAAGGGCTCCGCGGCCGCACTTTCGTCGGATTTCCCGAATGTTTCCATTTTGCGCCGGCTTTCATGTGACAGAAATCGGGGGGGCGTGGCCTTCAGACAACCCGACGGATTCGGAAAAACCGCAGGATTTAAAAACCGAGATGTGTCGCAAGATCAAGCACTGACATGTACCGAGAAGAAGCAGGTGAACTCCAGCAGACCTTGGCGCAGCAGCGACTCCTACTGGATATCAGACGCGCGACCTTTGGGAATCCCGGCAGGACCCATATCCACGTTGGACAATGGGCCGCAGGATTGCGACAGGATTGGATAAGTAAATGCGCCCCATAGTCCTAATCGTGCTCTTGGGATCTACCCAGCAGTGTTAATGGTTGATCTACCACAAACAAAGTTGTTGATTTCCTTTAAAGTGATTATCTGTTGTAGATACCTGAAATGCTGCTGAGAAGCTGGTGCCAGAGCCATTCCCATTCTTTTCTGTGAGATTATTTCTGGCATTTGTTGCAGAACTTAAAGGGATTGTCCAGGCTTTGCTTTATTACAAAGAGCTCCACACCTGAAAGTGGGTAGTGTGCGGTATTGCAGTATAGCTGAACTGATATACCAGCAAAATCCAAGGTCCAATGTGGTGCTATTTTTTGAGTTTTTCAGTATTCTGGTGACCAATGGATAATGCCAGCTGTCAAGCATGATGTAGGAGGGATGATTTGGGCATGTTTTGCAGTCACAGGACCTGAGCACCTTGCTGTTATTGGGTCAATCATGAACTCATCTTTGTACCAAAGTATTTTAGAGTCTTAAGAGAAAATGGCAGAAACTGGGTGATGAAATTGGACAATTATCCCAAGAGCACCCACAAATTTACAACAATGTAAGAACCAAGGTTTAATGCCCCAAAGACAGTCTGGGCCTCAAACCGCTTGCAATGGCTGTAAAAGAGCTGAATGTCCACAAACCTCAAAGATTCCTCCAGAACGATGATAACACAATGGCATTTTATAATAAAAGGTGCACCTTGGTGATGAATGCTTCTTCAGGGCATTTGTTCCAGGGCATCCATTGAATATTCCTGGAGGATATGTTATATGATAACTCCGAACACGGTGTGAACATAGGCCCACATGATCCTGATCTTGACATGTACCCATATAAACAGTAAGATAACTTTCTCCAGAATTTTTCTATAATCCATAGTCTTGGCAAGTGATCCATCAGAATAGATCAGAAGAGAAAAAGTACTATTGTACTCGCCCAACATGACCTAATTTCACAATTTCCTTCTTGGGTGGAGTTATTCCATGTACAATGTTTGCAGTTGTTTTATGGGAATACAGAGTAGAATAAAGGTGCCTTTGATCACTGGAGGCATCTCTATTTGCTTGTGAGAAGCAGGTGATCCTTCCGGCTAAGTGACAAGATCACGTATAGATCCCCAAGGCACAAGTCCTGATTGGGAGTAGGTGAACAATGGCCTTATTAGTAGGGTATACAGAAGGCTGCAGCTGTCAATGGATACTCAACAGCATAATTATGAGATAGGTTTGTATCTTTTGGTTAAGTCACGATAATTTGGGAAGGGTAGTCTTTGTGAATATACCGGTAACTACTAATGAGCAGTACAGGGAGTACAGCACTAGCAAACACTGGGTGGCATTTTCAACTCGCTCTATATTTACAAAGGGGACCTGCAGGTTCAGGTATTAGATATGTGACAAGCCACTTTGGGAATAATCCTCTAATTTTCTTTCTATAGAAGTTCTGAAAAGGAGAGTATCACCAGTAACTCAACTACTTATTATAACTACTTTTTGTTGCCATTTTATTTGGGATTGAGCATAAAACTCACCAAAATGTAAAGCTACCATGATATACTTATATGTCTATATGTCCTGTTTTCTGCTGCTCATTTGTAAATTTTACCATGAAGCCAGGGACAGGGGCCTAATGACTGCTCTGTTTTTACGACTGGTGGACTAGATATAGCGGGATAGCAACACTTGACAAAAAATGTAGTTCTGTAGTACAGACAGTCCCCTACACCTGACTTACAGACAACCCCTAGTTACAGATGGACCACTCTGACCCCTGTGACCTCTGAAGCTCTCTGGATGTTACTATAGTCCTAGATTGCAATAATCAGCTGTAAGGTGTCTGTAATGAAGCTTTATCAATAATCCTTGGTTCAATTACAGCAAAAAATTTTGAAACTCCAATTGTCACTGGGACAGTGAAAAATTTTGTCTGGATGAATTATAAAATATACAGTTTCGACTTACATACACATTCAACTAAAGAACAAACCTATGGAACCTATCTTGTATGTAACCCGGGGACTGCCTGTATTACCTTGTTAGGCACATGATCATTTTTATTGGCTGTGAGCTGAACACACACATGGCAGCTGGCTCACGACTGCCATTGATTTGAATTACATAAGGTCACGGTGCAATGGGCACACCATGTCTCACCACACCGTGACCAAGACGGATAGCCACAATGCATATTTTGGAGAAGGTCCTAATTCTGCACAGATTTGGCGCCCGGTTGCTCAGCTGCTATGGTAAAGAGAGAAGCGAGGAACACTTACCCCCTCCCCCATCACCACCCACACGTTTTTTATTACACAGTCGTATGCATTTAGTCTTACCTGAGGTAGAGACCTGTGCACTCTCATTTGTTGTTGCTACCATAAAGCAAAGACATGAACATGTAATTGCAGAATCCAGTCATTGGTGGTAGCTCTTATATTCTTGTACCATTTTAAACCATTTACTCTCCCCCTTACACTGGTAAATTATATGTTTTTTCATGCGTTTTAAAGGGCAGTCCTTGGATGTCCTCCATAGGTTTGTCTTAATAATCTTACGTTGGTGTGATTTCTGTTGTAGGTCTTGATGAGGAGCAAAAAGTGGAGTTCCATGAGCATGTGTTCTTGGAGAAATATTTGGAAGACTTTCCAAAGCATGGACCAATCAGACATTTTATGGAGTTGGTGATCTGTGGCCTTTCTAAAAACCCATATCTTACCGTCCAACAGAAGAAGGACCACATAGATTGGTTCCATGAATACTTCAACAAAAAAGAGGATCTTCTGAGAGAATGTGAAGTCTACCTAAACTAAAGCGGAAGAGCGGTTCTTTCTCTCATCTTTTCTTGAATTCATAGTTGTGCATCATGGGACCCTGAGAAAGGGAGGAACTTTTTATGGGATTTTTGCCGGGTCAGAATGGCTAATATGAGATATTGTTTAATAAAATATATTGCATAATTTGTCCATGTATTTCCAACTTTCTTGTCTAGGTAAAGTTAACTTGCATTCTGTTCTACGTGTTGGTAAGTCTATGCTTGTTGGGCGTTGGCCAATATTGTCAATGCACAGTATTGGACCTCACAAGAAGTCCTAATAGAAGTCATCAAGACCTGGAGAGAAACGCTATGTAAGAAGAAAATTAAGATACTCAACTATTTTGAAACTATTGTACAACTAAATTCAGAAACTTTCAAATTCAGACTTTCATTCAGAGATTTCTTGTAGTGATCATTGGGTTTCTTCTTCCGAGAAGACCCAAGTCTATTGGGAATTGTGTGTAAAGATACATATGTGTTAACTTTTCTGTATTGTGGATTATATGCTTTGATGTACATTGACGTAGGGTTTGGCGTTTCAGTAGTGAGAAGAGAGTTCAGCCCTAATAACCCCCCAAGGATGCCATGTTGAGGGGGGGGCTGTATAAGAGTGTTTAAAATTTTAATAGTGTGATGTAACAGAGTAGCATACAAAGCAGGATCTAGGCCAGTGATGGTGAACCTTTTAGAGCCTCAGTGCCCAAACTTCAACAAAAAGCCACTTTTTTTTTGCAAAGTGCCAGCACAGCAATTTAAGCAGTAATTTATTTCTACTTTTTTTTTGACAATTTTCAATCGTTCAGCCTCCTAAGGACACCAACACAGTTGAAAGGAGGAGGGCAAATTCACCTATCATTGTAGGAAGATTCTCCAGGAAGATTCTTTGAGTCCTGTCTGGTGAACTTCATTCTGGGGAGATGGCCTGGGTGCCCAAAGAGAGGGCTCAGAGTGCCGCCTCTGGCACTGGTGCCATAGGTTCGCCACCACTGATCTAGGGTCTGGATGCAAGGACCAGCATGTATTGCAATAGTTATTCCTGCAGGGAGATCAGGAGTAAAAACGTGGATGTATCTATTCACTTAAGATGCAGGACCATATCACTAGACAGCATAAGTAAAGACATTTTTTGAAATAACGCACAATTTCTCCTGATGATCTGCCCATACTGGCTGTACCAGTTTACTTTATCAAAAAATGCTACTCTCACCAATGTGATTTTACATGCATACTCACATAGTGTTTATAAAAGATCCAAATAAAGATTCTTATAATTATGTGATCACAAATAAGTTATATTTTATCAGGCAAAGGCCCTTTTTGTTTAATTAAGTAAAAATAGGCCTGGCCATTAGAGTGGTCTAAGGAATATCTGATCTTTATTGTATAACAGTGAGAAGAGGGTTCCGGTTAGAATGGTTTGTAGATGCAGCAATCTGGGTTTGTCTCTAGACCGAATATTTTAAGGAAAATGAAAATAATTTGTGCTTGTTTATAGGCACGGGTCACATCCATGTGTTTCAATTGTATCACTGGATCAAAACAACAATAATGTCCTAGTGCCAGGTCAACACCTTGACTGAAACAAATGACACTTTTAGGACCCCATTGACTTTCCATCATGGCGGCCATAATTTTTTCGGACAAAATAATAATGTGCTAGATCATATTTCTCTCAACTATATGTGTAGGTTTTGTACGGGACAAAAGAATGTATCTTTATTAGAATCTGCATGAGAGACCTGTCACACAGGTGTAGCCGTAGCTTTGTCTTTAAGTAAGGAACACATGCATTGGATGCTTATTAATGTGGCAGGAGGTGGTGAGCGAAGCTTGAGGACAGGAGTTGAGTTGGGAGTCTACTGGCAGCTTGTGAAAAAGTTTTTTGCTTTGTCTATTTTGTTTTTGAAGAGGCAAATACTCAGTGATTAAAACAAGATAAAATGGTGTCAAGAGCTTGGAGTGGAGAGGAACATGTGCCATAGATGGATATCTACAACATAGAAAGGATATTGTACAAGACTGGCTGTAAAGGAAGAAATCAAAAGCCAATCTTGAAGTCTTACAAAAAAAAAATCTTATTTTGAGACAATTGCTTACTACAAAGATCCATTTTTGGGGTTTTTAGAGATGACCCTCAAACTCAATATCAAAAAATGATTGTAATGAATCCCCTCGCTCTGCATTGCACGAGCCGTATACCCAATTGGCTCTTTTATAACCATTTTTCTTGTGATATCACAGCTGTGTCCTATTTTAGTACTATTATGTTTTACAATAATATCCAGAATTTGCCAGCCCCCCCTACAGATACATTTTTGGAGTATGACTAATATTTTTTGTGAGTCAACTATTGGCCCTCACACACAAACATTTGGTAGAATTTGGCTGTTGATAACGGGCAAAGATGCAAATTCATGTGGCTTATGTAGAATAACTACATTCATGCAACCTCAGTTCTGAGATCACACATCGAGGTGTAACTATAAATAAAAAACACCTTTCGGTTTAAGGGGCTAAAAGCTTTATATAGATTTTAAGTGTTACAATCTGGGAATACAAACATGAAGAAGGAAATACCCTTTTACCTGATAAACCTCCTCTGACAACACCAATAACTATAGCAATCACCAGATATTGGCTTCAAGTTATGTAAATGATGTATGTGACGTCATCACAGGTAAATTGAAGGGGGATTCAGACAAACGTAATGGCACCCGGTCATGATGCAGTGAGAACACGTCTCGCCGTGCTGTGACCATACACAGAGAAATATGGAACTGGAACCATTTTTCACTGTGTTATTGTGCTGGCTGCTCGCTTCTCTATTGAGAGGGGAGGGGTGGGCAGTGCTCACTACTCCTCTCCTGCGCGGGATTGTATTTGGCAGGTGATGAGCAGTGCCTTGGTTTTTCCACACATGCCGCTTAGAATTAACACTAAAAAGTTCAATTGTTGTCTCATCAGACCAGAGAATTTTATTTGTCTTACACTGAGGAGAGGCTTTTGTCAGCACACTCTACTATAAAGCCCTGATTGATGGAGGCTGCAGTGAGAGTTGACTTTGTGTAACTTTCTCCTGTCTCTACTACATCTCTGAAGCTTGGCCACAGTGACCCTATGGTTCTTTTTTACCTCTCTCACCAAAGCTCTTCTTCCAGAATTGCTTAGCTTGACTGGATGGGCAGGTCGAGTAAAAATTGTGGTATTCCCAAACTGCTTCCATTTAAGGATTATGGAGGCCACTGAGCTCTTAGGAACCTCGAGTGCTGCATAAATTCTTTTGTCACCTTGGCCAGATCTTTGCTTTGCTACAATTCTGTCTTTGAGCTCCTTGGACAGTGCATATGCTGTGACATGCACTGTAAGATCTTACTGAAATTATTCAGAATGCTGAATTTTTGAAGTCAGCATAACATAGACTTTTCATGTGATTAGTTAGATTTAAAGGGATATTCCCATGAATACAAGTTTCTTATATGTACTCAGGATAACCTAAATAATATTGATGGTTATGTTTTATATTGAATTTTTTCCCATTAATCTCTTCCTCATGCAATTCCTTCCCTTCCTTGGTTTAACTTGATGGACAAGTGTCTTTTTTCAACCGTATAAACTAGGATACTATGGTAACAAAATAACACATTCTCTAATCCACTGTTATTAACAAAATCGTTTCACAGATATAATTCCCACCTGTCTCTATCAGTCCTGCTGTATACAATTTCAGTTGCCCCTAGACACGACCCTGTAATATCTGACTGTGGGTCGGGCGCCATATTGAGACCGTGTAGATGAGATTTGTGTCTGTCTATGCTGTGTGGCAGTAGCTACGCCCCCTGCACGGAGCTCAGAGACTCTCACTGATTCACATCCTATCAGCACATGGTGAGGAGAGAGAGAGAAGCTCCAAACTACAAGGAGATAAGTGAAGGAGGAGGCAGCCACATATCTGTAAGATATGTAACCGTGTAATGGTCTATCAACCTCTGTCTCATGCATCTCTAATCTGCACAATCCACAAAATAGGTAAGTCCTACTACCACTAGCCTAACTCCCCCTGGGACTTGGTCTGGTATGAGTGTAATCGGTTATTCTATGAAATAATTTGGATGTATTATCAGGCTAAGCGTAATCTGTTATTCTATTAAATATTTTTTATGTGCAATTTATCAATAGTAATTGATATACATATGTATTCTGAGTATTATTATGTACTATTAATATGAATATTAGCTCTTATTTTCTCTCCAGATTTACTCATTGTCAGGCTTAGAGGTTGTGGATCCTCTGAACCACTGCGGACGATGGCGCAAGCCACTACCTTGGACCGGAGTCTAAGTGGCACCCGGTTTTCACCAGAGCCCACCGCAAAGTGGGTTGGACTTGCTGCGGCGTGGTACCACCAGGTCGTTCCACAGGCCTGACTTGTCCGCAGTGGCAGCCAAGTTTGAGGTACAGAAACGGCAGGCAATCTCGTAGTCGGGGACAGGCAGGAGGTCAGGACGGGCAGCACAGGATCGGAGTCAGAGTCGTAGCAACAGGTCAGGGCAGGCGGCAAAGGAGCGAACGGGTCACAACGGAAATTCTCAGAAACAGCACAAGGCATCTAAACAGCTTTCTCCAAGGCTCAAGGCACAAAGATCTGGCAAAGCAGGAAGGGAGGTACTGGATTTTTAAAGGTGGAGGTGTTCAGCCAGCGCACCAAGCAGCGGTGCGCTGGCCCTTTAAATTTCCTGAAGATGCCGTGCGCACGGAGATGGGGACAGGCGCACGGAGTTTGCCGTGTATTCGGAATGGGGAGAGGTGAGTTGCGCTGGCACCACGCCTGCGAGCCCCGAGGGACCACCCGTGACACTCATATTTCTACATCTATTAATTTTAGCTGGAGATAAATAAAATAAAACAGTATATATATCTAAGATTTTATCCCATACACCAATTCATTTCTAGCTCATAATAATTTTGCTATTCACTTTTTACTATCTTTAACTAACTTATTAAAAGATATGCATTGATATGTAAGCCCATAACAACAGATACATCATAGCTCTTACCATATATCAATCCCTATTTCAACCTATCATCATGTTAACTGCATTATTATTATTTATGCATTGTATTATACCTGATGAAGCACTTTGCGAAACGCGTTGTCAATTGAACAAAGAAACCCCTTTTATCGAGTACCTGCGCCCCACGAAAGTCTCTTTTTACCAGGGGGATTACAGACTGTAACCTACCCTTCCTATTCATGTGTTCGTACAATGTCAGATGAAAGTGTACATACACCTTTTACCCTGATAATCTAACAACATTGTCACCCCCACAAAACTAGATGGATAATACACTGTCTGCTTAGAGAGGCCCTGCCCACATCCTGGGATTTTGCACTGACCAGCCTAGGGAGAGAGAGGAGCTAAAACTGCATTAAAACTGTAAAATTGTAAAGTGTTAAAATTATTTTTATTGTGTTAGCGTCACTAGGGGATAGAAATGTGAGAATTTTCTTTTGTGGGAAAACCCCATTAAGGACATTTTCACACAAGCTGGAAGTCCTAGCGTTGTCAACATACAGCTGATTTTTCTAGTGTAAGTCATTTTTGAGAGTTTTGAGGTGATCTTACAGAAAGGAACTTTATTCTGGATCATTGAGGGGTTCCTGAATCAAAACTCCTACTTTAAATGACATCTAACATAAGATTATCGGTGGTAGACTGTCCTATAATGGATGCTGATTACCTTTAGGGGGCGATGCAACCGTTTGCAGCCTAAAGGGGTTTTCTCATGAAAAGAAATTTCAATCCCCTAGTGATGATAACACAATAAAGATCATTTTAACACCGTACTTGCGTACAATTTTACTCAGTTTTATTGCTGTTTTAGCTCTTATCTCTCCCTCCGCTGCTCAGTGCAAAATCCCAGGGTGTGAGCGGGGGCTCTCAAAGCAGACACATTATGATCCATGTAGTTTTCTGGGGTATCTGGGGTATCAATGTGGCTACATTATCAGGGTACAAGGTGTACTATATATAGGCTGAAAGACCGTTACACTGTGAGCTCTATTAGGTCTCACAGATATGTGCCTGCCTGCCTCCCCCTTCCCCCAGATCACTTCTATCCTTGTAGTTCTTTACACTGTGAGCTCTGTTACGTCTCACAGACATGTGCCTGCCTCCCCCTTTCTCCCGGATCACTTATCTCCTTGTAGCTTGTAGTTTGCAGCCTCTCCATTCTCACAATCTCCTGGCAGCTTGTGTCTGTGTCTCAGTGTTCAGCAGTGTGATCTCCGTGCAGGGGGTGTGGCTACAGTCACACAGGAGAGACGGACAGAAATCTCAGCAGCTCAATCTCATACAAAAATCTAAGATGGCTGCCGACCCTAAGTTAGAAGTTACTGGGTCGTGTCTAGGGGAAACTGAAATTGTGTACAGCATGACTGATAGAGACATGTTGGACTTGTATCTGTGAAATGCTGCATTTTTGTTAATAACAGCGAATTAGAGTTATTTAGTGTTATTATGTTACCCTGAGTACATATAAGAAACTTGTCTTTGTGGGAATACCCATTTAATCCTTGGCTCCCGTATTACAGAGAAAATAAGGTTATGAAAATATTGAAATTAGCTTAAGGCTCTCAGGCTCACATCACCTGAGCGCCTCATGGCTCATCCGCTCCTTAATTATTCACACCCCCAATTCTTTGATATCCATCCCTCAATCCACTCTCTATTCTCAGACTGCCGTTGATTTCATCCGGCTGTCTGGAAATCTTGCATATGTGTGAGAACTTATCCCTTGCGCAGACCTCAGGTTGGGCAAGGAGTCCATGTGCGAGATTTCCAGACAGCCAGAAGACGTAACCGGCTGTTTGAGGAAAGCAAGCAGAGGAAAGGGTGAATATTAATGAACCGGGGGACGTGCATAATTAAGGAGTGGAGGAGCCATGAGGTGCTTGGGTGAAGTGAGCCTGAGTGCCTCAGGCTAATTTACATATTTGTATAACCTTATTTTCTCTGTAATGCAGGAGCCTGGGTTTAAAGGCCATCTACCACCAGGATGGAGGATATAAACCAAGTACACTGGATCTTCTTGTCTGTAGTGGCATCTTGATTGTAATTTTTGGAGAACATGGCACTTTGTCAATCTATTTTACATGCTGTGATCCTCATTGCTAATTCTCGCTTTAAGTGCTTCCTAGATGAAAAACATTTCTTTTCAGAGAGGAAACAATTTCAATAAAGCCCTGACAATCATTATTAGAAGCCATTCTGTGCTAATGACAAAATATTGGAAGTTTATCAAGTCTTATGTGGTTGGTAATTGTGTTGGAACGGCAGTTTCTAACTTCAGGTCTTATGTCGACTAATGCACCCTGCTCGAATGGCAAAAGGAGGCCATTTTGAATCTTCTCTGTCAATCACATTCTACTTTTTTTTTCTTTTTTTTTAATGTGGGACATATTTTTTTCTTTATGAAGGTTTTGGCATCGCTTCCCAGTTTAAATATTGTAATCACAAGCAGGATTTCAATAAATGGGAACGGTCAAAGTATTAACACTGGGCAGATAACACAGGATTCACCAATGAGAAGAGCCAATGACCATTTAAATCCTGCCCTAAACCACCCATGTACATGCCATAAAGTATGTTCACAATAATGCCTTGAAGTCATTGTTGTTTAATATTTTAAGTGAACCTGTCACCAGGAATGTTATTTTTAGCTAGTGACCAGTTCCAGTAGACTATGCTATGCGGATTTTAAAAATGCCTTTGTCAGTATCCTGAATAATGTTACTACTTTATAAAACTTTATTTCACTTTACTTGATTCCCTGCAGCAGAGGTAGGCAGGACCAACGTGATGTCATAATTTCACCCGCCAGATTCAAAGCTGCACCTCAGAGGGGCATAATAGAAGGGGTAGGGTATGCAAAATGTATGGGGGAGGGGTACAAAAAGGCAGGGAAGTTGTGAGGTGTGCAGAATACAAGTCATATAATGGCCTGATATAGTGTTTTATGCCCTAAGTACACACAATTTACCACTGATTTATACATTATTTGTTGAAACAATCAGGTACTGTTTAAAAATGCTGTATAAACTTGCGTAGATGCTGAATTTTTCAGCACAATTTTGTTTTGCTTATGCTTTAGTATATAAAAAAAATAAACTTGGTGCCCCTGTAGATCCTCCTCTCTCTGTGCTGGGCGTTTCATTAGTGAGGGGAGGGTGCTGAGAGTTTCATTAGTGAGGGGAGGCTGCTGGGCGTTTCATTAGTAAATGGGGGCTACTGGGCATTTCATTAGTGAAGAGAGGCTGCTGAGCATTTCATTAGTGAGGGGAGGCTGCTGGGCATTTCATTAGTGAGGGGAGGCTGCTGAGCATTTCTTTAGTGAGGGGAGGCTGCTGGGCATTTCATTAGTGTGCGGAGGCTGCTGTGCATTTTTTATTAGTGAGAGGTGGCTGCTGGGCATTTCATCATTGGGGAAGGCTACATGGGACATTTCTTTAATGAGGGGAGACCAATGCATTTCCCACTCTAGGCTTTTAAATTTTCACAGTTTTTGAGGTAAAATTAGGTGCCTCAGCTTATATACAGGTTAGGTTATACTAGAGTATATACTCTACTTGTGACTAATATTGTCATGAAATATGTCATTTGAGACATATTTTTTTGTTTTTATGCATAGATTGGGGCCATTTCAATCAAAACAGTTCCTTGACTGACCTGTCCCTATATTATATCATGCGTGGCTGGCATGTAGCACTATACTGTATACCCCGGCTGCTTTTCCTGTTAGCCCCATTATTATGACATGGTAATAAATACTAAAAGCTACCTATAAATAGTAATAAAGTAGACGTAAGAAAGGAAAAAAATCAAGTGGTCAAGTGCGTTATATCCTCTGATTTTGTATTATTATGTTAAAACCAACCAGGAATCACTTGGTTTATATGTTCCAGCTAATAACTGGACAAGTACAGACGTAAGTCATATAGTAATGCGTATAATACAAAACGCTTTCTGGCATAAGAGGGACCCAGAAATATGAAGATGTGGGTCGATAATATACAAACAATGGAATGTTTTCCTCTCTACCTGTATACATCAATTCATTCCTAGGATATGATGTTCACTACCAGTCACTCAGAAGGAGTGTAAACATCTTAAGAATCTGCGGGGATGTATTGAACACAACATGCCAGCATTCTGCCTTACATTGGAACCGCACAGTCTTATATTGCATTGTGCTGGATGATAAATTTTACCTAGCCGTTGTCTTGGCACAACCAAGGTCCCATAAAATTAAGTGTTAAATGACGAAGCACTGTTACCATCCAGCCCAACCCATTGCAGTGACTTTGCTGCATCCATTTCTAAACTGAAGGCTGCTTTACACACTGTTAACACAACATTAACGCAATGCAATTACGCATAACTCCTCCTAGCAGCCTTTGTATTGTAACGCAATGTAAAAAACATGTGTGAATGCAGCCTGAAGGAAACTTGTGCAACATCCACCACCCGGGACTAGTCTTTTCTTGGGGCCTGGAGGAAGCCGGGGCACAGAATACCGGAGTGGCTGTCGATTTCGGCTTAGGGCGCGCTGATGTCACAATGCTTGGTATGGGGACCGGAGGGCTGTCCTACAGCCTGGCAGGTATCCAGCAGGTGGTGTGTGCAAGAAATATGGAGGGAGAGGCTGATATACGGGTTTCTCCCTGGAGCAACCCCTGAGGTGTCTGTAAGATAAGTCCCTGGGTAATGGATGGGGAGCCCATGGTGGTAACAGCCGTATCCAGGGATCAGAGGGAGGCAACGTTGTGCAAAATAACTCACGGGATCATAGGTAGCAGGCAACGGGCCAGAACGGTCAAACAGCAGATTCTGGTAGTGGAGTGGTCGTGGAGAGGGTCCGTAGTAATAAAGCACAAGCCTGGTAGTAGATGCAGGCTGGGATAATTGAGATGGAGCTGTGTCCAAACTGTGGAAGCTACAGCTCTGGGTTAGAGTCTCCTGACTCAGTTCCTGGGATTGGTTTATGTGGTGGCACTGAAGGTGTACTGAACACTGTCTCTCTGTTCACTTTGATGCACTGCTCTGACAGACCCTGCAGTTTGGACTAGCTAGGACCATGTGATCTCCCTTTTATACTCCCCCTGGTCAGGTGGTAGCATCTCTCCAATCACACTCAGTTTACAATACAGGCAACTAAATGGATTACATCTTACACCCATTTAACTATTGCCTTTTCAGGCAGAGGCCACAGCTGCAGATTACCTGCAGATTACTGTTCTCCCTGCATTATCCTGTGGGTGAGTTGCGCAGGCTCACCAGATGGATCCTGACAGGAAGAGGGTCCTGTTCGCAACTACCCCCTTGCCTATACGTTGGCCGGGGTGTTGCACTTGTCAACAGAATATTCTAAACCCCCAACCCTTTTAAGAATAACATTTGTCTATTTACTTGTAAAAGAAAAATAATTTGTTTGATATTTTTAAATGATTCATTTCAAAAGCTATATTTACAGTACATTATAGTTTCCTGATATTGTACAGTCTCCACATTTATGTCATAACAATAGATTAATGGAAAATACCATCATTACATCCACTTCTTACAATATATATAATATATCCATCCCCTCCCTGCACAATCACCTCTATATAGATAACACTGACCCATCATTACATCACTACTGACAATAGATGATGTCACACCTTATCTCCTCCCCCTCCCTGCACAATGACCTCTATACAGATAACACTGACCCATCATAACATCACTACTGACAATAAATGATGTCACAGCTTATCTCCTTCCCCTCCCTGTACAATGACCTCTATATAGATAACAGCACAGATCCATCATTACATCACTACTGACAATAGATGTCACAGCTTATCTCCTCCTCCTCCCTGTACAATGACCTCTATATAGATAACACTGACCCATCATTACATCACTACTGACAATAGATGATGTCACAGCTTATCTCCTCCTCCCTGTACAATGACCTCTATATAGATAACACTGACCCATCATTGCATCACTACTGACAATAGATGATTTCACAGCTTATCTCCTCCCCCTCCCTGTACAATGTCCTCTATATAGATAACACTGACCCATCATTACACCACTACTGACAATAGATGATGTCACAGCTTATCTCCTCCCCCTCCCTGTACAATGACCTCTATATAGATAACACTGACCCATCATTGCATCATTACTGACAATTTTAACTATTTCCTTTTCAGGCAGAGGCCACAGCTGCAGATTACCTGCAGATTAGTGTTCTCCCTGCATTATCCTGTGGGTGAGTTGCGCAGGCTCACTAGATGGATCCTGACAGGAAGAGGGTCCTGTTCGCAACTACCCCCTTGCCTATACGTTGGCAGGGGTGTTGCACTTGTCACCAGAATATTCTAAACCCCCAACCCTTTTAAGAATAACATTTGTCTATTTACTTGTAAAAGAAAAATAATTTGTTTGATATTTTTTGAATGATTCATTTCAAAAGCTATATTTACAGTACATTATAGTTTCCTGATTTTGTACAGCTGTTTTAAACAACAGTCTCCACATTTATGTCATATCAATAGATTAATGGAAAATACCATCATTACATCCACTTCTTACAATATATATAATATATCCATCCCCTCCCTGCACAATCACCTCTATATAGATAACACTGACCCATCATTACATCACTACTGACAACAGATGATGTCACAGCTTATCTCCTCCTCCCTGTACAATGACCTCTATATAGATAACACTAACCCATCATTACATCACTACTGACAATAAATGATGTCACAGCTTATCTCCTCCCCCTCCCTGTACAATGACCTCTATATAGATAACACTGACCCATCATTACATCACTACTGACAATAAATGATGTAACAGCTTATCTCCTCCCCCTCCCTGTACAATGACATCTATAAAGATAACACTGACCCATCATTACATCACTACTGACAATAGATGATGTCACAGCTTATCTCCTCCTCCTCCCTGTACAATGACCTCTATATAGATAACAGCACAGATCCATCATTACATCACTACTGACAATAGATGATGTCACAGCTTATCTCCTCCTCGTCCCTGTACAATGACCTCTATATAGATAACACTGACCCATCATTGCATCACTACTGACAATAGATGATGTCACAGCTTATCTCCTCCCCCTCCCTGTACAATGTCCTCTATATAGATAACACTGACCCATCATTACATCACTACTGACAATAGATGATGTCACAGCTTATCTCCTCCCCTCCCTGTACAATGACCTCTATATAGATAACACTGACCCATCATTACATCACTACTGACAATAGATGATGTCACATCTCATCTCCTCCCCCTCCCTGTACAATGACCTCTATATAGATAACACTGACCCATCATAACATCACTACTGGCAGTAAATGATGTCACAGCTCATCTCCTCCACCCCCCTGCACAATGACCTCTATATAGATAACACTGGCCCATTATTACATCACTACTGACGGTAAATTATGTCACAGCTTATCCCCTCCCCCTCTCTGTACAATGTCCTCTATATAGATAACACTGACCCATCATTACATCACTACTGACAATAGATGATATCACAGCTTATCTCCTTCCCCTCCCTGTACAATGACCTCTTTATAGATAACACTGTCCCATCATTACATCACTACTGACAATAGATGATGTCACAGCTTATCTCCTCCTCCTCCCTGTACAATGACCTCTATACAGATAACACTGACCCATCATTACATCACTACTGACAATAGATGATGTCACAGCTTATCTCCTCCTCCCTGTACAATGACCTCTATATACACTCACTGGCCACTTTATTAGGTACACCTGTCCAACTGCTCGTTAACACTTAATTTCTAATCAGCCAATCACATGGCGGCAACTCAGTGAATTTAGGCATGTAGACATGGTCAAGACAATCTCCTGCAGTTCAAACTGAGCATCAGTAACGGGAAGAAAGGTGATTTGAGTGCCTTTGAACGTGGCATGTTTGTTGGTGCCAGAAGGGCTGGTCTGAGTATTTCAGAAACTGCTGATCTACTGGGATTTTCACGCACAACCATCTCTAGGGTTTACAGAGAATGGTCCGAAAAAGAAAAAACATCCAGTGAGTGGCAGTCTTGTGGGCGGAAATGCCTTGTTGATGCCAGAGGTCAGAGGAGAATGGGCAGACTGGTTCGAGCTGATAGAAAGGCAACAGTGACTCAAATCGCCACCCGTTACAACCAAGGTAGGCAGAAGAGCATCTCTGAACGCACAGTACATCGAACTTTGAGGCAGATTGGCTACAGCAGCAGAAGACCACACCGGGTGCCACTCCTTTCAGCTAAGAACAGGAAACTGAGGCTACAATTTGCACAAGCTCATCGAAATTGGACAGTAGAAGATTGGAAAAACGTTGCCTGGTCTGATGAGTCTCGATTTCTGCTGCGACATTCGGATGGTAGGGTCAGAATTTGGCGTCAACAACATGAAAGCATGGATCCATCCTGCCTTGTATCAAATGTTCAGGCTGGTGGTGGTGGTGTCATGGTGTGGGGAATATTTTCTTGGCACTCTTTGGGCCCCTTGGTACCAATTGAGCATCGTTGCAACGCCACAGCCTACCTGAGTATTGTTGCTGACCATGTCCATCCCTTTATGACCACAATGTACCCAACATCTGATGGCTACTTTCAGCAGGATAATGCGCCATGTCATAAAGCTGGAATCATCTCAGACTGGTTTCTTGAACATGACAATGAGTTCACTGTACTCAAATGGCCTCCACAGTCACCAGATCTCCATCCAATAGAGCATCTTTGGGATGTGGTGGAACGGGAGATTCGCATCATGGATGTGCAGCCGACAAATCTGCGGCAACTGTGTGATGCCATCATGTCAATATGGACCAAAATCTCTGAGGAATGCTTCCAGCACCTTGTTGAATCTATGCCATGAAGAATTGAGGCAGTTCTGAAGGCAAAAGGGGGTCCAACCCGTTACTAGCATGGTGTACCTAATAAAGTGGCCAGTAAATCTGGTGGTAGATGTCCTTTAAATGCCACCAGCAATGATTGAGGGTGTTACCAGTGGGGATGAGCATTCTGAACAGAACTTGTACATGTCTGCTCATCCCTATTCGACATCTATATACAGAGGTTAAATGTTGCATATCTGCAGTCCCTTAAACTCTAGCCTTAGCCAAGTCTGACAAATGTAAGCCCCCTATTAATCAGGCTAGTTTTCGGGTACATCAACAAATTAATTATTCAAAGAAAAGACACAAGACACAACACGTAAAGCAAATTATTTACACTTATTAAAGTGGATTTATACTGCTCAAAGTTGGCCGAAATAGAACAAATCTTAAAAATGACTCACCATTTTAGGAGACGTGCTAAAATTGACTGTAAAGGCAAAGTAATAGGCACTGGGTCATTGAATGTAAAACCTAGGAAGCCATTTGTCAGCCAACATTATAATCTCCTTCAACAAATAGGTTTTAATTATCTTAATGTTCCCTTTTTTCTTATTGAAATTCTAGACCCCGGACCCCAGTCCTTCCTGCAGTGTAGTCATCAACCTACCTACTGCCTGTCAATAGGACCTATCCGCCTTCAATAGACCGCATGAACTTGCACTCTCTTGTGGTCTTAATCCTTCAGTTCACAAGGACAATGTGCTCTGCCAGGGAAGGATTAGCTATTGTACTCTGTGGCCTCAACCTGGACAGAGCGTTCAGTATTCGCTCGGGTCTTGGATGTTGGATGATTTCCGCACATAGTAAAGCCTTGTATCTGCTGGCAGAATCCATTGCCGCTCCTGAGCTATTCAGAAAAAGAGAACGTCTATACTCTTAACCTTTCATTATTGGCATTGCTACATATTAATTGCTGGGGTAATAAAGTAGGTAATAAAACACGGCAGGGTGTGTAATTATAGGAAGATAATTGCAGCGCTCAATATGTAGCTACTTAGCACCAGCAATTAGTCCTTGACATACCTGAAGTGATTTACCGAGCATACTCTATGGAGCCGCCGAAAGAAAAGGATCTCATTGTCAGTAAAGAAACACAGATAATTGAATTCATTCTGTATTCATTCTTCTATTAAAATGTAAATCAACAGATACATGTGAAGGCTTTGCCGCCATCGCCGCTCATGATTTCTGTACAGAAGAAGATTATTTCAAATATATAGTTTTTCAATTAGATTTATTTCAAAGTAGCAATAGAGCAGCGAATGGTAGGATTACCTCCGAGGGCCTTTTCTTATTGATGCTCTTCTGAATTATTTCTATATTAGGTATTTAAAGTAGTACGAATAAACTGGAGACAAACCGAACATGTCAGACCGGTGATGGATTTTATATTTTATTCTGAAATTGAGGAGTTTGTGATTTAAGAATAGTGTATTTCCATTCTGATTCGGTAGTTGTGTCCTATTCAGCTCATAGCTGAGAAGTTGCCTGTGGAGAGGAGGTAACTTTGGATATGAAATGCATAGGTGTGAGGAAACATCACCATGAGGGTCCCCTGTTCTCAATTTGGATTCTTAATTTATGCCCCACCATGTGGTATATGCTGAATAACTATATACATGTAATACGACTGTCTATTACGAAAAGCTTATGTAAGGCCTGTACTAAGGTGTAGCCAAAGAGAATACCAAAGGACCAGGGATGAATGGCAAAGTTCTTGTTTTAAGTAGTAAATATGACTACAATGAGTTAAAGAAGGGAGTGTTAATTAACGTTGAAGGATCTGAAGCTTGGTAATGGAGGGCTCTGGTGAGATGAGGTCACTATGGGGAACAATAAACTGGAGTGAGCAGAGAACATAAACGCACTTCACAGGAGGGGTCAGAGCCGGCTACACCTGCTGAGGAGGCTGAGGGCATTCGGAGTGCGGGGGTCTCTTCTTAAGACCTTCTTCAACTCTGTAGTGGCACCAGCCATCTTCTTTGGCATAGTCTGTTGGGTAAGCAGCATCTCAGCTAGGGAGAGGAGCAGACTGGACAAACTGATTAGGAAAGCCAGCTCTGTCCTGGGGGGTCCTGGTGACACAGTGCAGGTGGTAGCTGAGAGGAGGACACTGTGTAAGTTGAAGTCTATTCTGGAGAATAGCTCCCATCCCATGCATGAGACTGTGGTGGCATTGGGGAGCACCTTCAGTGACCGACTGCTTCACCCCAAGTGTGAGAGGGAGCGTTATCGTAAGTCATTCCTCCCCGCTGCCATCAGGCTGTTCAACAAACAGAAGTAACCTGCTCCCCCCACCTAACCAGTCCCTGCAGGTCCCATCCACAGACTAAACATCAAACTGCCGATCATTGCTTGTCTCTTTTTTGTCTTTTTATCCCCCTTTTCTTTTTGTTCATTTATCCCTAATATTATTGTTGTCATAGTTTGTACTTCACTCTCTGTCCCCTCTCTGCTGCTGTAACGCTGTGAATTTCCCCACTGTGGGACTAATAAAGGATTATCTTATCTTATCTTTCTGATGGGTTGTAGGGAAGAGGTCCTGAAGCAATATAAGCATGGGACGTGTGGTCTTTTCAGTTATGGTTGCACCTAGAGTTGTAGGTCACTCTTTGCTGATGACCCTTTCTTTGCAGGTTCATAAACTGTCAGTAATGGGATCTTTGAGGAAGGTAAATTTGGTGAGAAATGGGGGGATAGTATCGGCACCTTCGCACTCACGGTATACAGTGGATAGTGGATAATTCCCTACAGGGTTAAAGTCTCAGTAGGAAGTAATTCTTGGCCACTGGAGAGTCTTTGATCTGGCACAGTGCAGTTTATTGTAAAGAGGCAGCACTAATGTTGCAAAATTCATAAGATTATTTATTTTATACATTTACAATATATAATATATTTATTAACTTTACTTAATAAAGGCTATCTAAAAATCTTTATTTTGTTGACAGCTGAAGGTAGACACTCCTGGTCACAGTGGTCCCTTGGCACTTGCTACATATATATAATGTTTTAATTCCTCATCATATTCAAGGTACAGAATGTGAACACGCTGAATACCCCCTACATTGTGAGTTCTGCACTTAGCTGAGAAGTGAATACAATGGTCTCCAGCCTAGGTAAGTTACAAGTTACAAGTTCAACTGACTGCTGTGATGTGAGGCTATTCCCAAAGGCATGGTCCGAATGACCTTATCAGTTTTCACATCTTAACCCCTGTACAGGGATCTGGACCTTGCATTGTGACAGGGTTACCAGGTTTCTGTCTCTCAGAGTAGGTGGCAGTGTACAGGGTAAGTCCTGAAATGCTGATTCAAAGCAACAGGGGGTCAGGTAGAGAATTATCAGAGACAAGAGACAAGGTGTGGACAGGCAGAGTTTTAGGACAGGAGTTAAGTCATAACACATAGGTCTTAGCACAGATTCGAAAAATGAGTCAAACCAAACACTAACAAGAATCAGAGATGGAGATGAAGAACAAGGTGGGATCAGAATAAACAGCTCAGAACAGTAGACCTGGTGCATTACTAGTGATGCCAAGTGTGTCAGGGAGGTATTAGAAGTAGAAGATTTTAAGCATTTCATTTTAACGTTTAAACATTGTTATGTGTCGCATCCCATCTGCCTGGTCCTCCCGTTGCTGACCCCAGATTGGACTTGACCTTGCATCTCTGCCGCCTGCCCTGACCCTGTGCCTGAACCTGTCCACAAGACTGTCTCATGCTAAGGTACCACCGCGGGCTAGTCACACCTGTGGAATAACTTGGCCGCACCCTGCCGCAGCAAGACCATCTCGCTTTGCGGTGGGCTCTATTGAAGACCAGGTGCCACTTAGATTCCGGTCCAAGGTGTCGGTTAGTACCACCTCCCGCAGTGGTCCAGAGGATCCACTGATCCTGAATCCTGACAGTATTGTATTTGATGTTTAACTTCTACGGTCAGGAAGGTATCAGCTTGAGTATGGAAAGATGGTTGTTCTGTTTATTTGGGCCAAAACCCCTGTGTGAACCCATTGGCTGACCAATTTCCATTTCCACAAATAGCTAATGTTCTCTGCATTGCTTCATCATTCTGTGGTCTTGCGGGTATTTTTCTGTCCAGATTAAAGGCCTTTACATGATTCCGTTATTGTCTAGAGAGATGTTTTGGAGCTTTATAAAGAGATAAAGACTGGTTATAAATATAATAAAATTTCTTGCAGCGACCAGAAACGTAACACTACTGTATTGAGTAACGTGGTAAAAAAGCAATAGTTATTGCAATTTGCGCCATTCTTATTTACTTGCTGCAGAAGTACCGTGCCATGGAGATATCTGTGAGATTGTAGTGAGGTGATAAAAGCAGTAATCCACGTTACCATCTGGAATATATCACAAGCTGCCCTTTATATATGAGGCTGAGGATGAAATGATATAACTAATAGTAAATTGGACCCTTGTTATGGGGGAACTGGATCATGGCATCTATTGGCTGTGCTAAGCGCTAAGTTTTTATCCACAATTCAAGACAATTACTTCTCTCCTACCAGAGGAGATAATTTCTGCATCCTACAACTTCCCATGGATAATGCATTTAATTACTACAGAAAAAACACTAGTGTAGTAAAAAAAAACAAAACATTTGTCTGAAGATATTAAAAACACAGCCGAAAGAACAAAAACAGCCATTAAACGAAAGAATGTGATAGCGCATGTAAACACAGTATAGCCGTCATATCCACAAATTATTGTAATTGTTCATTTGTACATTTCAACAACACATCATATGGGTTATAGTAATAGTATAAAAAACATCCATTACACAGGTCGTGATTTAGACAAAAACTTTGAATCTGGAAAATATTTACCCACCAGTAGTGATGAGCTAACACATTCGGAGTTCAAGTTCGATGAGTTTGTCTTAACTTTAAAAAAAAAAGTTTGGTTTGGCCCTCGGGCTTGACCCAAACTCCTGCCCAAATCTGAACCCCATAGAATAAATCGGGGCCTAAACTCTGTGAAAAAAAAAAAATCTTTAATTTCAACAATGGTCACACAATACAGCCCTCTATTTAAGGAAATTAGCCAGATTATCTCTCGCACCGCACAAGGGCACTAGACCCTATACCACTTCTCTAATGTTCACAAATGACAAATATGTATATTTATTGGAAATATTTCTGTACTTCATTGAAATGTATTTGTATTTCATGTCAAATTCAATTTTTTATGTATTCTTGCACTTTTTTGATTAATTACTCTTTCACATGGTTTTTTTCTGCCCCATTGCCGCATATAGGGGTTGAGCCACACCATGGGAAATTAGTCATGATTAAGGGGGGGGGGGTCACACCACCGGAAACGCGTAGACAGGATGTATAGACGTTTCTGCTGAATATGCACTTTGACAAATAAAGCAAGGCACAGGTTTCTGCACCAATGTTGGATCGTGGTATGTTCTTTCTTGGGCAAAAAAAAATGGCTGTAAAATAAGGGTAGAGGGCTGCAAAATGGGAGAAATAAGAGGACAGTTGCCCTGCTAAGAATGGGGTAGGGAAAGTACAGGCAGTCCCCGGGTTACATACAAGATAGGGTCCGGAGGTTTGTTCTTAAGTTGAATTTGTATGTAAGTCGAAACTGTATATTTTATAATGGAAGTTCTAGACAATTTTTTTTCTTTTGCCCCAGTGACAATTGGAGTTTCAAAATTTTTGGTGTAATTGGACCAAGAATTATCAATAAAGCTTCACTACAGACATCTTACAGCTGATCCGTGCAGTCTGGGACTATAGTAAAGCATCCAGAGAGCTTCACCAGAGATCACAGTGGGGTCCGTCTGTAACTATGGGTTGTCTGTAAGTCGGGTGTCCTTAAGTAGGGGACCGCCTGTACTCAAAATAATAGCATAAACTAATAAATAAAATAATGAAATCTATAAATATAATATTAATTAAAACTAAATAAAATGCTGTTAATGTCACTGCGCTAGAATACCGTATTAGTATTCACACGCAGTTAACTCCTTAACGACCAGGTCCTTTTTGGTTTTTACATTTCCATTTTTCACTCCACACCTTCAAAGATCCATAACTTTTTTTATTTTCCCATGTAAAGAGCTGTGTGGCAGCTTGTTTTCTGCATAACAAGTTGCTCTTCATAGGGCCGGTATTTAATATTCCATGCCGAAGCGGGAAAAAAATTCCAAATGTGGTGAAATTGGAAAAAAAAATGCATTTGTGCCATTTTCTTATGAGCTTGGACTTTACGGCTTACACTGTGCGCCCCAAATGACATGTCAACTTTATTCTTTGGGTCAGAAAGGATTACAGGGTTACCAAATTTTGTATAGTTTTTTTAATAAGGTTATTATAGATTTACAAAAATTAAAAACAACTGTACAAAAAAGCACAATTCTTCATTTTGCCATATTCTGGTGCTCAGATTTTTCATACTTCATTGTACGGAGCTGTGTGTGGTGTCAAATTTTGTGACTTTTGATGATGTTTTCAATACTACCATTTTTAGGACTGTATGGACCTATGATTACTGTAATTTTTTATATTTCCAAAATGGCAAAAAAGTGACATTTTTGAATTTGGCCACTATTTCCCGTCACAGGGATAAACGCTAGGGATAATCGTTACTATATTTTGATAGATCAGACATTAACCATGCTGTGAATGCATGCTTCATATAGCCATAAATGCAAACTGTCTGACACAAAGAGTAATGCAAAAATGTAATGCATCTCTATCGGTAACATAATTACGGTCTTTTTATAGTCTGGTGTCTACCACAGGGCAGATTTAAAACATCAGGCTTGGTCTGATAGCCCAAAAGTGGGTTGGTGCTTAAGGGGTTAATTACTGGATGCTGTACATTTATTAATCACTGGGGGTTTGTTCTTAAGTTGAGTTTGTATGTAAGTCAGAACTGTATATTTTATATATATGTAACCCCAGCCAAATTTTTTTTGGTCTCTGTGACAATTGGATTTTAAAAATGTTGGGATTGTGATAAGAACCAGGATTAACAATAAAGCTTCATTACAGACATCTGGGATAACTGTCCGTTTGTAACTAGGGTTACTAGGCTACATATCGTGTGGCCAGATCACGGCCCCCCTTATGTTTTGAGGCCTAAGGGGGACGCTGTCTATTACATAGATGCAAAATGTGTACCCTGTATGGGCTACATTCTGTGAGGGCCTCCACCAGTTTTGCAGACAGGGGCCCCCAACCAACCTTAATCCGGCCCTGGATACAGGTCATTGTATTTAGTTTTTATTCTGGCAAAGTTTTTCAGATCAACCTGTCTTGGGCCATAATAAAAAACAAGCTTAGACTGCATTTACACGAACGTATGTCCACCGGTACGTAGCCACATGGACATACGTCCGACGCAATGGAGAGGAGGAGGGTTGACCGCTCCCCTCTCCATAGAGATACATGGAGCACGGTGCCATAACACAGGGGGCGCTGCTTCGTACCACTCTGTGCGTCCATTGCTGGCCTATGTGGAATTATACATTCCCACAACGCCCGTGTGAAAGGGGCCTTATGCTAACATAGAAATAGGGCAGATGAACCGCATGAAACCCCAGGTTCATTGTGCATGTGCCTGACCTTATAACACCAAAATATATTGAGATGGCTGCCATGAAGTAGCAAGAGTTAAGTTTTTCCCTGACGGGCGGTGGCTAGACCCCATAGACATCAGTTGTGTGTAAACAGCCCAGTTAAGAGTCGGGCAGAAGGAAATGTTATATTAGCAGAGTATGATACTACTAATAAACTCTTTGTCTATGGCAGCGCATGATTTTCGTGTCACTATAGTAACCCAGTGCGTTGGAGACCAGACAATAATCACGTTGCTAAGCATTAGACATTCATAAAGCGGATAACAGTTATGGGGCACAAATTACCTGGATACATTCATTTCTCTACAAGTAAAGTTTAGTGCAGGAGGAGGGGTAGGTAGGTAGTGCCAGGGTGGGTATCACATACATAAAGTTACCCAGGCAAATTCTAGTAAAATGCCACACAACTTCCAATAAATGTTTTATTCCACTCTGTAACAGGCCATAAAGAAGACCATAAAGTGAGATAAAGAGTAAAAAAAAAAATTAAAAATAAATATTTAACCCCTTAAATTGCATCTCTTTGTATATATGCTAGAGGACATAGAAAGACTGATATTCTTATCCACGGGATGTATCCTAAATACCTGATAAGAGCAGGTCCCAGCACCCAGTCTTTAGATATCCCTTGAACTCCATCTCAGTGTTGCCCTATGGCATGTGGCCGAGCATGAGCGCAACTTTCCATTAAGGTCAATGGGAGAATTACATTTAGCAGAACATTTGATTTTGGCTATTTGTGGTGCCCATCTCTACACAGTGTCCAGTGTAACATCCTATGAAGCCAAAGAACAGAGGCTTCAGTACAGAGGGCCTCTGGTAACACTTCCCAGAACCTTTTTTTTTGTTTTACTTTATCATTCTTGCTTCATTGAAGTAGAATAAAACAGATAACATCCAATTTGCAGTTTATATGACACAGTTCACAATTACAGGTTATACATTGTTTGTATTTCGTATATTGTGAGAAGATGGTGATGAGATAGTGAGAACTTTCTCTTGGATGCTGTAACATATATATCAAAGTACTATTAACTTTGATAACAATTGGTAAAGGTTATGAAAGATGTTAGAATAAGTGAAAGGTAACAGGGGAGTTCGGAGATTGGGAGAGATGGGAGGGAAAGTTGGGTAAGGTTGGGGGTGGGGGAAGAGTGGGGGACCTGGTCCGAGCTATTTGGTCATCTTGATAGTTATGTTATAGAGTGGTTTTTAATTCTTGACTATTCTGCTATGGAAAGGTATGTTGGAGACGATTTGAAAGTCATCCACGGCTCCCATGACTTTAGATATTTGTCATGTGCTTATTTGTTCTCTGCAGTGAGTTCTTCCATTTTTTGTAAATGTAGGACTTCATTAAACCAGTCAGTAATAGAGGGAACTTCAGTGGTCTTACACTAGGTATTATCGTGCGAGCCGCTGTTAGCATGAAACCTATTAATGGGTATTTGCTTCTTTCTATTTGTGTGGGAAATATAGATAGTAGCAACGTTGACGGTTCATTACTAGAGATGAGCGAGTATACTCATCCGAGCTTGATGCTCGTTCGAGTATTAGTATACTCGAAATGGCTTGTTGCTCGGACGAGTATTTCGCCTGCTCGATAACGAGCTTTCACTTAAGGAAACATAGTGAAGAGCAGTGAAGAACACAGTGAACACAGTGAACAAAGTGTACACAGGATCATTTAAGGATCATTTAAGTGAAGAACGCATTGAAGAACACAGTGAAGAACACATTGCAGATGTTTAACACGGGTCATTCTCCTTTTTGAAGTTCCACGAATATTCCATTGAATAAAAAAAACAAGAAACAGGACTGACTTTCTTATTTCTCAATAAAATGACACATGTTATTGCAGAGCCTTGGTCCCCTTGAAAAATGCTCGAGTCTCCCATTGACTTCAATGTGGTTTATTATTCGAAACGAGCACTTGAGCATCGGGAAACGTTCGACTCGAGTGGCGAGCACTCGAGCATTTTAGTCCTCACTCATCTCAATTCATTACTGATCACACATCTTGTGATTTTTGTGATTATTTTACAGGCCCTGGTTTATCAGGTTTCATTCTCCTAAAAAAAGATCTGTTTAAAATATACTAATGAACTGCCCCTCCCAGTTCCAGCTGCACAGGAAATAACACTTGCAACTAATTTGCATATTATTGGATCTATTTTAGGAAAAAATGACCATAAAAAACCATTACAAGGCCAAACCCTCTGTAAGTGTGCAATGTAAATTAAAGGCATGAATCTGACAGTAATACCTTTAATGAATTATAAACAGCGCCCCTCTTATTTGGGTCCCATAGCATTACATGATCTCGCTCCTTGGAGGCATACTCCTTTCTGCCACCGTATTCCCTTTGATTTTGACGGCTGTATTATCTTTCTGATACTGGCAGACAGCTACATGGACTTTTAGGGCTTATTTACTAAAGGTCCCGCGGATCACGCTTTTGTCGGATTTTAGAAATTTTCAGCATTTGCGTCGCTGTGACACCTATTTAGAGGGGGATTGTGTCGCATGCGATCGGATTTTGGAGAAGCGTGGCCGGCTTTCATACGACAGAAATCGAGGATGGGCCGCAGGACAATCCGACTGATTCGGACTGAGCGTGGGATTTAATATTCAAATTGTGTCGCAACCAATGCACTTACATGCACCGGGAAGAAGAAGGTGAACTCCGGTGGACCTGAGCGGGGAAGCGACACATGCAGGAAATCCGGCGCACGATCTTTGTGAATCGCGTCGGAGTGCATTATCTTCGGACACTCCATATTTCGGGAACTCCTGTGGCCAGGTAAGTAAATGTGCCCCATTGATTCTAATATTTTTACATTTTAAGCCAACCTGTTTTGCTTAAAGACCAGTAAAATTATGTTTGATGAATCCCTTCACATAAAATGTAGAAAATATTGTAATGTTTAAGGTCGTACAAAGTTAGTGGGTGGGTGGTAGAAGTTATCACCTCTTTATCTGGTTTCTTTAACTACTTATTTGTCGCAGATGAGACTTTTTTTCTCAAATGATACAAAACAAGTCTAAAAAACTAGCAGAAAAAAACCTAGAAATGGGCACAAGTATCCTGTGATGACAGGTAACTGAAGGCTGGGGTGAGATTGCTGAAATACTGTGGAGCACAGTGCCGGCACCAGGACCACGGTCCCGGCTGCCAGTCCTTATATGCTTGGTGCTTTTTATAGGAGCGTTATAGCGACTTCTGTTTACTTAGTTAGTAGAGATAAGCAAATCATGCAAGACTAGCCTTGCTGAAGCTTCAAAAGCTTAGGTTCTGGTCCAAATCTATTTTGTACGAACCAACACGTCTCCAATTGTCTTAGAAATTGTTATATAACCCCTTCTATCATCTAAAATACAAATATTTCACAAAAATTCCTATCTTGTTTCATTCATATTATACAAATTATCATTTTGTCCTGTTATATACATATTATGCTGTACATGCAGCATAATATGTATATAATGGTGCACATCTTTTATTCTTTAGTGTGTCAGTCTGGATGCTGGGGCCCCCTGACACTATGGGTCCCATAGCAGCCTTTATCGCTGATACCACTGTAGTTACGCTCTGACAGAGTAATCAAAGCTGTATGTTATACCAAGCCGTGCACCTGTGTGAGAATTTTTTAAGCAGGTCCCATTAACATTGGAATATTTGGAAGAGGTTTTCCTTCAATGAGAACATTTCCCTACTAATACCTATTAGGTCTTCATTTCCATATACAGGCAGTCCCAAGGTAGGTTGTACAACATAGGTTCTATAGGTTTGTTAAATTTGTATGTTAGTCGGAAAAACTATATTTTTATAATTGTAGCTCTCAACAGATTTTTTTTGTCCCAGTAACAATTGAATTTTCTACATTTTTTGCTATGATGGGAACAAGGATTATCAATAAAGCTTCATTACAGACACCATACAGCAGATCATTGCAGCCTGGGACTATAGTAAAGCATCCAGAGAGCTTCACCAGAGGTCACGGTGAGCAGATGTGTCCGTCTGTAACTAGGGGTCGCCTGTAAGTCAGGTGTCCTTAAGTCAGGGACCGCCTGTACTTTATTGTAGATTTTAGTGTTCTGCTTCTACTCAATGGATGACTTAGCTGATGGGAAGATTTATTGATTCCAGCTGTGAATGGATTCCCAACACGTTGGTCAGCAGACATTTAATAATTAGGATTTACCTAATCCAACAGATAGATAAGTGGGAACACACAAAATGTCAGCACTTCAATTAAAGTAAGAGATGAAAGATTTCAAGTTTAAAACCTGGACTGCTAAAAGCATCAATTGGCTCTAATGCTGATAAAGCGGGACTTACTGTCTGAACTCAGGGCAATGTCATTAACCCCTCAATTACTCTATTTATTCGGATGATTGTTACTCCCACAGTCGGTTGCAATCTTTTCATTCAATTGCATTTGCAAATATAATGAAGACATTAGCTTGATTAAAAGGGTTTTTGTGTTCTGCTCCCACAACAGAAGGAAACAAACCCTACTTCTGATGATTAGCCAGACTTCTGTCACACACTTATAATGTGGAAATGATGGATTATGACCTGACTGTATACTTATGGTCTGATAGAATATATACTGATATATAGTATACTGAATATGAAATCTAGTCCTCCCAGCAGGCAGAAACGGTACTTTCCCTGACCATGTGATTCTTTGCTGAGGCATGACGCGATTGGAAAACAAAGCACAGGGAAAGATATATCTCAAAATCAAGTATCTGATCAGAGATTATACAGTAGGCTGCGCGTTTCTTTGCTGGAGTTCCTCTTTAAGGTGGCCATACACATTGGGGCACATTTACTTACCCGTCCCGTTGCGTTCACCGATCCGGAATGTCCGCCAAGGATTCGGAGATGACGCAATTCACTTTCAGCGTGGGCCCGATTTCTTGAATGTGTCGCTTCCCCGCTCAGGTCCGCTGGAGTTCACCATCTTCTTCCCGGTGCATGTAAGTGTTGATCTTGCGACACAATTTGAATGGTAAATTCCGCGGTTTTTCCAAATCAGTCGGTTGTCCGACGGCCACGCCCCCTGATTTGTGTCGCATGCAAGCTGGCGCCGATCCAACAAAATCCGAGCGGGTGCGACACAATCCCCTGTATGATTCAGTGCAGAACCGAAATAGTCGGGAAACCCATCAGAATCGCGGTCCGCGGACCCTTAGTAAAGGTGCCGCATTACATTTGTTTCACCTGAGCTTTGGTAATACATATTTAAAGCATGTTGATGCATATTGATGCTTGACTGAACAGGCAAAACGTCGCATCACTAAGGTGGAATAAAGAAACTCGATATTTACATTTTATGGAGTGCTGCTTCACTATTGATCGACATATTTAAAGCATAGAAACCAGAAAACTGTCCATATACGCAAAATGTTAAGATCTAATGCAAAGCCAAAAAATCTGATTCAGATTTGAAACTATTTGGTGCGTTTATGGAAAATATTTTACTGTTAGGCCAAGAGTGGGCCTTAAAGGGAGTATAATAACTAAGGGTCCATTCACACGCGGTATGCACATGTGTGGCACCGTATCTGCGCCGCGCCGCTATTGCCGTCTATGGGGACGTACATGTACGTCCCCGCAGACGGCCATGTGAATGTGGCCTAAAAAATATTCTGACCTGTTTTGCCCTGTATGTAACCTTAATATAACTGACATGTTTATGTTTCCTGGTACTTGTCCAGAAAACATATTTAAGATTTATGAAAAGCTGCATTGTTTAGGAATGATGTAGGTCATGGTTATGCAATGCAGGAAAAAATCATAAAACATTGAAAGTTTTTATAGGTCTTTTAATTATTTTTACAGTACTCAAATCTACTATACATCTGCGCCTTGCAGTCTTGGAAGGATTACTGCCTGAGGTGGAGAACTAACCATCAAGGAGCTATAGGGACAATGGGGGAGATTTATCAGAAGTGTCTGATGTAAAACTGCTCCGGTTGCCCATGGAAGCCAAACAGATCTTAGCTTAAATTTTACAAACATATGTGGGAAAACGAAAGCTGAGCTCTGATTGGTTGCCATGAGCAACTAGAACATTTCTGCTCTCAGACACTTCTGATAAATCTCCCCCAATGTACTGTATATATACAGTTGTACGACATGTAGTATAACAAATGTATATGTCTGGCATAGAAAACTAAAGCGGCCCTAACCTAGTTTTAGAAGAAAAGGGAGAAGAATGAATCTCTTCTTTAGAATTTCCATTCTTTTATTATCCACTTCCAACATGAATTCCATGAAAAAAAAAACAATTGTGAAGTGCACTGTGTGACCCTTAGTAAAGGTTTCAGCAGGGGTCTAGCTTTTCAGACAGTAACACACATGCAGAAGGCACCATGTGAAGATGTCCTTACTGGACCTGGGAGATAAATGCAGACCTGGTGTCTACTTCTAAAAATCTACGTATAATTATGCCTCGTAGCAGAAATACCTCCCGATTCTTCCAGGATTATTTTCAGCTTTACATACACATTCAAAGCGTATAGAGGCTCCATTGGCATTACATCCACATGGTGTCAGTATAGATTTGTCTTAGTTGTAGCATTGTCTAGAACCTGGTGCACCTATCCTGCATAGGACAGAACACGTTTTAATCCTCAAATCAGCAAAACTGTTGAGCTGATGATAATATTAGCTGATGCTGGCCGATATATTTGAACGTACCATCATCCACCTAAACATTGTATTCATTTCCATGGAAATCAATTGAATTCTAAAGTGTGTTCAATTAATCTCCCTTTTTTAATACAAAAACCATAAAGAAAAACATAATTTCATTTACATTACAATATCTGTCTTCATTGATATACAGTTTAATGGCTGTAAAAAAAAATCCCTGGTTTGTTCTCCACTATAGAAGTGTATGGGGGCACTAATCATATTCTGGGGCATTGGCCTCCAGAGATATCTGTCTGGCAGTGTCCCTGGCGGACAATTTTATGGAGAGGCTCTCAAAAGCTGCCAAATCTTACATATGGCACTAGGGGGGGTATTTCTCATAGGGTTATTTATCATACGCCGACCGCTTATGCGAGTGTATGATAGCCCCACTGACGCTCATCAGCCTGATAAATACCCCCCTATGTCTCCTTTTACCCTGAACCGTAATGCACATTTCCCAACAGCACAGCCTAGCATACCCAAAATCCTTTGTGAGAGCTCTGCCCAGAGTTCCTATTGAATGACAGTATGACAAACTCTTAAAGGGGTTGTACCTAGTTAACAAGTCTGGAATTCTGTTCTACTTGATGGCTAGAGAGGCAGGACGACTGTCAGAAATTGAGGGGTTCATTGCTTAGCTATCTCCAGAATTCAATACTCGCAGAGGGGCCCATTCTCATGATTGGTAGGGGTCCCTAATCTCAGATCCTCACTGATCAGCTTGTTATAACATGATAACTTGGTACAACCCCTTCCAGGCCAACTGCACATGTTGCGTATTATTAGTTATTCCACATAGATATTGTTACAGAAATTCCGCTCTGTACTATGGTCACATTAAAGTGAATATAATTGGAAAAAAGATATGTTTTAATACAAATACATATATGTTTTAATACAATTTTCATAGTGAAAACTAAAAAAAATTGTGTTTTTTTTTCACAAAACAATCCAAAACATATAGGGGCACATTTTCTAAGAACTATGGGCCACATTTATCACTTTTGTGTGCCTAAGTGTAGTAGTTGCGCATAAATTCTGGCGCACTGTTTTGCCAGAATTATCACCAACTGTGATAAGGTAATTTCCTGCCTCTTATTAATCACTTTACTTTAACACAGTTTAGGCACAATTTTGGCACAGTTTAGGCGCAATGTTAGATTCAGGCACTTACATGTGATCCTGCTACAAGCTCCTCTCTGCTTCTCCCACATCCCAGAATGAAGATAACACTCACAGCAGCACCCAGGTGTGTGACACCCTGCACCCAGTGACCTCCTCAGCAGGGGCTTCTCCTGGAGGGGATCCCCCAGTGCTGGTCTCCTGCTGCACCCCTGTAATTCTGCACAGTATCCCCCTCAGACACACTGGTGATACTGTGCAGAATTACATGGGGGACACTTGTCTGTAGTTTCTGCAACATTCTGCAAACTTCTGAGCTCTTTTGCTTTGAGCTCAGGGTTTTGCAGAATGTTTTGTAAATAGAAGGTGATGAACTGTAAATAGAGTCTGCAGCTCCTGTCTGCAGTGTATCTAATGTCTGTATTATATGTTCTAGTGTCTGGCTGAGCTTTGCTGCTAGAAATTAGCTGTTCTGCAAAGGGGCTCAGTGCTTTCTTCTCAGTTAACGCCACCTTCGGGCTGGAGTGTTTTTTGTGCCCGTTTTTGCGCCTAAATGAAAACGTTGCAAGTGATGAATATCATAAGGCGCAGCAAAACATCTGGATTGGTAAGATAGATGAGGGAAAGCTGCTTATTTTTGCTGCACGGCTTGTTTGGCGTTTAGTCACAAAAATGCAGCAAAAACGGTGCGCCTGAATGAAAAGGCGCAAAAACAACAGAAAAAACGAGTGATACATGTGGCCCTATGTGCAGTGTGTGTGTAGTGTGCAGAGGGTGCCAGATTCAGGAATACTGGTGCCCATTCTTCATAAATCTGGCACCCCCCGCACTGCTCTGATAGAGTGCACCACTTTTTTTTGTGCAGCTTTGGGCTGTGCAACACATTTCTGGCGGACTTTGCATGTTAAATCTGGCAGAGGCACTTCTTAAATACCTGTGCAAGCAATTTGCACTAGAAAGAAGAAAAAACTGGCGCACAGCCTTTAGTAAATGTGCCCCATACAGTTGACCTAAAGGGAATCTGTTAGCTCTTTGATCACACATGAACTAAAACATATAGTGGGGCATTCATTTTTTGCCATCTAATTTTAGCGGTGATTTGCACTGTAATATTATATTGTGGCATATGGCCTTAATGTATTTGGCACATTGTAAGATGAACAAATGAGCATAGGAAATGTCAAACCACATTCATGAAAGGCTTTAGAAGTTGGTAGGCTTGCTTTTTGTTGGTCTAATTTTCCCCATAAAAATGAACCAAAAAAAGTTACGGAAAACTAGAAGTGCCGGAAAAGTGTCAGGATTCAAAAGCTCCAAACTGAGTGACAAAAAAAGACATTCATGGCAGAAAAAAAGCTAAATTGTGTTGCCAACATCTATTAAATCTGACCACAAGGCAACAGATAAAAGAAAAAAACCCCAGCCAAAAAATTGTTGGAAAGTGAATAATAAATGCCCCCCATGGTCTTGTGTGCTGTATTATAATTGTACATTTCTTGAGAAAATCTGCAATTTATTTGTATATTGAAATAAGAATTTTAGTGCAGTATGGGAGGAACCCTGAGGTCTGGTGTTCCCTTTTTGTGCCTTTTCACCACCCAATGCACTGCAGTATTGAATGACAATGGGGTGAATTTATTAAAGGAAACCTACTGCTACGGATCTACCTATTAAGGTAGTAGCTGGTAGGTGCATCTAACGTATGTAAGGATAGTCTTTTCTAGGGCTAATCCTTTACTCCCCTCTATCTTTTCTAATCTTTAATCAGGATAATATGCAAATTTTCTAAAGAGGCTATTTGGGTGTGGAATAACCAGAGCTGAGGCTACCCTGCACGGCTACTCCAACGCCCCAGTAGCCACTTTGATCCTCCTACCCACCGCACAGCTACAAAAAGCTCCACACACTCGTCCTTGAAGCCGGAGTTCTGCGCATGCGCAGTAGCTCCGGCTTTGGAGCTGAGATCGCGCAGCCACTGGCCTGTGTTCTGCACAGGTTATCCTTACGTACATTAGAGGCACATACCACCGGATCTACCTTAATAGAGAGATCTGCAGTGGTAGGTTTTCTTTAAGCTCTGGCGCACTAAATGTTGTGGCATAAGAAGAGGCTACGGCCTCAAAGTATATCCAGCGCTCTACTGTGCAGCTGGATTATTTTATGCCAGACCCATCACGGCCTACTACACGCCCCTCCACGCTCACTTGGCATGGAGGTGGAGTAAGGGAGTAAAATTGCAATTCCTGGCTGTGTTTCAGGATTTGCAACTATCAAGGCTTGTACACCATGAGTGCACATAATCCTGTGTGAAACTGGGCAGGAGATGGTGCACCAGACCTCGCACTCACTTCCTTAGTGCACCAAAAGAATTCTCAAATATAGATATTCTCAAATATGTGTTTATGATGCAGAACACTTCACCTTACAAAGCCTTATGTTTTGTTCATGTGACTTGAAACCTGGGAGAGTCCCTTAAAGGACCTGATAGAGGATATGTCCTGGAATATTTTATATAGTTTTTATTATACAATGAGTACGATTTTTTTTATTGGAATTTGAATATACCTTTAAGTTTACTTGTTAATTTAATTGTAGCAGTTTAATTGGTTTCTACCAATGCCCTCCTTTGGTAAGCACATAATAATTGTTTTTTTTCTGCTTCTTCCCTGAAATGGCTGCAGTTTTATTACCTGTGTTTTATGAGTAATATTCTGTTCCCGGCTCCAGTCCTGGCAGCTCTCAGTACTTCACAGTCTGAGACATTGTGACTCCCCCACTGACAGATCCTTGGTGACGGCTGCTGGGGTGATACAGTCACTGCAAGGAGTGGCTAATTTATCAATTGCAGAACACAGCGGCTCCATCTTTAGAAATTATATTTATACACAAAAGAGAATACTTTTGGAAAAAAATAAGAAAATATGTCAGAAAAAATGTTGAAATAATTCAGTGGTCCAATAAATGATAATTAAAGGAGTTTTGTAATGACATAAACTGCTCACAAAAAGATTTACAATATAGGCGGTTTATTTGGTAACCTGGGGCTCAAGCCTTCTAGAGCTCCATGGCCACCCGAACCACCCACCAAATTTTATACTGAGAAGGACCTTCACCCATGAAATCCTCATACTTCTGTTCTTCTCTCAATACACAAATACACAAAAGCCATTTCAGGGCCCTTGAAGGTCCTCCAAAGATCCTGAAACCACAGACTGAAAGCAGGCAGAAGGGAATTCCACACTTGTAGGGGCAATAATAGACCAGGGCTCATCATAGTCTTAATCTGTTCCTGTACACCGTTCATACTACAGTGATATCATGAAAGTCAAGCATTTCAGTGGAAGTACACAATGGGGATATCCTCATCTCAAACAGTTTATTAAAACAAAAGCCAACATTAGCACTGGGAACACCCCCCAAAAAGGTTAAGGTTCAATAACTTTTAATGTGGCCTTGGGCATCAATTACAGCTTGACAATAATATTTCTCTTTGTTCAAAAGTCAACTAATTGTTTGTTGAGGTGGCATCACATTCTTCTTCACATGCGCCCCTCAGGACATTGGGTTTTTGGGGTACAAAGCCTTATTCATGGCACCTCAGCTGATCCCATAAGTTTTCAATAGATTCAGGTCTGGAGAAGTCCAGGCCACTCCATCTGAGCTACTGAAGTCTCCAACAACTGTTCTCTAATGATGTGACCTCGATGAGCTGATTCATGGCCGTCCAAGTCGATGAGACTAGGCTTGTGTTTTTCATACAGAGGCACAATGACTGCATTAATGATGGTTATTCAGGTAATATGAGCGCATCAATGTACCAGTCACGTACTGTAGGGTAGTTTGGTATTGACACCTGCCCACACTGTAACACCACCACCAACAGACAGTGACAACAATGGCTGATGCATGGTGTATACCTTGATGTCTCAAACATTGTTGGTGGGCAACATTTCAGTGTGAATCAACTTTTGTCAGTTAACAGCACTGAGGCCCTGGACCTCTGTCTGGGGTAGATGCTCCCTGGACCATGTAAAACAACGATGGTGAGTTCATATTTCTGCCATCTAGCAGACAATGCTTTATTGAAAGAGCATAGTCACATTACAGTCATTTGCACAGTATTTACAAGGGTACATAAATAGGGTTATGCTGTGTCACTGCACAGACCACAATATACAATAAATTAAAATTCACACTTATTGAGAGCACACAGGAGGGGTTGAATCAGCTGCTGGGGCCTGGGGTTCCCCTTCCATCTTCTTTTCCAGGGTGTTCTTTGTCTTCTTCTGTTTCCTGGTTCCAGTGGCTTGGCTTAAAAATGCCATGGCTTCTTTCAGGCTTCCTCCAGTGGTGTGAAATCTTCCGGTCAGGCTTGCTTAGCTTCCAAGAAGGGGAAGGAGCTATGTCAATCTTCCCAGATGAGTTCCTCTCAAAGGCTTCTCTGGTTCTCTTCAGGTGAGTCAAAATCCAAGCGAGTACTAGCTCTGTGTTCTTGGAAGAAAAATACTGCACTTAATCTGCAGAAATTCTCTTTAGTAAAAAGCAAAAGTTTCATTCACTATTAAGAGAAACAAGAGTCTTTTTCTGACTTAGCATTAACAGCACACAGAGTACATACCTCAAGCATGCCATGAAAATACTACCCAAGCACATGGCTCGCTCAATGCACCTAACTAAACACACATGACATTTCAATTATGGCGACGATATAGTGAAAATTTGGGAAAGCGTGTGGGGAGAAAGCGGAGAGGGTAGGGAATTCACTGGCCCGAAGCTTTATTTAAATACAGACAAAAGAAATTTTTTCCAAAAATCCACTTCCTAGTTTGCATGATTTACACAACTTATGCGAAACCTACAATCCACTGCAAAATTCCAAGACCGGTGCAAAATGGAGGTTTTAGGTGGGAGGTGGACGGCGCTGCTGCTGGGAGTCTGTTCCTTCTGGAATAGATATACTGGTTTGGTTTTAATCCCGCATTATGTCATAAGGCTTCCTGAAGGTCATGCTTGATGTCAAGGGAGCTGTCCTACAAGGTAGCTAAAAGAGGTGTGGTCTTCCTTATCCCGTCCTGGAACACTTTGCATTTTTTCCCAAAATCATCCTAGTGGAGCTTCAATGGCTTTAAGACTACACACGCCTATACGGTGGCCTTAATTGGCCGTCTCCATAAGGAAAACTCTCCCAAACATAATCGCAAGCCTCTCACTCAGCCCAACTGGTTCCCTACGCTGTACTAAAGAGACCCAACCAGGTTGAAACAGTGCTGTGTACAGTTGGGAGTCTGTTCCTTCTGGAATAGATATACTCGTTTGGTTATAATCTCATATCATATCATAAGGCTTCCTGAAGGTCATTCCTGATGTCAAGGGAGCTGCCCTACAATGTAGATAAAAGAAGTGTGTTTTTTTTATCCCAACCTGGAAAATAGTGATGGGAATTAAGGCTCTTTTTAGTGAGCTGGCTCATTAGGCTCCACTCACTAGAGACGGCTCTTCTGGCTCCTGAACAGCTCCCTATTAAATATATAATGAGACGCAGGCCAGTCAATCATCCCATGCCACTCCACTTTTAACCCGATTGGGGCGGAGTTCAGTGAGCCATCGGCTCAAGTCGTTCGCGGACATAAGCCGGCTCCTAGAGCTGTCTCGTACGCGAAGGACACATCACTACTGGAAAACTTTGCATATTTTCCCTGGAGTTATGTGGCATTCATCATCCTATTCCACAGGGCATTGTTCACAGTGAAGCGGTCTGAAGTGTACGCTGTAGCAAATAGGACGTCCACTTTTATGACTTGTATGACTCAAGTTTCTCTGTTTCTCTGTTATAACCTGCTAGTGACACTCTGAACTCGGTGGCCACTTCCGCCTCAGAACATCCTGCTTGATGCTTTAGAACGGCGAGGTACTGTTGATCATTTGTTAGGTATTGTCTTGGTCTCATGATGTCAAAATGTGAACAGCATGATGAGGAGGACTGTTCAAATACCAATTCTAATTGAACTAGAAAATATATAATTAAGGAGTATTCCCTCAAATACAAGATTCTTAAATATACAAAACAAAATAACACATTCTCTAATTCACTGTTATTAACCAAAATACAGAATTTCACAGATATAAGTCCAACCTGTCTCTATCAATCCTGATGTACCCGATTTCAGTTGCCCAGGGATCTAACCATTTATCTTCTGACTTTAAGGTTGGGCAGGACATATTCTCTGATGTCTGATGCTGCACTGAGCTCCTCTCTGCCTCCAGCCCCCACCCTTGCATTCAAAGATGACAAAGAGACTTCCTGACGGCAAACAGGGTTAGGAGAGTAAAGCTACAAGGTACACATAAATAAGGTCTTTATCCAGGGGAGGGGGAGGGAGGCACAGAAGATCTGACAGTGTATGTTATAGGTGAGATGTAACATAGCTGAGAATGTAATTGTGTGTTATATGAATCTCATGGATATCATCATCTCTGATAAGTCTCATCTCTCTTTCTATGTGTCAGATACTAGAGAATGTTCAGAAGCTAAATGAAAGTGTATATAAACCTGTACCCTGATAATCTAACCACATTTTCAGCTCACAGAACTAGAGGAATCATGAAGTGTCTGCTTAGAGAGTTCCCGCCCACACTCTGGAATCTTACACTGACCATCACTGAGTGATAGGAGATAAAACAGCTATAAAATTGAGTCAAATTGTAAAGTAAGGGGTTAAAAATTATCTTTATTGTATAAACATCACTAGGGGTTTTAAATTTGAGAATTTTCTCTCATGGGCAAACCCCTTTTGAGTTGTTCATGAATCAAACACCTATTGTAAATTTTGTTAAGCTCCTTTTTGCAGAACACCACTTGGCACTTACCCTTACATCACAAGTAAAGTCCTGAGATCCGAGAAGGCCACTGATTGGCCAAAGCTAATTTCTCTGCAACAGGACATTATTTCGGCTTATATTTTTTTAATGGTTGCCGTTCTCCAGAGCAAAAATATAACAAGCTATGGGAATTACATTTTGTTGATGGGACTTATTCTGACATATTTCTCAGAAGGTAGGGAACAATTTTTTATCTATTTATCTATTAAGGGCTAATGGACCTATGTATTTATTCAGCCTTTTCTACTATTGGGGCATAGTCCAGGTTTCAGTAGGCCCCTCGGCTGCAGAGCCACAGTTGGCCCCTTTGCAGTGAACTAACATGGCAGCATTAAAAATTCTGAAACTATTACAGTCTCATGTTCCCTAAAATATTCATTAGTTTATCATCCGAAACAGCCCCCTCATGGTTGTTTTACATACTGCCCCCTCATGGTTATTTTATATATAGCCCCCTTATATAAAACCTCCTTTACCCCGCTATGGATTCATTAGATACAGCCCCCCTCATCCCCATGGATTTCATATGTACAGCCTTATGCGGGCCCCACCAGGAGCCCTGGGCCCGGCACTTGCCCGGGTATGCCCAGTGCTGGTACCGGCTCTGTCTACTATGATACTTTACACCCCTTTCTTAAATTAGGAGCCCATGATATCTTCCATAACAGACACTAATGGAGTCCAAAAGACCCTATTGTCGATTAAAGGGTTTTCTGGGCTTTTATTATAGTATCCATTAATTTATTTATTTTTTGCATGAACCATCGGGTGCAAAGATGAACTTTGCCTTACAAACAATTAGAAACCCAAATCTATTCATTGGTCTACGAATAGATCAATGAACTTTGAAATAAATAAGATCTTAAGACTCCATCACAGAGAGGTGATAAGAAGCAGGGGTCAAAAGTGTGAGGTGCTTCAAACAGGGTGTAAGTGTTGACCTATTTAGTAAATCAGTCACCCGGTAAGGATGTGAAGAGACGCCTGTGATAAGAGAAGTCTTGTTATCACACTATAAGACCATGTCTAGAACCTACACACGTACATCAGACAAGAGCACAGATTAAATATAATAGACGGTAATGGAGATAATCAGTGTATATTCAGTAGTCACTGTGTCACCGACACCTCACTCACAGAGCGCGGCATGTGAATGACTACAATAACATTTAGCTTATGCTGTGACCTAATTTGTGTCTCATTAAACTAAGTGCTCCATGAATATAGAATAGAAATTAACCAATTGCTGATTCAATGCCTCTCGGCTAAAGTGTATCACGGAAAGCCATTGGATCATTACCGCATTTGTCATGTTCGGGGAAAGATCTTAACCCCTTCCTGCTGCAGGATGCTTAACTAGATATGTTGTGGGGCCTCACATGTACTATCCCAAAGGCTCACACTACACAATCAAACAAGGGCCAACTCATGGAGGGTACTGACCCAATATCCCAGGTATTTAAGAGCTGATAATGCTGAGATCCCAACCCCCATAAATAATAGACCTCTCCATGTAGAATGTATCATATGGGAGCTGATAAGTCTACATTCATTTGAATTTTTTGGATTAATACGGCATATACACTAGGAAAGCTCTCGTATCCATTGACTAAACTGGCCGAGGGGGCATCCGTTTTACCTTCTTCTGCAAAGTATACATCATATCCACTGGATGGAAAAACACAGCAAGCTATTTGTTTACACCTGCTCCCTCCTGCTGAACTACATATAAGCTCAGCAGAGGCCATAATAACCTATTGCAGATGGATGCGACTGTATTGCATCCATCCCTGGCCTTGACTAAGCATATGCTCTGGGAGGTCCCCAGTGATGTAACTGTCCATATAAGTTACACCCAGAACATTGGTAAAAGCCAATGTTGACCTCTCCTCTGATTTTCAAGGGGGAGGAGACAAAAAATGAGCATACAGAGGGATAGGCAACTACCCTCCATCGTAAGGATACGTTGGGAATAAAGGAGGATTTCCAGTGGAAATAGATGAAATCCTTGAATAAGCATATAGAGCTGCTGACAGGAGGCAGATTGGAACTATTTTGGTTTGTAAAGATCCATCCAGCGGGCCATTACACATTTACTGGACACATTCAATTAACATCATCCCGTTCCTCCAATTTCCTGCAGAACCAGCAGACCATGGGGCAGAGTTATCAAGCTGTCAGAATATTCTTACTTGCCCATTACAGCACAGCTTTCATTTTACCAGTGCTCATGAATATTTAAGAATATTCTGACTTTTAGACACCTTGATAAATCAGCCCCCATATCTTATGTGGCGAGACCTCATGCCTCCCTCATCATGGGGGATGTCAGAGTAGGGAAGAGCACTTACTCATGCATCCAGGCACCATAACTGTGGTAAACTGAAGTGTCACCAGAGCTCCTCTGTGCTGTAGCTTTTACGGGCTATTATGTCTCGCTTTCAACTGCTCCCACAGGACTTTCCCCCTCCCTTTGCCTGATGTAATTCCCAGCTCAGGTCCGCCGGAGTTCACCTTCTTCTTCCCGGTGTATGTAAGTGCATGGCTTGCTACACAATTGTCCGAATCCGTCGGATTGTCCGACGGCCACACCCCCGATTTGTGTTGCATGAAAGCCGGCGCGATTGTGCCAAAATCTGATTGTGTGCACCAAAAACCTCTTTTAAATCCCTGTCCCAGCAGAGCAAAATGGAAATCGACGAAAGTGCAGTCCACGGGCCCTTAGTAAATGAGCCCCAATGTTTTGCTCCTACTTTTCTGCATTTGGCTGGTCTGCAGAGAAGCTTAATACAGGGAGAAAAGAGCACAGCAGTGTGAGAAAATGTCCAATTGAAGAAGTAAAAGCTTGAAATATATTACTTGTACTGTATGATAGCCGTGTTGCTATTCACAATATGCTATTCACATAAATCCCCTTTTACTTTTTCAGGTTAAATGTAATGTTATCACACAATGCAGAATACAATGAGAGGAATTTATCATAGGGTTTTTTGTCTATGTTTGTCGTTGTTTTGGTGCAGTTGTGGTAAAAAAAAAGGTGTTTTGTGACTTTCCATTGCGCTAAATGGACAAAGGACAGTGAAAATTCACTTTAAAATAAACCCTGCTTGTGCCAAATTCATTATGTGTTTAAAGGAAACCTACCATTTCAAATGGTAGGTTTAAGCTATAAACACCGAGCACCAGCTCAGGGTGAGCTGGTGCCGGTGCTTAGTTTCGTTAGTGTTAAAACCGAAGTGGGAAAATTTATTAGGGCCCGGGGTTGGATTTCAATTAGGCACAGTCTGCCATTTCCTTTTTTATTTTACGTTTATTTTTTTCATAACTCAGCGTCATCTCATCTGGCATAGTAGTGTGCTGTAATACTTGGCTAGAAAATAGCCATAGGAGAATCCAAAAGGCTTACTTACGTCTACAATAGCGTTACATATATTTGATTTCTGGTTGATCTGCTGGTGGCTGTAGTTGTTGCAGTGCATCTACTAGCAAATTGTGAGCAATTTGGAGTGAGACTTGCGACCGCTGTGTTTTGCGCTTAGTGACGCACATATCCATCGCAAGCTGTGTCAGGCAGAATTTTGGGTTGTTTTCATGGCTTCCATGTTAACTTTGTCGCCACCCTGCTGTGTAATCCACAAAATATACTGGCAAACTTTTATCATGTACCGATATTATTTGAGCGCTTCTTGCTCACCTCCTTTGGTTCCTCTCTGCCACCCATTGGTTTGAAGCCTGAGTCCATTTAGGGTATGTCGCCATGCCACTCTCTAGCCTGCCGCTGCTGCCGCTGCCTCTGCATGCCGTCCCCTGTAGTGTCAGGGTCAATTATTGGATGTTTTAGATGCTGTCACTCTGTCATGGCCATGCTGTTGCCCATAATTTTGGCATAATCTCTCTGCCACCCATTGGTTTGAAGCCTGAGTCCATTTAGGGTATGTCGCCATGACACTCTCTAGCCTGTCGCTGCTGCCGCTGCTGCTGCTGCCTCTGCATGCCGTCCCCTGTAGTGTCAGGGTCAATTATTGGATGTTTTAGATGCTATCTAGCCTCATTTGGTCACTCTGCCATGGCCATGCTGTTGCCCATAATTTTGGCATAATGGTGCGATTAAGCAGCCTCAGAGGCATCCATGCATGCTGCCCCTGCTGTTTCCTGTCCACTTCCGTGGTGTTTCCATCCTTTTCTGAGGTTCCCAGGTGTTTGGCCGAGCTTCCCTGTGCAGAGCCTTGGTCCCCTTGAAAAATGCTCGAGTCTCCCATTGACTTCAATGGGGCTCGTTATTCAAGACGAGTACTCGAGTATCGGGAAAAGTTTGTCTCGAATAACGAGCACCCAAGCATTTTAGTGCTCACTCATCTCTAGATTTAATCCATCAAGACGCAGCCTGTTTGCACGTTAAGGCTCAGCCCATTTTTTTTTTTTAATCTGACCAGCGTCTCTTTGTGTTGTAGTAACTTTTTAACACTTTAACTTATGTAACGGATTTTAAGAATATTTTGTTGTGACACATTGCAGTTTATATTAGTAGTATAAGGTTGCTTATTGGTTGGGTTTTTTTGGGCTAAAAATTCAACAATTTAGGTAACTTTGAAAAAATTTACAATTTTCTGACTTTCAAATGTTCTATTTTTTAGACAAAACATCATACCACTTTTTTTTTTGGAGAAAACTTTTGCCATTTGCCTTTTTTTATGTCCATAATTTTATTTACATTTGATCATTTTTTTCACGAATTTTAGGTTTATAGTTTTTGTAGCAATTTCTCGAATTGTATGCACCACTAGCTCCTCCAAAACATGTGCATTACTACATCCTCCACAGACCGCATGCACTACTACAACCTACTCACACGGCGTGCACTACTACATCCTCCGCACATTGAGTGCACTACTACATCCTCCCATAGGATGTGCACTGCTACCTCCTCCACACACCCCATGCTCTACTCTTACTTTTCCTTTAACAATGCACTTACAAGTGCAGTGAGGGGGGAGGGAAAACAAACAATGGGGGGCATAAACCAAGGAAAAATGGGCAATGCTGGGAATAACGCAGAGAAAAAATGGATGATGCCTCCCCCATTGTTCGTATAATAGTGATTGTGCAACAGTACCTATGGGGCAGATCACATATATCTATCCAACACTACCAAATGCAGAATGGTGGCATTAGAGAGTGAAAGATCTGTCCTGACTTACATCTGACTTACGATCTGTCATAACATAGATCAGTCACGACACGATCTGTCATGACTTAGATCAGTCATGACATGATCTGTCTTGACTTGGATCAGTTTCAGCGATCGAAATTGTTACAATCCAATTGGTCCTGTGATGTTAGCGGGTGGGTGTCGCCTTGCGATCTCCCCCTGCCCCATACACTCATCATCCTGTCCTGTGACAGGCTCATGTCACTAACCCAGGAAGTGCTCGCGTCCAAAATATTGGGCGCTGAATGCTATGTCACTAAGCTCAGTGTTTCATATATTTTGGGCGATGAGCAGGACGGGGTTAATATTCCATGCTGTGTACTGGGAAGTGGGAGAAAAATCCAAATCAGTGAAATTGGTTAAAAAAAGCACTTGTACCATTTTCTAGTGGGCTTGTTTCTTTTGGTTTTCATTGTGCACCCCAAATAACACGTCTCCTTGGGTCTTAGTTGGAGGGTCATGTGATCTCTAACTGGTGGTTATTCATGGACAGTTAGAGATTACATGACCCTCCATCTGCAGCCATTTTATGGACAGGAATTTCTGGCTGATGAGGTAAAAGACTGGAGCCTTCACTTCACAAAACAAGAAAGTGGAACAGAACTTTTAATAGATGTATATTGGTAAATTACCTAATATTCTGCCCACACTTTAACACTCACTTCAGGGAAGGCTGGATAAATGCTGATGTGACCAATCATTCATATTTATTGTTAATCGATCAAAACAATATCAAACAATGAACATGGATACCATGCTCCATAAAAAGTCTTTAAACCTTTGATGTATTCTTTTGTTCTCATTTGTAGTCATGGTATCATTTCATCACAGAAATAGTGTAGGTGATAAAAGTAAACATTATTAAGGACAAAAACATTTCTGCTTTGTGTTTTGCTCATTTCTTCTCCTGTAGTGAGAAGTGCATCTGAAATACTTCTAAAACCCATAAACAGCAGATAGAAAAGCAGAAGAAGCTAAAGATTAACTCCTTAAAAACCTAGGGAACATTTAAAAGAGTTGGCCGGGTTAAAAAAAAATGATACCGTTAAGGGTAGGGCTAAGAAAACAAAAATGAGCATATATTAACCTTCGCAGGCACTCTTGTTATGCCCCCCAGTGCCGTGCCTGGCAGGTGATTTGATCAGCCAACTTCACGTCGCTGTCTGCAGTATTGAATCTAATGCTGTATCCATTGCATGGGAGTGGTTGGGTGGGCGTGTCTGCTTCTGTATACAACCAGAGGTAATGCACTGATGGGAGATGACGTGGTAAGTGTGAGTTCATTTTTGTTTTCTTAACCCCCCCTGGCCACATATATATTTTCTTTGAAACTTGGATGTAAAGAGTTAAGTCATTAGAAACTTTATTAGCTTCTACTCATCTATGAGCTATCATTGCTAGTAAAGGAGGAAAAATGATTTAAACACACTGCTAAAATAAAAGAAAGAAAAAAATATATCACTTGATCAAGTAAATAAAATACTAAGTTTTAGGTGCATTGGTGGATCCATATGGTACTTTGTTTCCAATAAAATGTTGGGCAGTAAATCTGTCAATCTAATAATCTTTTATCATTTAGATTTTCAAGAGTCAAACTATATTGTATGTTTTTTTTAGTATTGATATTTGTTATTTTTATAAATCATTAGTCTTTTTCAGTTTTATTGAAAAATTTATTTATGTGTGTTTTTTTATTAATCATTCAGTCTCCTTTGCCATCTGTGTTGTTTTTAAGAGGAGGGATTTAATGCAGTAATTAATTTTTAATTAGGAAGTTGTGTCAGCACTGGATTTCCTTTTAACAAGCATAGTTACGCTATAAGGTCATGTGATAAGGTCATGTATTTTCTCTACCATGACTACTTTAATAAACTGTGGTCTATGTTTTCTTTGATGAGTGTGATTGTTCAAGATCAACAAAAAAAAAAATCAATGTATTATTCCAATAATCTCACGATCATGAAAAGAACAGAACAAAAAAAAATAAAGTAAAAAACATATCAATAAAACATACAGTAATAAATTGTGTAACCAATAAGTAACTGAAATTGGGTTTGTTACAATAGCAGAACACAGCATAAATACCGTATTTTTCGGACTATAAAGCGCACAAAAAATTCTTTGATTTTCTCAGAAATCAAAGGTGCGCCTTATAGTCCAATGTGCCTTATATATGAACCATACTTACAGACAACAGCTGCCTTGAACTGTGCACAGATCTGCCACCTGCTGGTCATTTATCAATATAATCCAGTGCGCCTTATATATGAACCTAGACGTTTTAGCAGGCATTCATTGATGGTGCGCCTTATAGTCCGAAAAATACGGTATGTTACAGGTTTCTGTTATTTACAGTATTTGGATTGCTTAGTGATTAAACTTTATATTTTAAAAAAATATTTTTGAAATTATCTGTCAAATTTGCAAAAGGAATGAAGAAAATGAAACTAAAAGTGCTGGGAGATTGTTAACCAGTGTCTGCCCGTACAGTATATAAATGTTACACTACCATAGTATTTCCTGGCAATTTTCTTCAACATTTTATAACTGTTTAGATAGTATATCTGTAATACAATAATGCTGTGAATAAGATGTGGGTAAGCAGGACATAAAAGGACATGTAAAATGCAAAAAATGTTTTGTTTACCCCTCAATGACCAGGGTCCAAAAGGCTTTAAAAACTGGACCCTGGACCTAGTGGTTTAACTGTCTAACTAGTGGTTTAACTTTACCATAAAGCCAATAAAACATGTGTTTTTTCTTGACACAGGGTTAGTGAATAATTATAACATTTTGGAAATGTAGTCTATTTCTCATTGTTTGTGTGATTTTTATAAATACTAAGCTCTCAGTGTCCCTAAAAACAACATAGTCATTTACAGTATAGTATAGTGTTGCTCTATCACATACACTATAACATTGATGGCAAACCTTTTAGAGACCGAGTGCCAAAACTACAACCAAGACCTACTTATTTATCACAAAGTGCCAACACAGAAATTTTATTAGAGATTTATGCTCCCTTCTCTGTTACAGCTTTCATTCATATCAGCACCCTGAGGACAACAATAAAGGAGAAAATAGGGGAAATTTGGATGATCTTTGTAGCTTCCCTTCAGGGTCCCATAAACAGGAATAATTGTCAGGGCCAGAACAGAAGCTACAATGATAAATCCAGATCTGTCCACACATTCCCACTCCCTCCAGTAGTCCAAGGTAGAGCTGTCACTTTAAAATAGCACTAAGCACAGCAGTCTGGGACTGCAGGAAGACACATGGAGTCCTCTTTGTTGATGGCCTGGGTGCCCACAGAGAGGGCTCTGAGTGCCCCCTCTGGCACCCGTGCCATAGGTTGGCCACCACTGCACTATAAAATATCAAATACAATTAGACTGTTGTCTTTGATATTTACAAATGAGGACAAGGGGTATGAATACTTTTACAACTCCATGTATAGAACCTCCCAAGCATTCCCACATCCTACATCCTCACTCCCAAAGTTTTTTGTTTATTTATATGTTTCTAGATGCTATAAATAATCAGGACTTCCTTCCTAAAGGAAGAATATTACTGTATTCATAACATTTCTTCTTGGATGCCCAAGATGAGAAGATTTTAAAGACAACATGATTTTAAGGTACTCTGTCATAAGGATCTGTAAAATGTAGCTGTTACAATGTGTAGTTCTAGATTATACAAATAAGCACTAATTAGAAAGTATTACATCTTTATTTTTTTTTTAAGGATTTAACATACCCAGCGGTTATAGGAAACCTACCATTTGATTTGATGCAGTATGAAGCAAACAGACCTTGAGAATGATGTAGCTACACTGACGCAGGATCATATCTTGGGTAATCCCTGAGCTGAGTGGTTTTGCTGATAAAACAGATATAATATTATGATAATGAAGCTCTGTCACTTCTATGGCTCCTTTAGTGCTTGGTTACAAGCTTGTCCTAGCCTGTGAGTTTTTCTCTGCAGGAGAGAATGATGCAATCACTGTTCTCCCTGCCAGACAGAATCATCAATTTCTGCACCATCCCCCAGCTGCTGTGTATCAGTGATCCAGCTCAGGTTGATTAGTCATGTCTTCACTAACCTCCATTTGTACACACTTCCATGTGTAATGTGTTTATGTCAGCCAGCCTGACCCAGCTTTCTCAAGGTCCTGAATGTTATAATTGTTTTTTCAGCAAAACCACTCAGCTCGGGGATTAACCAAGAAATGATCCTACATCAGTGTAGCTACAGCACTGTCAAGGTATGTTTGCTTCATAATGCATCAAATCAACTGGTAGGTTGTCTTTAATGATTGCTTCTTTGCTAAAAGGGGTATTCCTATTTCAGAAAAAAGTTATTGTTTGTGTGATGAAAAGTTATAGAATTTTCCAATATACTTTTTGTTTTAATTCCTTGTGGTTTTCTAGATCTCTGCTTGCTTCTATAGGAAGCTTCTGTTTCCTTCCAGTGGAGAGAAATCTGACCATGGTCACACAGGTGCATGGCTTATAATAACATACGGCTCTGATTACTCTCTATGATACCATTGAGCCGTGCACCTGTGTGACCATGGTCAGATTTCTGTCCACTGGCAGTAGACATAGAAGCTTTCTAAAGAATGACAGCAAGCAGAGATCTAGAAAACTGTGAGGAATTTATACAGAAAGTATATTGGAATATTGTATTACTTTTTAGTATACAAACAATAACATTAATTTGCCGAAATGGGAAAAACCCTTCAACGGCCTTTGCAGTTAAATTAGTGATTATATTAAATCTTTAATGCCAGTGGCAGTACAGCTGCTTATAGCTGACCTGATGAGAGAAAATTGTAAAAAATAGTAAGTACAAATTTAATTAATTCATGCTTGCAGACTGTTCCTTTTACTATAAAGACATGACTGGTTGTTTTTGGCTTGTGTTGCCATTGATATTAATAGCCTGGTTGCATATACTTCAAAGGTGACTCCTAGATACCCCTCTTATCACATCCCACATGGATATAGTCTTCTTTAGAGCGTTGATAATTAGAAAGCCAAGGTTATTCTACAGAGAAAACAGTCTTATGAATATAATCTCTTTCCTCACGCTTCCAGCCGTAGGATGTAGACATTTCATCAGCTCGAAGCAATCTTCACTTAATGTTTTTGAATGTCTCCATTATTGATCCATCATCCCGTTTTCGGCACAGATTAAAGGGATTTCATCACAAGTCTTTACCGGGTAAATTACAAAAAGAGATTGATTTATACATGTGGGAGGAGAGAATTTAGCAGTCTTAAGATCATAACTTATTGAGTAGACAGTTATCTCCTGAAAATGCAAGTGTCAGGAGGATTTTAGTATATATCAATCTGAATTCAAGTGTGAATAAGGTGTTAGATTTAGGGCGAGGATACATGATGTGTTATTACTCCAGTGCTGTGGAATTACATGGCCATCTTCATACAGTCATAATACGTCTCTATTATACACAACTCATTACAGCCGAATATCTGGTCCTGGCTATGTGTTAAATAACCTGGATCTAAAGCATGATAGATCACTGGGATCCTGCTAGCTCAGGTTGTCAGACCTCCAGTCTGGGAAGAAACTAAGACTGTATTATGGAATATATATTGTAGGCATCTCAGGTCTTTATGAGCCCAACCTCAACAGCTTTGGTGTGAAGACACACAATATGGTCATAAAACACCTATGATATACAGACCTCAGTATAGCCAACGAAGTTAGTCCCAACCATGTGCCTAATAATTCAACCTGTAGCATCTTAGAATTCCACTAGCTCATGACATTTGGCCTGTAGCGAACACAGGATTCACAGCTCCAATAGGATCTATATTATACAAATATATGACTGTGCAAATTTAGCCCTCATAAAAAATAGTGTGAAGACATATAACTTGGCCATTATATACTGAACTCATTACACACAAAAATCTTAACCTAACTAGGTGTCTAGTCACTCAATATAGATCCCGACAATGCTTCTAGTTCAAGTCATGAGACCTGTGATGAGGGCAGGATTTACAACTATAAAACAGTCTATATAACACAGGAATATTGGGGTTGTGACAAGTGGGCATCCATCTTACTTTGTTTTCCGAAACATTGAAAAAAATTGGCTTAGATGTAAATTTTTGATGAAGAAGCTAAGATCCGCAAAATGCGCAATGGGGTGCATACAGTGTGGTCACCAGCATGGGTAAGAATCCTCCACTGGTCTAGTTGTATAACTATCCATATGTTTTGAATTTGATTTGGGACAATGGGACTACAAGGAAATTAGGCATTTAGAATTAGTATTATGGAAAATTCTGCATTTATCTTGGATAATAGAGTCTCCATGCTTGAAACTGCAGTTTCTTCTTCTTCAGTTTCTCTAGCTAGATGACCAAGAAAATTGTGGTCATCATAATTTATGCCTGAAAAGGAGTTCAACTTTGATTTTGCCAGATGGTTGAGTGCCATTTTCAGCATGGTCATTAATTGGCCCACAACCGACCCCTTTGTAATAGAGAGTCCAAAAATGTAGCCAGGTTGATGTGTTAGGTCATCTATTTTACTATTTCGACAGAGAGGCTATATTACATGGAACCTTTTTGCATGGTCAGCTAGAGATCAAGGAGGTACAAGCTTCTTCCTTGTGCCACTGCCAAAACCTTTTCCATAGGACACTTATTAGAATTATTGCTGTCCTAGATCAAGGATTTAGGGGGCAACTATAGGAGGGGCCACTCATTTCTTTTTCTGGTTCACCTGGACTCTAAATTTTATGTTCATAGAAACCCCCTTCTTTAAATGGCTGGATCCTGACCTAAATGTGACTTGTCAAAGATGCCGTTCACATGAGCTACATCCTTACTGCAAATCAATGCCAAGGTCTGATCCAAGTTTCACTGGGCCCCTGGGCAACAGAGCCTCAGTGGGATCCTTTGCAGTGAACTCACTTGGCAGCATTAAAATTCAGAAACTCCAATTGTGTCCCGTTCCCTAATTTATGATACCAATCAACCCCCTTCACCCCCCTAGATTCCTTTTATACAGCCTTATTTGGGCCCCCAGTGCTGGCGCTGGCATACTCCAGAGCACTTGATTGTGGCCCAGAGCTTTTCTTCTTTTGGTTCCATTTTCACTGCAGTGTACCTATGAAATTAGATGTCCATTTGTTCAGACTGGTAACTTGGCTGTAACTTTAGTGCACCATGTTTTTCCAAAGGGGGATTCCACCTGCCTGTGCCCTCCCTCGCCTCGATTTTAGGGGTCTTGAGGTGAAATGGACCTTTCTCTCAGTTTCACCTAATACTGTTGTGCCTCCAACCTTCCACCCCCTGGAAATTGCATTATTGGTCCTTTATTGCTTATCCCGGTTCTCTTTAGTTTCGGAGGGAAGATGTTTTGTCTTGAGAGGTCCTGAGAGATTTTATGACATTAATGCATGTTTCATTTTGGTGGGGAGGGGTCTGTTTATAATAAAATTGGAAAACATTGTATATATTTTAATGATCTGAGGGTGTTAAATATAGCAAATTTACCTAGAAACTGCCCTGATCACAGCTATACTGCATACCTAATATTCACGGCGGACCAGTAGATGATTTCTGAATCCATTCCTTGAGAACATTTAGACATTCAGACTGACTCTAGGGGTTGGAAAAGGGTTTCAATCAGGTTTTCACCTTTGTCTCCCTCTATCTACCAAAGATAGGCTAAAGGAGATTTCTGGCATCCTTCTTAGAGTGGTTGGCAGAATTTAAGGAGTGGGTTGTAGTTCTCGGGAGGGCAATTTAATGTGGCACATGAGCTTGCTCTACATGTGTCCGCATGCATTTCCCATATTTCTCCCCTAGAACATCCTTGAATAAACTTCAGTAAACATCTATCACCCACTGCACCTATGGGACAGGAACTACTCACTCTACTTTCCTGTTCATGATATGTATTCCAGGATCAATCTTCTTTTTGTTAAACACCAACATTTAGACTTTGTGGAAAAAGGAGATCCATTGCATCCATTACTTTCTCAGACCACTCTGTGGTCTCCTTCTCCCCTTGTCCCTTTCATTGTGGTTCCTCTACAGTGTACCTGACTTTAGAGGCAGTTAAGGTGTTCAGAACCGACTGCGCTTTGCTCTCTTTGGTTGACCTTTCCAATCTTTGTGCATCTTGGCCTGACCTTCTCAATGGGTCTGAGATTACATTGTTAGATTTGCGGAGCTGAAGAAGGAGAATTCCTCAAAGTGTTCTGATCCTTTATTCTTTATGTGGTGGGGTACAAGACACTATCTGGCTAACTACTCATTTCTTCTTAACCATGGATGTGACTCGTTTTTTGTTTCATCACTCTGAGATCCCAGCCCCAGTGTATCTTGCTGCACTTTCTAGCGATGGCTTTAAGTTTCTACATACCTTGTGTCCATCTGCATCATATGACAAACTTCATGCCAATTAGTGTTCTTGGATTATTTTCTACCAGTTGGATAAAAGGGCCTTCTAGCCTTTATTATACCTTGCTTGCTTCTGATGAAGATTTCTCTATCATAATGGATTTTATAGAAGGGCAATTCTGGTTTGTGGCAGCTTTATGTTTCGATTCCTCACTGCTTACAAGAAATGGGTCTGTAGTCAATAGATGAGAACATTCTTGTTTATGTTCTTTCACTGCAAACCTGTCCATAGCTCGGCTAGCTCCCAGCTGAGAAATGGAAACGATTGCTTCCAGGCACTGCTAAATACATTAACTACTGCATAAAGCTAGATGATAGTTTGCTCACAGATCATTGACTAAATGGTGATCAGTTGCATCTTCTTTTTAGCTATGAGCAAGACAAGATATACAAAGGTTTAAGATGGTACAGTATTTACATAAAATTTTACAATAATTATTGTTTATAATTTAAAGCTTTTCTGGATTGAGAGATATTCTGAACAGTAAACTCAATAAAGGGCAAGAAGTTAAACAATACATTTGGTTACATTTCAGCATTATGACAACATATATCGTAAACACATATATAAAGTGGCCATACACAAAAGATAATGTTAACATTACATGAACTTGTTGATATTAGGTGTTTTGGCCATTTTTACACTTTTATCAAAATAAAGTCAACATTTCGAAAAGTCATACACTGAGTGCATACATAGGGAGGAGATCTAGAAGACAAACAGCTATGGGCAAGTGACCTCCAGACTGTCCTGAAGTGGAAGATGTTAATTTATAAAGGCATTTGGATATTGGACTTTAATTGCCAGATATGTTTTTGGTCTCTGGCTATGTTTAACTGTAGTTGTGGTGGAATAATGGCCATCAGCAAATCCGCAAATGCCCATGTATATGCAGTGTCTGGGAATGAACTGAAGACACAGACAGTGGGCTTTTTGACCAAACCCCCTTCCCAGCAGTCCCTGCCTACCTGTCTAACCTACTGCACTTTGTTGGTAGGCAAATAGTAAAAGTTCCCTACTTGTGCCAAAATACAAACGCATAGAAAAAGACAGGGCAATACAAACAGAGAGGGCTAGTCACCAAATGCGGGTGCAAACCAAGAGGACTATGCAGTAATAAATCGCTAGGCATATGGATAGTGGACAATACAGGCTAATGGGTTAAAGATACCAGAATACATATGACATAATAAAAAGCTTATTAAGTACAAGACTATAGTAAGTAAAAAGTGAATTGATTAGCAATACATATATTCCTGGTTCATAAAGTAATTGGAACTTCAGACAGGATAGCAATGAGGGAAGAGTGAGATTCTGTCAATCACAGCAGGTTAACTATTAGTTAATGCATCTACAAGTGACAGACAAGTGTGGTTCAAATTAATCAAGGTTGAATGAAAAATACATACACTTGTGTTCAGACAACACAGACTAACTTAATGAATTTAGATAAAACTAAAATGGAATTGAACATAGACTACCAAGTCAAACACAAATTGTAATGATGAATACCCCTCACTCAATAACTTAACACAGTGGCACATTAACTTACCTGGTCCAGCGAGTTCCCTGAAAGTGCATTGTCCGATGATAATGCACTCTGCCACGATTCACTAAGATCATGCGCCCGATATCATGCATCTGTCGCTTCCCCGCTTAGGTCCACAGGAGTTCACTTTCTTCTTCCTGGTGCATATAAGTGCTTGATCTTGCAACACAATTTGTAAGTTAAATCTCGAACTCAGTCTGAATCAGTCGGCCCGCCCCCTGATTTCTGTCGTATGATAGCCAGCTCAGAGGCGCCAAAAGCCGATCGCGTGCGACACAATCCCAGTGCAGATCCCTGTTAAATACCTGTCAAAGCCGTGCATTCCCCGACAACGTCAAAAGATCTCGACCCTTAGTAAATAAGTCCCAATAAATGTTCACTTTTCAGAAAGAGAAAGTCCACTTTTTAGCCCATCAATCCCAAATATAAATACTATGCCAGAATCACAGTGCCCACAGATAAGCAGGTAACGCTGTAAAGATTTCCTTTATGCAGCCCAACAGAATTATAAGGTCAACGACCCAATACTCCTGGACACAGTGGACTGTCAGGCACAACTGCCGGCTAAATTCATTGCATTTAGAAGTCTAAATAATTTTTTTTTATAAAAGATGACATTTTCTAATAAAAATAAACATTTTCTAAGAATAATTTATGCAAATTGCTTTTATTTCGTTTTGGCAATCAGTCAACATTAATTATCTTGCTGCAAAGGCAAAATGATTGAGTTAAATCAGAAAAATGGCTGTAAAGCTACATGGTCTATCTATCTACTGTATCGAACTATCTATCATCTATCTATTATACATGTCTAGTTATTATTTCTCTGTACTATATACAGGTAAAACCTGAAGTTTATATATGCCATATAAAAAGACACATAAATGTTTCTCTCACCTTTGCCGTTTTAAGTTTATTAGTATTACTAAAATTATTTAAATTTTTCCAAATTCCAGAATAATGAGAGAATTGTGAATGCATTTTAAGATTACTTTGTCTTTAAACAATCGTTAGCAGCCTTTTTAATGATGTCTTTGGAAGCTTTTAATATGTTTATTGGCAAAATCTGAGTTAATTAGAGATGCACCGGTGGATGGCACACCTGAAACACAATGCTTATTTGTGTAACATCTTTGGAACGTCTAAAGAAATCAGCTAAGATATAAAGAGAGAATAATGGACTTGCACAAGTCTGGTTCATCCTTTTTATGGAATTTCCAGAAACCTGAAGGTCCCTTGTTCATCTGTATAAACAATTATACGTACATCAGTACAAACAAAATGGGAATTTCCAGGCATCATGCCACTCAGGAAAGAGACAAATTCTGTGTCCCAGAGATGAAAGTGCTTTGGACCAAAATGTGCATGTCGACCTTAGAATAAAAGTAAAAGATCTTGTAAAGATTTTACCTGAAGCTGGTAAGAGTATGTCACTATCCGCAGTGAGAAGAGCACTGCATCAACATCAGCCAAGAAGTTAAAGCTTATGTGCCAAAAGGTCTTCCAAATGGAAATGACCCGAAGCTACAGCCAAACTGGTTACAAAGGATAACAATGTAAATGTTTTGGAGTGGCCATCACAAAGCCCTGATTGCAATCCTATTGAAAATGTATCAGCAAAGATGAAAAGACTGGCTACATACATGGCTCCGTTACAAAAGTTCTGTGAGAGGAATGGACCCAAATTCCTACCAACTATTGTGAGATTCTTGTGGAAGGATAGTCAAAACGTTTGACCAAAATTAAATGGTTTAAGGGGAGTGGTACCAAATACTAATGAAATGTATCTAAACTTTTGACTTTGCAGGAATTAATAAAAAATGCTTTAAATATTCTCCCTCATTATTCTGGTATTTGGCAATTATAAACAATTTTGGTAATCCTAATTGTCCTTAAAGAAGACCTGTCACCGTGGAAAACCCACAGACCAAATGTGCCCCCATAATCCTCCCCCCAACCCCTTTCTCCCTAGCCGTGTTTTTTTTTTTAATTTATGTGCAGTAAATGGATTTAAAACGATCCGACCTCTTATCAAATAAGAGGTCGGCAGCGGACACATTGTAGAAGAAGCCGGCAGTATCGCATCGCTGCCGGCTCTCCATGCCGCTGTAAAGAAGCCCGGCTTGGCCACGGCTGCTGACAGTGCGGCGCGGCCGGCAATGTGAATAAGCCAGGTTGCGGCCACAGCCGCTGCTAGTGCTAGTGCCGGCTTCTCGTACAATGGGGCAGATTCACTTACCCGGTCCGTTTGCGATCCAGCGGCGCGTTCTCTGCACAGGATTCGGGTCCGGACGGGATTTATGAAGGTAGTTCCTCCGCCGTCCACCAGGTGGCGCTGCTGCGCTGAAAATCATCTGAACGCACCGGAATGCACCAGCTCGGACCAGGTGAAGGTAAGCGCTTCCCAAGCGACACTTTTTCGGTTTTTAAATACGGCGGTTTTTCCGAATACGTCGGGTTTTCGTTCGGCCACGCCCCCCGATTTCCGTCGCGCGCATGCCGGCGACGATGTGCCACAATCCGATCGCGTGCGCCAAAATCCCGGGGCAATTCAGGTACAATCGGCGCAAATCGGAAATATTCGGGTAACACGTTGGGAAAACGCGAATCGGGCCCTTAGTAAATGACCCCCAATGTGTCCGCGCCAGATACACGATCTGACCTCTTATTTGGTAAGAGGTCGGATCGTTTTAAATCCATTTACTGCAAATAAATTTTTTTTAAAAACGGCTAGGGAGAAAGGGCTGGGGGGAGGATTATGGGGGGCACATTTGGTCTGTGGGTTTTCCGCGGTGACAGGTCCTCTTTAAACGGGAAAGTTTATTCTGATTTCATGTCAGATAAAGAGAAAAAAACATCAGATGTGTCTTTTCATATAGTGAATGTAAACTTCTGGTTTCAACTTTATCTACATTGTCCTTTACTTTAACTTAGTTGTATACATTCTAGTATTATTCTGCTTTCTTTGAAAGTGTTTTGCATGTTTAAAAAATATTTTATTTGGCTGTTTTCTCAGTATTGAGCTTTGGTTTTACCAAAGCCACATTCCAGTACACATCCCAGTATGTAAAGCAATTGTCCAAGCTTAAATTGCTTGGGAAATAAGGATTTGTGCATGTGGACATTTAATAATCCACCCACACATCTATGCTCTTTGACAGGCAGGAGAAGAAAGGGCAGATATTCACTCAAAAGATCAATTATATCTACAGTATCGAACAGCAAATCTTGGATGTAAAACAAAAAAAAACATTGCTCATTGCGAGATAATCTTATGTATGTGCACAGGTCCTTATTTACCTGAATGACCTATATACATGTATCTACATGTAAAGCACACATTACACTCATGGATACAGATCTTTATTCCCCTTTAATTGAAAGTAACCTTAGTCTACTATGTTATGTGTGAGTTACTATGTGAGAACACACAAATGCAATTATATATGTCACAAGATGTCGTATTCTTACGAGTCATACTTCAGTAAACTTGTGAAATCTTGGGTAGTTATGCAGCATGAATCATATATAAAGGTGCTACTACTACATGTTTTGTCTTAAAGCGTAACTGTAAAGTTATAATGATTTTACCAAATTATTACATGTAATTCCCCCCTTTGGAAACAAACAGAACAATACCTGCTTTGTGCTGCTCACCTTTTTCTTTCCAAAGCTATGGCATTTTCTATTCTGAAAGTGTTTGACAAAAATCTTCTCACTAGAGGTGAAGTGTTAATCGTTTATCTGCACAGTGCACGAAGTGCCGATATCAAGGTGGGGGAAGGGCTGCAGCATGAGGTGTAGAGACAGAGAAATTTCTGTAGAATCACAGACTGGGATGGAGGGACTGATAGGGTACCTCACTATTATGTGCAGGAGATAGTCAGTCTTGGAACATATCCATCTCTGCTACATACACATCTGTCACATGACCTCCTCCCCTTGATCAGGGAGCAGCAGCCCCTCCCCTCCCATGAAACAGACAGATAAACTATAAACAAAGTACGGATTCATAGGGTTTGTCAGCACAGGGAGAGGAAGTAGACATTGCAGCTTTGAGGTAATCTGAGGGGTATAGCAAAGAAACAGCTGCAAAATAGGTAACACAGATAAAAGGTAAAGTTGTTTTACATCCCAAGAGCTATTGATTTGTTGAAAAAACAAATATCAAAGATCAAAGTCCCTGTTTAATTGTTAAAGAAACACAATAGCAGTGATATATTATAATCTATCTCAGAAGAAAGGGACCATATAATTTTCTAGTAATTGGACCTTCATGCAGATATTTGCCTATGGTACTCCACATAATCAGACTCAATGGAGGAACCTGGAGTGGAAGATAAACTACATATATTGCAATATTATGTTTCTACAAGATGCAATATTTCTAAGATAAACTCCATTTCAGGCTCAGTTATTCCATTTTGGAATAAGCACAAACTTTCTTACTATAGCATGTTGGATGGAATTCAGGCTCCGACAGTGCAGAGCTCGACAACACTAGTCCTGTGCTTCCCCAGATTCACATTGTGATGATGAATATTTTGCAGTTTAAGGTTACATCCACATGACAGTTATTGTGGCCATGATCTGGCCACACCATGTGGCACCGAGTCATGGTGAGGTGTCCGCAAAAGAGGACATGTACTATCTCTTTCTGTCAAATTGCGGCCATGGCTACTCTGTGAATTCTTATCTCTATCAGCTTTCGAACAGTACACATGGTTAATAGAGAATCTTTCTGTTATGTTCCTCAATAGATTACAAATTCTGTGGTGCATATGGAAAAAGATGACTACCTACTGCTACACTGAATATCAATTCTAATTCAATCCAGCTCCTGCAAGGTTTTACACAGCATGTCCAATATATACATAACTATAAATCTGTACACATGAAACAAACTTCAAACTTGACAATTCATTTGTTAAATGCGATGATTCAACATAGCGTAAAGTTACAACTAACAAAAAAAAAACAATAAAAAGAAATGGTAAGGTCTGCTACATCTATGTGTGGGCTGCGTGGAGAGTGAGGCTGTGGCTGGCAAAGTAGAGGTAGAGGCAAGGTGTTGTCTTATAAAGAGCAAGTGGTTAAAGAGTTAAAGTGGTTTTCCTGGAATTCTGGAGCCGGATAGCAAAAAAAAATTTAAAAAATGCTCCAGATTTTAGTTCCCTTATTGTGCCAGTACTTCCAATCTTCAGCTGCTGTACCATTCCAGAACCGGCTTTGTCCAATTCTTGACCTCCTTGGATCAAAGATTTTCACATATGACTTTAGAGAAAGTGACATCTTTTGGTAAAGCAGGTCCCATGACTAATGACACTTCTGGGCACAGTAGCCAAATACCAAAAGGACTGGTGCAACACAGAAACAGGGTAAGAACACTGCCATCCTGACCCAGGGGAGCTTTTCAGAATTCCAAGAAAATCCCTTAAACTTGAAATTGGTTCTCAATGGTGCACCTTATAGGTCTCCTTGTGGCACCCATTAGATCTTTAAAGCTGTCCCTCCCAACTAGCCTGAATGGGAGCATTTCAAAGGTGCTGCTGGTATCAGTGGGTGCATCACATCTTCATTGGTCTTGTGACTTGGGAGGCAGGGGAACAGACTGGGTCAACTGAAGCAGCAGGGGAAGCCCTAGATGTTTCCAGGCTTTTTTAGTTCCTCAGACATAACAGCTCATATTTACTCTGCAGGTGCCTGGTCATACATGAGGTGCTCAGACTGTTAAGGCTTTGGCCACAATTTATAGACTTGTGGCACAATGTGCAAAAGGGCTGACTGATGCAATTCTGCCAGCTGCCCTGGGACTACCCAAACAACCCCTCTTTGTTCAAAGAATCCCTGCCTTCCACCCATGTTGGGTCCAGGATCTCATTATTACCCATCGCTTCTTCTTCCACCGAGCCCTCAACACTTCCCTCCTTCTCTGTGTGCACATCACAGAAAGCCACAGCAGTTGGGAGTTGTGTTCCAGGGTTATCATAGGTCTCTTCTGATTGTCCACCGTCAACACCTTCATCCTCCATTAAAATGTTGGGAATCTTTGGGGCAGATTTATCAAGCTGTTTAAGAGTCAGAATATTCTTAGTTGCCAATGGCAACCAATTACAGCTCAGCTTTCATTTTACCAGTGCTCATGAATATTTTAAAGGGGAGCTGGAATTGGTTTCCTTGGTCAACTAAGAATATTTTGACTTTTAGAAAGCTTGATAAATCTGCCCCTATCCCTGCTACTGGTACAGGGGAAGGTGGATGGGCCATGGAGTCATTGAGTATGAGTCATTAGTATGAGTGACTGCTTCATGACTTGTGGCTGAGATGACGTTGCTACTTTGAAGGGACTTTGGACTTCCAACTGAGAATAAGCATGGGAAAGCTATTCCCATGCAAGTTGAGGCATGGTACACCATGTAATTGACCAGTGCCTCAACTCTATATGGCATATTTGGGTCTGCCAGTACACACTGCACAACCTGGTACCTACTTGAACCTGAGAAGCTTGGAGCAGGCAGAAATGGAATACATCTTCTCCCTGCAGCACCAGATCCATCACCACCATCTCCACATCCCTGTCCATTAATTCTTGGTTACCTCATTTTAAAAGACCTGCAGTACCAAACTATACAGTGACAGACCCTTTAGGATTTAGGTATTGCTGCACACTAGTCACAGAAAACAGCACCTATATGTTATAGGTATTACTGCACGTTATTCACTGGCATAAGCAACTTTACAATCTTGGTATTAGTGCATGCTATTCACTGACAGGAGAACCTTTACAATCTAGGTATTCATGCTCGCTTTTCACTGACAGGAGCACCTTCACAATCTAGGTATTCATGCTCGCTATTCACTAACAGGAGCACCATCACAATCTAGGTATTAGTGCTCACTATTCACTGACAGGAGCACCTTCACAATCTTGATATTAGTGCATGCTAATCCCTGACAGGTGCACCTTTACAATCTAGGTATTAGTGTGTGCTATTCAATGATAATAGTAACTTTATAATATTTCTGGTGCTGAAAAATATACAGACACAGGACTTTCAAGATCTTGCTTGATGATGCAGTAAATGCTAATATTTCTATCAGGTCTTTCCATGTATAATCCTCTATAAATAGTAAAAATATCTCTTCTCTATATAAGCCTATGAGTAGCCTAATACAGTTATTCAGAGTGCCCTAAAAAGGGCAATTATTTCAGATTTTCCCCTATCCTTAATAATAGCAGCCTCCTCTCTATACCTAAGTACCCTAAAAAGGGCAATTGCTGGTTTTTAGAAGTCCCTGCCTATCTGACTGACCCTATGATGAGTATCACAGACATGTGACCCTGATTTTATACTACAGAGTCACATGTCCAGCCCGAGTAATCACAGGCCTGTGGCTGCTAAGGGGCGGCAAGCTGCTCAGCAGTCCCTGGGTGCTGAACCCACCAAATTGGGTGACTTGTGACTTGTGACTTTAGAGAAAGTGACATTTCACAGCTCTTTGGAGACTGGAATGGGCCAATTCAGATTCCATAACCCAATAACATCTCAGAGTACAGCAGCCAAAGACCAGAAGGACTGCTGCAAAACAAGAACATGGTAATAACAATATGTCATTTTTGCCACCACAACCCTGGCCCTGAGGAGCTATCTACAATTCCAAGGAAATCCCTAAAACTTGAAGCCAGTTTAGAGTACATTTCTAGGTCCCCTTGTAGCACCTGTGCATGGGTGAAACTGTTTACTTAAAACAACCTCCATGGTTACAATAACTTTCTATGATGTCTATGGGTCATCTCTATGAGTCCCAAAGAAAAAGGGAAATTTTGGACATGAGTGAGCAGCACTCCATTAAAATTCCTTTAAAAACACAGATTGCCTCCTTATCACCTTTTGTGATCAATCGGCTACAACATACTATATAAGAATAAGCACTAACCAGCCATGGCTCACAGCATGTATCCCTTCACTTGTCTTGTCATTCCGTTGCGCGTTCCTGAATACTAGTTTGCTTTTTTCATTTGCTGTTACAAAAACAGCCAAATGAAGTTACTGGCGTAGATTGATCACTTCAGCACACACCAATTTCAAGAATGTCTCATGCCATTACAGTGTCTCCAATGTAAAGAGGTCGACACATCAGGTATTAATGCATCACGGCAGAGACTGATTATGTTGCAGCTGACTGGAGGTAGGGAATCATAGAAAGAACGTTTTTACTCCCTTTATCTTTTTAATAGCTCCGAGATGTAGATGACGGCAGGCGGCTGCCAATTGTCATTATTACACTGAATACTGTGTCATGTTTTATGGGAGAAAAATCTATCAGGTGCTTTATTTATGTGACAGCAGGAGTACAGATACTGAGAGTGTAAGACTATTTTCTAATGGAGGATATAGAAAACTCCGGAAACTGGTTATCATAGGAAATGTGAACCATCATAAGTATTTAAGCAATAAAATAATAATTATCGGAGCGATACTACAAGATAAGATATCAGAAGCAATAGTGTAGAATCTATATACAGTTATATCATACACTTTTGTGCGTGGTGCATTTAGGTGGCAAAAAGCAGGGCCAGTGTTAGGGGGAGGCAAAACGGGCATTTGCCCAGGGCCTCCTGTTGTAAAAGGGCCCCCTGCATGTGGAATTTTGTGGTCAATGGATGTATTGCTCCTTTAATACCACTTCTTTGAATGTTTGGGGGAAGAAGCTTGTCATCTACCTCCTGTGTGTCTATCTCCTATAATTTGTCTATTTCCTATCTTTATACAGGCAGTCCCCGTGTTACATACAAGATAGGTTCCGTAGGTTTGTTCTTAAGTTGAATTTGTATGTAAGTCGAAACTGTATATTTTCTAATGGTATATCCAGACAAAAAATGTTTTGGCCCCAGTGACTATTGAAGTTTCACATTTTTGCTGTAATTGGACCAAGAATTATCAATAAAGCTTCAATACAGACCCCTTATAGCTGATTATTTAAGTCTGGGACTATAGTTAAGCATCCAGAGAGCTTCACCAGAGGTCACAGTGGGTAGAAGGGGTCCGTCTTTAACAATGGGTCTTCTGTAAGTCGAGTGTCCTTAAGTAGGGGACCGCCTGTATACGTCTATCAAACCATTTATCTATCTAGCTTTCTATCTATCTATCTCCATTCTATCATATCTAGCTATCTATCTGTGTATCATCTATCTATCTATCTCCATTCTATCATATCTAGCTATCTATCCATCTATCAACTGATCTTCTATCTCTCTTCTACTGTATCTATATCTCATATATATTTTCTATTATCTGTTTAGCTATCTATCTATATATAATCTACTTTTTATATACTCTATGCATCTATAAATCTATATAATCTTTCATATTTATCTTCTATCATCAATCTCACTATCATCTGTTTATTTCCTATAACATTCCCCTACAGTCCCATATTACAGACACTTACCTAACTACAATGTGTTATTATTGTGCTGGGCTAAAGGAGCCTCTTACTGACTGTGACTGCTCATAAAAGTTTTATTTTGGGGCCCCACTTTTAGTTTTGCCCAGGGCCCCATTTTGACCAAAACTAGCCCTGGCCAACAGTTAGATGGGACGTAAAGTCTAAATTCTATCTATTTCATGTGCTGGAATTGAACACATGTGCATGTAAGACAAAACGCGCTCTGCTTGATGGGACAAATATGAAATTCAATTTTTTCCCACTGGAGCGAATGATTTATTATAAAATGTGTTGTCATTAATTCTACATTTATGTATCCAGTAACACAATAAAACAGATACAGACAGATGTTGCAGAACTATATTATATTTGGCTGTCTGGTTCATGTAATGACCTGTGTAAATTACCACCTGCATGTCACTGGACCGGCAAATACACCAGATTGACAATGCTCTGTCCCCACTGTGAACATGCCTGTGCTTTATAAAACAAATTGTTCATACTGATTTACCGAGACATGAAGGATAATTGTCAATTAAAGTACAAAAAAAATTGTGAAAGCTAAAATTAAATCATAAAAAGGTCAAAATTTAAAGATCTTATTTTCCAAAGAATCTGCACTTTTATATGTCACTATTAATTTTTTGGAAGGAAATATTGGGGACATGTATCTTTATTTTTGCAACTTTACACTACAACTTTTGCTGTCGTTTCTCAAGTACACTTTGGTCTGCACTTTATCCACTTATAGTATTAGATTTATTTTTAAGTTGTAATTACCAAGATTAGTAAGTTTCAGGGTGCAGTCAAACATCCTGTACATTTTACCATGTGTTTTGCTGGTTTGACAAAATTTTTCTTCATTTCTGGAAGTGTAAGTGGCTGGGAAAATGTTAACACAGCTGCTAAACGTTTAGCAATGAAGAAAAACACTTTAAAATCAGCCAAATGAAGAGTAATGTCAGGCACCAGGGGAAATGGACCCACCGGACCATCGCGCTGATGACATAACCTGGGACCGGAGTCTAAGTGGGACACGGTTTTCAACAAAGCCCGCCACAAAGTGGATTGGACTTGCTGCGGTGTGGTACCAGCAGGTCTTTCCACAGGCACAACTTTGTACGACAGGCAAGAGGTCAGGAGAGGCAGCACGGGATCAGGGTCAGGGACTTGGCAATCGGTCAAGGCAGCGGAGGGAATAGTAAGGAACGGAACCGAGGACACAACGGGAAATCACAATAACAGCACAGAGCATGGAACAAAGCTTTATCTAAGGCACAAAGACAGGATGTGCAGAGAAAGGCTGGTTTATGTGCAATTCTGGGAAATGGCCAGCGCCAATTAACAATGTGCTGGCCCTTTAAATTTTCTGAAGCCAACGCGCACACGTCCTAGGAGATGGGGACAAGCACACGCATAGCCGGAGGACCAGGAACAGGAGAAGGAACAGGTAAGAAGCGCGGGTGCCGCACTTACGAACAGGGGGGGACATGGGTGAGCCCGCGACCCGAGATGTTGGATCACCTGTGACAGGTACCATGTAAAACGTAAGCGTTTCTGCAATGTGTTTAAATGCAATGTAGATGCAATGTAGATGCCAGATGTGACAGCACCCTCATGTGTCATCATCTCCTGAGGTGTAGGAAGAGTGCTTAAAAATTCAGGCCATAATATAAAATGCATAAGTCCAAAATTTACAGTAGTTGTCCACTCCTGTACATTATCCCCCCTGAAAAAAAGTCTTTGTTTCAGAAATGAATAGAGCAGGTTATGATAGTAAAATTTATAATATACTTTATTTAAGAGAAACTACCATCAATATCAGGGACACTTACTCATAGATCCAGGCACCGTGACTGTGCAGGAGCACTTCTTCCCTCCCATTGTATGCAGAAACTTCCTCTGCTGCAGTAAAATTACAGCAGGCAGAGGGAGGGAGAAGTGCTGAGTGAGCACAGGTAGGGGGGATAGTGTAACAGTCTGTGAAACCAGAGCATATAGGGCCTCTGGTAACGCTCAAGAGCACAATGAATGACAAATATAAGAAGGTTACCACTGGATCTATGAGAACGTGTCCCTGGTTTATCACATTTGATGGTAAATTTTCCTTTAAGTAAAGCAGCTTCTCAGTGTCTGTTTCTGCTTTTTTTCCACTGTGACGAGTTCTGAAAGTCTAGGAATTGAATTTCAACAACATTTGGGTCCTAACTCAGGATCCTTGCCAGATATTTGATTGAAGACTCATCTCACACTGAAATCAACAAGAATGGAGCCAGAAAATCAGAATATGATCAAAGTTTTGGACCCTCACTGCTTTGATGTTGATTTAATGTCACATCTTTTCAATAGTTCATCAATATAAAGAAAATGAAAAATCCCTTTGACATATAATTAGAGATGAGCGAGCACTAAAATGCTCGGGTACTCGTTATTCGAGACAAACTTTTCCCGATGCTCGAGTGCTCGTCTCGAATAACGAACCCCATTGAAGTCAATGGGAGACTCGAGCATTTTTCAAGGGGACCAAGGCTCTGCACAGGGAAGCTTGGCCAAACACCTGGGAACCTCAGAAAAGGATGGAAACACCACGAGCACTCGAGCATCGGGAAAAGTTCGTCTCGAATAACGAGTACCCGAGCATTTTAGTGCTCGCTCATCTCTAATGGCAACCGATCGTCGCTCCCAATGACGTCCTGGGGAGTGACGATTGGAACAAAGACGGTGGCGCCCACGCAGTGCCGGCTTTTAAATGCCGCTGGTGGCATCAGAACGGTTGGTGCTAGCACCAATTGTGAGTATTAGCGATGAGTGTTTGCTGCAATATGCAGCAAACCCCACCTCTGTATGAAGAGGGCTCACAGAGTAATTTATAATTTAAATATGGTTATATATCTATATCTATCTACAGAAAGAAAACATCTGTAATAATGATGCTGTTTTTAGCAGGAATCAGTTTGGGGTCAATTACATAAAACCTATACAACATGTTTAATAGTGCTCTTGATAGAACAGAAGTGGAGCAAAGAGGCTTCTCTTGTGAGCTCCCCCTATACAAGTGCTCTTCATGTGATCATACATTACAGTGAGCGTGGGAAGATGCTTCTAGGGAGACCTATATGTATAGGAGCAGAAGAGCAGTGACAATGGATCCGGCTCTCAAGGATCATACATTCAGCGATGCTTTGTGTGGAATGTTATAGGAAAACTGTAAGGAAGTGAAGAATCTCCTCTGTTGCCCACTTAACCTTCCATCCCTAACCTTGACCTACATATACAGTGAAGCTGGCAATACAAAGGTGTGTTTAGGTAGAATACAACATTCCAGCACAACAACCTCAGCACCTGATATAGAGGAGTCCTGAACCCCAGAAGAGATCAAGACAATGACTCCCCTTCTATGCCATACAGTTTATATACATGCACTGCCTGTCACCAAGGAATAGAGCTTTTTTTTTCAATTCAATTAATTTCATTTTGCCTTTTTTTCCTTACATAATTAACATACATTTTCTATATGTTCAAGACAGTATACAAACGTGCGTATTATAAAATGAGAGGCTTTCACAATTAACATCTCGTTGAGAAGAGAATGTGCTCAACATATCATCTTTATCCCAAGTCAGTATATCTTAAACATCCAAATATAATACAAACCCCGAATCCAAAGTAGAAACCAACCCCATTCTGCCAAGGGGGGGGGGAGGAGGAAATAAAAAAAAAAAAAAAAGGGAAACCCTTTATTAATATCTTTTTCCAAACTAACATATTTCTATATCCAAGTCCATGCAATCAATATTTTCGCAACCAAGGATAGGTTACAGATTGATATTTTTTGTAATCTTGATATCTTTTGTATTCCCTCATTCATAAGGTCATTGATCACTGAGACCTCGAAGGAGCATGGTAACACAATATATATGGACTTTTTATAAGCATCCAATACCTGCATGTAGTGAAAAACAAACCTATAAAAAATAGAGGAATAGAGCTTTAAAAGTAAAAAAAATTATGTTATTTAGAGATTTTAAGATGATTTATTAAAAGCATCACACATGTCACTTGCTATATTTTTTCCGGCAACTAAACCCAATAAAAGACTGACACTAATTGACTAATTGGGGCATATTTATCAGGACCAGTGACGTGGCGCAGAAATACAAGCAGAAATACAAGCAAGCTTATTGCTAGCACTTGCAATTATTTGCCCCAATCCGCCACCTTCACCCCAGTGAGGCGTGAAGGGGGCGTAGCCGGTCGACCGTTCCTATTCCCGCGCCAGCGCACTGCTCGGCCTGCCCGATACATGTAGAGGTGGAAGCCTTCTGATTGATAGCGCTGTGAAAATGTAGTGGCAGGAAAATCACGAGTGCCGGCGTATGATAAATATCCCCCACTATGATTATTTGTAGCAGTTACCACTTATATCATTACTTCTATGTAGCTCAGACCACTGACCCATCATTACATCACTACTGACAACAGATGGTGTCACAGCGGCAAAGAGGAGAACCAATCAGCTATCAGTTCCTTTATTCCAAGATTTAACACAGCCAATATAACAGGCTTAGAATAGCAGGTCCTATTTGACCTAGTCTAGGTAGCTGGTTGGATGCAGTATGGAAAAGGAAAGCTACACGCACAGATCTATGGACACTTGGGCTGGCAGAGGTGATTAGATAGCTGCTTCACAGCAAAAAAAATTTTTTTTGGAACAAGCAAGCTCCTAGTGGTAGCTATAAACTGCAGGCCTCTAGTAAGACACCCGCAGTAGGTCATTAGGTGGCCCTGTAGCAAGGATCACTTAAGATCAGGAGTTCGACATCTTCTCCCACTGTATGGGAAAGTGCATTGTCTTGCGACACAATTTTTAAGTTAAATCCCGCGTTTGCTTGATTCGTAACGATCGTCCTGAACCGCCAATCCGGATCTTGCGTTCAAAACAGGCCGCATTTGTGCCAAAACAAAGATGTGCGACACATCGTCTGCTAACTACACTGCACCCAGTGACGCGATCCCCGAAGACGCGTAAGGATGGAAGATCGATCCGCTGGCACTCCTTAGGTATACTAACCTCACCTTCTCATTTAAGTTTTCTCTATTTTCATGAATGTCAGGTAGATCACGCACTGAAGGCATAGAAATCAGATGAATTAACACATTGAAATTTTAGACTGTAACAAAAAAATGGAGAACAACTGGAAAATATACTTATACTTCAGATTTCTTCAAATGTCACCTTTTGCTTTGACTTACGTGCATTTTTTGTTGCTTTAGACATTTGCTCTTTATGAATTTCAGTCCCCAGACAAAGTTGTTCACGTGCCCGCCAGTGGAATTTCTGCCGTATAATGGGGTTGGACCATTAGTTGTGTTGTGCGAAGTCAGGGGGATACAACTGCGCGAGTTCTAGCAGCAAGACACGAGACAACTGGTTAAGAGTAGACTGTGTGCACCACCTGTCACGTAAAATAGCACTAGTGGAAACCACCTGCTCATAGGATCATGAACCTGCAGACAAGAGACTTGTTTGCGGATAAGAGACGCAAATGAATGGAATTAGACTACGTGGAAATCTGTGCTTTGGTCTGCTTGATGTCCAAATTTTGAACTTTGGTTCAAACCAGTCTTTGTGTTGTGTTGAACGCAGAAGGTGAGAGAATGACTGTACATGCATACATGTATATTACTGAAAGCATGGTTACCACAGGCCAGCATCTTGCAGCAGCAGTGCTATTTCCATCCGGTTTGGTTTTAGTTGGTACCATCATTTAACAGACAAATGACCCCAAACAGTTTTTTTCCTTCAGGGCTTCGCTCCCACTGTTATGCTTTTGTGTGTTAAGGACTATTTGGGACTACGAAGAGAGTGTGACGGTATAAAGATCGTGATGACCTGGGCTGCCACCGTCACCTTAGATCTGAACCCAGAGTGATGCGTGGGGTAGGAGCTGGACGCAGTGTGAGGCCAAAGGCCAACAAGTTTTAACATCTCTGGTGAACTCCTTAAGACTGTTGGAAAGACATTTCGGTGAGCTAACTTTCTTGAGCTCATCAAAGAATGCAACAGCGTGCAACAGTTACTCAAAACTAAAGGTGGCTTCTTGGATAACCAGATATAACGACCTATTATTTCAGTTTTTCACACAATTTATTAAAGGGGGTTTGTCCGAGTTAAAAAAAAAAAAGAAATAATATATGTGGCCGGGATCAGGCGCCTTAAATAATAAGATGTTGTACTTACGTCGGATGGCCCTCTCGTATCTCAGCGCTTAGTCGCTCGTAATCGGGCGCCATAGAAACAAACATGGCCGAATGGAGAAGAGATGGAAGAAGAGTCTAAGGAAAGGAAATGAGTGGCAAGGGTACGATGGGCGGGAAATATTGCCGTCACTATAAACTGCATTTAATGGGTTGTGTCATGAGGGAGGAAGGTTGTGTTGGTACGGCCGGAATCGGCCGGAGGAAAGAGAGGATTCGACGACTTATCCCCGAGGCACATGTCGGTTGAACGAACAGGCAGGCCCACGCGGAGCAGGAGCCGACACAGCGCTGGATACGGGAGGGGGCGGTCAGCCGGGGGAGGGAAGTACCAGCTTAGGTACAGCTTTATTGTTTTAGTCCAGGCCCGGCGCTCCCGGCCACATATAGTTTTTTTTTTAAAAAAACTTGGAACAACCCCTTAAGTTTAATTCTACATGGTTAATTCATGTTTAAGGCCTTCCTTAGTTGTGAATATACATAATTTTTTTTTATAGTCTTTGAATGAGAAGGTGCAAAATTTTGGTCTGCTATATCAACTCCCACTCTGAGGCGAAACTCCAACATGTTCCAAACCAATCGGAAACCCCAGGTGGCAAAATGGATGACAGAGGCAAAAACAAACACTCATCATTGGTTACTAAGTTAACCCTCCCTCCCAGGCAAGATTAACATGCAGCGCAATTACCAGTTCTAGCACCCAGTGGATGCGGCACAGAGGGGCTCAGGCTTATTGAGGATACCAATCTAACAAGGCAATATTTCGTAATGACGGCATTGGCAGGGCCATGGCCAAAAGCCACCTATGATAACCACTCATTGTGGTCTGCCAACTTTTGGATGAGTCCTAAAAAAGTAGCTACCAGGCTAAACAAAACCACAAGCATAGTATTCAATTACCAACATACAAATGGTCATATGTAATCTCAAATCACAGTTGTGTCTAGTGTGTGTATCACAATTTACCTGACCCGCCCCAAATATTTTTGTCCTAGCTTGATCTAATTTCACAAACTTCATAAAAAAAAGTCCAACAGTTTTACAGGAAAGCACCAGGGAAAAGAAATACCGAAATCTGGAGGGACTGGGTCAGTTTTACACATTTTTTTTACACGTTAAATAGGTCCTCATATTTTTTTCCCTTGTAAACTATAAACTTTAATTGATTCATTCGTGAATATCTCACGGAAAAAGATTGTAACTGATTGGTGGATGAGGGATTATTCTATTTCTGAAGAATCAGTAAAAAAAGCTTAATTATTAAACATTACAGGATTTCTGGAGGGATAATTTCTAATCCCTATGTGCTTGTAGCGTAAAGAAAAAGAAAATCTAAAAAACCACTCAAAATCCATCATATAAAACCAGGGGCCACTTACTATAGACCAGGCTCTTGTTTTTGTGACTGTGAAAAATCTTCTAATATTAGTCTCCATGGCCCCTTCCTGTCTAACACAGCTTTTAATATATGCAATACTACGGGGTGCCTGTGGGGTCTTACCAGAGCCCCTCGTGCTGCAGATTGACAGGCTGTTACAATGAAAAGCAGAAAAAAATGTGTACCCTCCCGATACTCTTTCCTCCGCCCTGTTCTGCTCTAGTTAACAGGGAGTGAAATAACATCTCACGGATGGGAATCTGGAGACACTCATTAGCATAATTTTAAAAGTTGTTTAAGTGCGTTAAGAAGGAAGGGGCGGCCAGGGCCATGTGGTAACAAATAATTAATAAAAGGATACCACAGTCACTGTGCCTGGATCTATGAGTAAGTGTCCATGTTTATCATGATGGACTTTTGCTGGTGTGATTAATTTACTTTACAGGGCATTACCACTTTAGTATAAACATTGTATCTAAAATCACTTTAAGGGGTTAGTTTATACTGTGATATCTCATATTGTCAGGAGAGGTCATATAGAGGTAAGCAAAAGGGGAGGAGATAACGTTGTGACATTCATCTTACGTCAGTTAGTGAGTATGATGGGTAAGTGTGACTATATTAGAGGGCCATTGTACCGGGTGGCGGGGGACGGGGAGATAAGATGTGACATCATCTACTGTCAGTAGTTGAGTAATGATGGGGGCCGTGTATCTATATAGAGGTCATAGAGGTAGAGGTCATGTCAGGGTGGGTGGAGGAGTAGAGGGGGGAGGACAGGGGGAGACGGAGAGGAGGGGAGATAAGTTGGTGACACATCTATGGTCAGTATGATGTATGATGGTAAGTGTATCTTATTAGGGTCATTATACAGGGAGGAGGAGGAGATAAGATGTGAATCATTACTGTCCGTAGTGATGTAATTGATGGGTCAGTTATTCTATTATAGAGGTCATTGTACAGGGAGGGGGAGAGGAGAAAGTTGTAGAATCATCTATTGTCAGTAGTGATGTAAAATGATGGGTCAGTTGCTCTATATATATAGAGGGGTATGTACAGGGAGGGAGAGGAGAGAAGCGTGACCTATCGATTGTCAGTAGTGATGTAATGAGGGTCAGTGTTATCTAATAGAGGACATTTTGTACAGGGAGGGGGGACGGATATAAGCACTGGGACATAATCCTCTATTGTCAGTAGTGATGTAATGAAGGTCTGTCAGTGTTATCTATATAGAGGTCATTTGTCCAGGGTGGGGGGGGGAGTATAAGCTAGACAACAGATGATGTCACAGCTTATCTCCTCCCCCTCCCTGTACAATGCCCTCTATATAGACAACACTGACCCATCATTACATAACTTACTTGGACAACAGATGATGTCACAGCATTATCTCCATCCCCCTCCCATGTACAATGCCCTCTATATAGACAACACTGACCCATCATTACATCACTACTGACAATAGATGATGTCACAGCTTATCTCCTCCCCCTCCTTGTACAATGTCCTCTATATAGATAACAGCACAGATCCGTCATTACATCACTACTGACAATAGATGATGTCACAGCTTATCTCCTCCCCCTCCCTGTACAATGACCTCTATATAGATAACACTGACCCATCAATTACATCACTACGGACAGTAATGATTCACATCTTATCTCCTCCTCCTCCCTGTATAATGACCCTAATAAGATACACTTACCATCATACATCATACTGACCATAGATGTGTCACCAACTTATCTCCCCTCCTCTCCGTCTCCCCCTGTCCTCCCCCCTCTACTCCTCCACCCACCCTGACATGACCTCTACCTCTATGACCTCTATATAGATACACGGCCCCCATCATTACTCAACTACTGACAGTAGATGATGTCACATCTTATCTCCCCGTCCCCCGCCACCCGGTACAATGGCCCTCTAATATAGTCACACTTACCCATCATACTCACTAACTGACGTAAGATGAATGTCACAACGTTATCTCCTCCCCTTTTGCTTACCTCTATATGACCTCTCCTGACAATATGAGATATCACAGTATAAACTAACCCCTTAAAGTGATTTTAGATACAATGTTTATACTAAAGTGGTAATGCCCTGTAAAGTAAATTAATCACACCAGCAAAAGTCCATCATGATAAACATGGACACTTACTCATAGATCCAGGCACAGTGACTGTGGTATCCTTTTATTAATTATTTGTTACCACATGGCCCTGGCCGCCCCTTCCTTCTTAACGCACTTAAACAACTTTTAAAATTATGCTAATGAGTGTCTCCAGATTCCCATCCGTGAGATGTTATTTCACTCCCTGTTAACTAGAGCAGAACAGGGCGGAGGAAAGAGTATCGGGAGGGTACACATTTTTTTCTGCTTTTCATTGTAACAGCCTGTCAATCTGCAGCACGAGGGGCTCTGGTAAGACCCCACAGGCACCCCGTAGTATTGCATATATTAAAAGCTGTGTTAGACAGGAAGGGGCCATGGAGACTAATATTAGAAGATTTTTCACAGTCACAAAAACAAGAGCCTGGTCTATAGTAAGTGGCCCCTGGTTTTATATGATGGATTTTGAGTGGTTTTTTAGATTTTCTTTTTCTTTACGCTACAAGCACATAGGGATTAGAAATTATCCCTCCAGAAATCCTGTAATGTTTAATAATTAAGCTTTTTTTACTGATTCTTCAGAAATAGAATAATCCCTCATCCACCAATCAGTTACAATCTTTTTCCGTGAGATATTCACGAATGAATCAATTAAAGTTTATAGTTTACAAGGGAAAAAAATATGAGGACCTATTTAACGTGTAAAAAAAATGTGTAAAACTGACCCAGTCCCTCCAGATTTCGGTATTTCTTTTCCCTGGTGCTTTCCTGTAAAACTGTTGGACTTTTTTTTATGAAGTTTGTGAAATTAGATCAAGCTAGGACAAAAATATTTGGGGCGGGTCAGGTAAATTGTGATACACACACTAGACACAACTGTGATTTGAGATTACATATGACCATTTGTATGTTGGTAATTGAATACTATGCTTGTGGTTTTGTTTAGCCTGGTAGCTACTTTTTTAGGACTCATCCAAAAGTTGGCAGACCACAATGAGTGGTTATCATAGGTGGCTTTTGGCCATGGCCCTGCCAATGCCGTCATTACGAAATATTGCCTTGTTAGATTGGTATCCTCAATAAGCCTGAGCCCCTCTGTGCCGCATCCACTGGGTGCTAGAACTGGTAATTGCGCTGCATGTTAATCTTGCCTGGGAGGGAGGGTTAACTTAGTAACCAATGATGAGTGTTTGTTTTTGCCTCTGTCATCCATTTTGCCACCTGGGGTTTCCGATTGGTTTGGAACATGTTGGAGTTTCGCCTCAGAGTGGGAGTTGATATAGCAGACCAAAATTTTGCACCTTCTCATTCAAAGACTATAAAAAAAAATTATGTATATTCACAACTAAGGAAGGCCTTAAACATGAATTAACCATGTAGAATTAAACTTAAGGGGTTGTTCCAAGTTTTTTTAAAAAAAAAACTATATGTGGCCGGGAGCGCCGGGCCTGGACTAAAACAATAAAGCTGTACCTAAGCTGGTACTTCCCTCCCCCGGCTGACCGCCCCCTCCCGTATCCAGCGCTGTGTCGGCTCCTGCTCCGCGTGGGCCTGCCTGTTCGTTCAACCGACATGTGCCTCGGGGATAAGTCGTCGAATCCTCTCTTTCCTCCGGCCGATTCCGGCCGTACCAACACAACCTTCCTCCCTCATGACACAACCCATTAAATGCAGTTTATAGTGACGGCAATATTTCCCGCCCATCGTACCCTTGCCACTCATTTCCTTTCCTTAGACTCTTCTTCCATCTCTTCTCCATTCGGCCATGTTTGTTTCTATGCGCCCTTACCGAGCGACTATTAGCAGCTGGATACAGAGGGCATCCGAGTAAGTACAACAAATCTGTATTATTTTAATGGCCCCTGCTCCCGGCCACATATATTTTTCTTTTTTTTTTTTTAACTCGGACAACCCCCTTTAATAAATTTGTGAACAAACTGAAAATAGGTCTTATATTCTAGGTTATTCAAAGAAAGCCACCTTTATTTTTGAGGAACTGTCTGCACCTGCTTGCATTCTTTGATGAGCTGCAAGAGGTAGTCACCTGAAATGGTCTTCCAACAGTCTTGAAGGAGTTCCCAGAGATGCTTAAAACTTGTTGGCCCTTTTGCCTTCACACTGCGGTCCAGCTCACCCCAAACCATCTCTCTTGGGTTCAGATCTGGTGACGGTGGAGGCCAGGTCATCCGACGTAGCACCTCATCACTCTTCTTCTTAGTCAATAGTCCATACACAGCCTGGAGGTGTGTTTGGGTCATTGTCCTGTTAAATGATGGTCCAACTAAACGCAAACCGGATGGAATAGCATGCTGCTGCAAGATGCTGTGGTAACCATGCTGGTTCAGTATATACATGTATGCATGTACAGTCCATTCATTCACCTGTTCTGCGTCACACAAAGACACGGTGGTTGAAACCAAAGTTCTAAAATTTGGACTCATCAGACCAAAGCACAGATTTCCACTAGTCTAATGTCCATTCCTTGCGTTCTTTATCCCAAACAAGTCTCTTCTGCATGTTTCATGTCCTTAGCAGTGGTTTCCTAGTAGCTATTTTACCGTGAAGGCTGTTGCACACAGTCTACTCTTACCAGTTGTTCTGTCTGCTGCTAGAACTCTAGCTGTGTATCCCCCTGACTTCTGCACAACACAACTAATGGTCCCAACCCCATTTATAAGGCAAGAAATTCCACTGGCAGGGCACGTGAAAACCTTTTCTGGTGACTGAAATTCATAAAGAGCAAATGTCAAAAGCAGTAATCAAAGCAAAAGGTGGCTATTTTGAAGAACCTAGAATATAAGATATATTTTCAGTTGTTTCACATTTTTTTGTTAAGTATAAAATTTCACATGTGTTAATTCATTATTTCTATGCCTTCAGTGTGAATCTGCATTCATGAAAATAGAGAAAACTTTAAATGAGAAGGTGAGGCTTATATACTAAGGGTCCGCGGATCGCACTTCCATCCTTCCAGCGGTTTCGGGGATCGCGTCACTGGGGCAGGTATTTAGCAGACGATTGTGTCGCACATTTTCGGTTTTTGGCACAATTGCGCCTGTTTTGAAACGCAAATCCGGTAGTTGGGTGTCGGACGATCTGACGGATTCATGCAAACTGCGGGATTTAACTTAAAAATTGTGTCGCAAGACATGCACTTACATACACTGGGAGGAAGATGGTGAACTCCTGATCTTAGTGATCCTTGCTACAGGGCACATGACCTACTGCAGGTGTCTTACTAGAGGCCTGCAGTTATAGCTACCTATGGAGCTTGCTTCAATTGCTGCTGAAGCAGCTTCTACCTTCTCCAGCCCCAAGTTCCTAGATCTGTGCTGTGAGCTTTCTTTTCCAGACTGCATCCAACCAGCTACCTCAGACCTATGCTGCAAGATGCTGTGGTAACCATGCTGGTTCAGTATATACATGTATGCATGTACAGTCCATTCATTCACCTGTTCTGCGTCACACAAAGACACGGTGATTGAAACCAAAGTTCTAAAATTTGGACTCATCAGACCAAAGCACAGATTTCCACTAGTCTAATGTCCATTCCTTGCCCATTCTTTATCCCAAACAAGTCTCTTCTGCATGTTTCATGTCCTTAGCAGTGGTTTCCTAGTAGCTATTTTACCGTGAAGGCTGCTGCACACAGTCTCCTCTTACCAGTTGTTGTGTCTGCTGCTAAAACTCTAGCTGTGTATCCCCCTGACTTCTGCACAACACAACTGATGGTCCTAACCCCATTTAGAAGGCAAGAAATTCCACTTATAAAACCTGGCAGGGCACCTGTGATGTGAAAACCTTTTCTGGTGACTGAAACTCATAAAGAGCAAATGCCAAAAGCAGTAATCAAAGCAAAAGGGGGCTACTCTAACCCACTATCAGGAACCTAACTGACAGTCCCTGAGTGACCCTACAAGAGGACAGGGGACACTTACTTCGTCTGGCAGCTGCTGGATGGTGGAGCGGACAGGTAACGGAAATACAGGTATAGACCAGTGTTCACACTGGCGCACAGAAACCAACACAAGACTGAACAGGTAACCGGAATGCAGGAATAGACCAGTGTTCACACTGGTCCACAGAATACAAACACAGGACAGACAGGGACAGATATATACAGGTCTTCAGGTTGATAATCACAAATCAGATCCAGATCCAGATACAGGTACAGGCGGGATATACACAGGTCAGGTCAAGATCAAACGGGTTATATACAGGTCAGGTACAGATCAAGGTCAAGCGGGTAATATACAGGTCAGCTCAAAATCAAGGTCAAGTAGGTAATATACAGATCAGGAACAGATACAGGCAGACAAACGGAGACAGGTAAAACTGAACTAGAAAGTCAAGTCAGGTCAGGTCAGGTCAGATCAAGATCAAGCAAGTAAACACAGGTCAGACTCAAAATAACCAGCAAGGTATGATGGGAATGGGCAGGTATATAAAGCCGATCCCGGACACGCCTCCAGCAGCACACTGGGGGAACTGTCCATCAGGCTAGTAACCCTTGCTGGGCAGGACAGAAATGCAAGGAGCAGGGTGTGGCTCAGTTAATCCAAACACAAGAATTAAGCCACAGTACACACACAAATAAACATCACTATTTCGCCAACTGCGAATAGAGCGACGTTCAGGCACGGACATTACACCTAGAATATAAGACATATTTTCAGTTGTTTCACAATTTTTTGTTAAGTATAAAATTCCACATGTGTTGATTCATTATTTTTATGCCTTTAGTGTGAATCTACATTCATGAAAATAGAGAAAACTTTAAATGAGAAGGTGGGGCTTATATACTATGGGTCCGCGGATCGCACTTCCACCCTTCCAGCGGTTTCGGGGATCGCGTCACTGGGAAAGGTATTTAGCAGGCGATTGTGTCGCACACGATTGGTTTTTGGCACAATTGCGCCTGTTTTGAAACACAAATCCGGTAGTTGGGTGTCGGACGATCTGACGGATTCAAGCAAACCCCGGGATTTAACTTAAAAATTGTGTCGCAAGTAATGCACTTACATACACTGGGAGGAAGATGGTGAACGATCAGGGAAGCGACACATTCAGTAAATGGGGCACACAATCTTAGTGAATCGGGCAGAGTGCATTGTCATCAGACAATGTACTTTCGGGAACTTCTCCGGACCAGGTAAGTAATTGTGCCCCAGTATGTCCAAACTTTTGGTCTGTGCTGTATATCACTGTTGGATAGAGTTCCACAGAGCTCTTAGTGATCCTTGCTACAGGACACATGACCTACTGCAGGTGTCTTACTAGAGGCCTGTAGTTCTAGCTACCTACAGAGCTTGCTTCAATTGCTGCTGAAGCAGCTTCTACCTTCTTCAGCCCCAAGTTCCTGGATCTGGGCTGTGAGCTTTCTTTTCCAGACTGCATCCAACCAGCTAACTCAGACCTCGGCAAATAGGACCTCTATCTAAGCCTGTTATTATTGGTGCGTTAAAATCTTGGAATAAAGGAACTGTAAGCTGATGTTCTACATCTTGTCTCCACATTTGATCCCTGGCTACCACTAACATCACAGGCCCCACTCTACCATTTACCCGGGACTCCCAACACACACATACTCTGGGAGTACCCCAGGGGGAAACCTCCATCATATAGCAGCCTTTTACTCTTCTTGAAATGTTGTGCTGGCCCTGCCCGGTGTGGTCGAGGTCTCTACCACCTGGACCAAGCAACAATGACAAGTCAAGAGATAGGCAGCCCCTAGTGGGAGGACATTGCACATTACCATACACTGTGAATGTGAAAACCACTTTATAGTAGTGACATAGTTCTAGTATATGATATAACTTTTTATCAATAGGGTCCAGCCACTGAGCAGTCGAAGCATAAAGTCTGCTGGTAGGTACTGATGTCAGTGTTTATGGTTTGTGTGAATCAGTCCAAGGCTGTGGAGAACCTACATAACTAGCAGGAAGCTACAGAGGTGGAAAAAAAAGAATAGGTTACTGTCCTCACAAGTCCATATGACATTTGCTGAGATTACCAAATAGCCAGTCTAATCCTCACACACGGAATATGAACAAAAATAAACTAAATATCTCAGGGTTTGTTGATGATGTTCTGGAAATCATCTATCCTGGAAAAAGTCACAACGTCTATGAATACTTGGGAAAAAATTATTTTACAGGCTGACGAGTAGAGAGTCAATGCCAGGAGGCCACAGATAAAGATCTATGAGTAGAAAAAATAGTCGTGTGGGGTTGAAGGCACAACAACGTTAGACATATGCTAGAAAACCAGATGACTTGACATCTGTCTGGTCTTGTGTCTACTGGAATTTTACTGCATCCTTACTCACTGGTTGGGATTGTTAGTAATATTGTGCAATGTGTCCATTTTATTTTTGTAAATGGGGTTGTCTGGTTGAAAGGACCAGGGAATTCTGACTTTATAAAATGTGTGATGTGAGGTAGGGATGGTCTCTTGTATAGTATATAGTATAAAAAATGTATACAGGTGTTGATGCTTATGCCTTGTGTCACCTCACACCCATCATAATACTGAAAAAACCCTTTGGGCAGGGGTGGCCAAGTAGAGAAAAGTGTACTTATAATGCTCCAGGCTCCCAATTTTCACATCAAAGGGTAATTACAGTCTTTGGCACCTGTTCCTGTTCAAAAGTAGAAAGTCAAGGGACCTGCATCTGTGGCCTCCATGGACCATCAGATGATGAGGAAATGTCGTTCCTTTGCTTGAGTTGGCTAAAGTGGGTTCTGTTGGCTAACTAACAAGTAGCTATATGTAGAAAATTGAGACAGAGCAGGTCAAGTACACTTTGGGTTATTTTTTTGTAAACCTTGGCCTCAAAAGGGGGTTTCCAAATTTCCTGGATATTGTCTCAAACATGACTGAACTGCCATTTGCCTAGATCATTTAGTTCTTCTTGGATATTACTCCTGGTCTCTGCATTACTACACCGGACCTGGCTCCCCGCTCACTTGTTTCCTTGTGGTTACATGTAGTACTACACCTGACCTTGCTCCCCGCTCACTTGTTTCCTTGTGGTTACATGTAGTACTACACCTACTACTAGGTTTCTTTTCCTGTCTATGTGCCTTATGTTGATGATCCCCTTCTTGAGCAATCAAAGCTGCTTGTTTGGCATCCTATATGCCACTTAGGTTATCTACTGTCAAGTGGACGTTTTTGTGCTGGCACCGCCCACCTGACAGAGAAAGCCTAGTTACCCAAAACTAACAGCGCTGATAGCTAGAGAGCAGTGAAGACTATTGAATCAACTCCTCTAATTTATGAAACAATGTCTATTCAAGAATGCAAAGCGTTGGAATTGGAAGTGTTGAAACAGTGAGATAAGGGTTAGAGAACAAGCCCTCTGATAAGTTCTCTAATCGGTTGCTCTGTATGAGAAAAAGGTGCAGGCGGCAGAGTAAAAGCAATTAAGAAATTTTTATTAAAACCTTTAGGAAAAGACTTTTTAGCCCATGTTGACAGAAGTGAAATACATATAAGTTTACATACCTTTAGGCTCTGACGAATATCATTCTGAAAACCTTCATTGTTAGACTATTGTGAATGATCTACAGTATGTGATTACTTTCCTAACCCCTTCTACATTGTTCTCACCTATATTTGAAACCTGAACATATTGCAATGTACAAACCTCACATGTTAATAATTACATCTGAAGCTGAACATTTCTATACAATTCACTTCTGTAACTAATAAAATGCGCATGAATGTACTTGACATAATATAATTATAATGTAAAAGATGATAGATCAACCATTGTTATATGCAAGAAAAAGAATATTTTGTATAATAGCAGCGTGAAGTATCATGGCTTCCGATGACTAGGTCATTGCCTAATTGTAGAGTAATGGCATTGTACTGTATATGCACTAACAATGTGCTGCTCTCCATGGTGCTGGGAACCTTGGCTTGAGGCTTAGCAAGTGGTGATGGTATGCACAGGAGCTCACACGCTACTACTACTAATTGGAAAGCCTATACTAAACTTAATATACATACATGTAAATGGAAATACATATAACTGTATTAGTTAAACCGTTTGAGCAGTTTTGAAATATAAAAATGCATAAAAATACTCTGATTTGAATTCTCCCTGTGTAATGTTATGTTTGTCCTCTGGAGGCGCTGCAGAGTGTTTGTAGATTCCTTTCAGGTTTCTGCACATAGCTGATTCGAGGAAGATTATTATCAATTTTTTGTCAAGAAAAATTTTTAAGCAATAGGGATTGCCCAAATCAGAGAACCAGTTTAAGGAAGTAATTTATTTTTATGTAATTATTATGTAATCATGACATCAGATAAAGAGTTATTATTGAGATTTTAATTTCTGTATCTATTGCTGGATAGGCAATTCATGTAAAGACAATAATACTACAATATTACAGAAAGATTATTTGGATAATTCACATTGTTCATTTCTGCCACTAGGTCGCGTTTAGTAGTTTACTGCATATGGATTTTTAAACGAAACCTACCATTTGATTTCATACCTTGAGAATGCTGCAGCTACACTGATGGAGAAACATATCTTGTTTAATCCCTAAACCAAGTGGTTTTGCTCAAAAAACAATTATAAAACTCAGGACTTTGCGAAAGTGGTGAATGTCTCAGCCATTGAAACATCACCAATTAGCTTGTTTCCTCCACAGGATTAAATTCTTGGGACAACCCCATGAAGATCAAAAATTAGGCTGGTCCTTAATGGTTAAAGACATGCACAGTTGGCTTTGCCAGAAGAGCTCCATTCTCATTGGAGACTCAGCCTAGAGTGATAATGAGAAGCTCATAGAAGTAGCACCTATAAACTCAACAGTATAATGTCAGCACAGGCTGAGAAACACAGACACATTTCTTTGGCAAATATTATTTTTATTACATTTAATATTACAGATTACAGGTAGCATTTAAAGAACGATTAATTGGTCACAGTATTGTCATCACCTCAAGCGCTTGTATTTTGGAAAGAGGCAGTGTCAAAAGCAAATGAGACACCTACACAGGTACAAGACAAATATTCTGTCTGATAACAGGATCCTCCCTTCTCTGTCATCTCCTCTGGTGTCCGCCTGAGGCTGAGGCATCAAGTGTGAGAACGAAGGGGAAAGTATTAGGAGGTATGAAGAGTTCATCTAGTCTGTTTAATCACCCGTAGGATGGCAAATGTCACATGTCATACCTGGTTCACATTTCAGAGAGATATTTACATTTATCTCATCTGTGATATTGGTTAACTATAAACAGGATTCATATACATATAAAGGTAATATATATATATATATTTTTGTGTCTACAGCTTTTAGATCTGTGTGTTCTACAAGATCTATGTGTTCTTCAAGATCAATGTGTTCTACGCTGTGCAAATATCTCAGAACTACATGGGGGGACCTAGTGATTGACCTTCAGAATGACCTTCTGAAGTTCACTAGAGAGCATGTTCTAGAAGAGTTTTGGGAGAATGTCATATGGTCAGATGAAACCAAAGTAGGACTGTTTGGTAGAAACACAACTCGTTGTGTTTGGAGGAGAGTGAATGCTGAGTTGCATCCAAAGAACAACCCATACCTACTGTGAAGAATGGGGGGCAACATCATGAGAAGGGGCTGTTTCTCTGCAAAGGGACCAGGATGACTGATCCGTGTACATGAAAGAATGAATGGAGCCACGTATTGTGAGGTTTTGAGAGCAAATCTGCAAGGGCATTGGCCGAGTCTTTCAGCATGACAATGATCCCAAGCACACCACCAGGGTAATAAAGGAGCGGCTTCATGAGAAGCATTTCAAAGTCTTGGTGTGGCCTTCCCAGTCTCCAGATCGCAATCCCATAGAAAACCTTTTGAGTTGAATGAAAGTGTTGCCCAGCGACAGCCCCAAAACATCACTTCTCTAGAAGAGATCTGCATGGAGGAATGAGCCAACATACCAACAATAGTGTGTGCCAACTTTGTAAAGACTTACAGAAACAAAGGACATGTAACAAAGTATTGAGATTTTCCAAGATTTTCCACCATATTTTGCAAATAAATTCTTTAAGAACCAGACAGAGTGATTTTCTGGATTTGTTTTCACATTCTGTCTTTCATAGTTGAGGTTCTACCTATGATGTCACTTATAAGCTCACTGGTTTTTAAGTTGGAGCACTTGCACAATTGGTGGCTGACTAAATACTTTTTTTCCCCACTGTACACACTGAACATCAGCAACAGCAAATCAGTGTCCTCTCCTGATGATCATTTCTCCTCTTCAGAGCTGATTCCAGCCTTTTTGCTGCCTCAGACAAAATTTGAGAATGCTGCCCCCCATCTCCTGCGATTGTCAATGACACAGATATTAATGACATCTAGTATCTGGTACCTTACTGGTGATGATCTGCTCCATCAGCAAGAGGACTTCTTTATGATTCTCCCAGCCATGGTTTATTTCTGCTGCCAAATGTCTTCAGCTTCATGCTGCACATCTCCACACGGCGCCCCTAAAAAAACAGCCACTTACAGTACGGATTACGTTCCTAAATATATATAATCCGCTGTTCCCTACATAATACATCCTTTACATAGTCCCCCAAATAAATTATAGTACGTACAGCACCCTGCTAATTATATACACACCCATTTTATTTATATACAGTTCCCCTAATTTATTTATAGTAGCCCCCATACACATACTCCTAAATTGAATTATATACAGTCCTCCATATAAGGCCACCCTATTTAATTAAAATCCAGCCCCTATATACAGATCCTCCATAGATAGTATACAGATTCATGCCACACACAGTTATACCTAGTAAACACAGTCTCACACAGTAATGCAACCCCCATTGTACACACAGCCTCCCCAGTATATAGACAGCCGCCCCCAGTATATACATAGCCCCCCCTGTATATACACAACACCCCCCAAGTATACACAGCCTCCTCCTGTATACCCACAGCCTCCCCCTGTATATACACTGCCTCCCCCTGCATACACACAGCCTCCATCTGTATACACAATTCCCGTTCCCCAAGTATACACAGCCTCCCCCACTATGTACACAGCTTCCCCCGGTATGTATACAGCCTCCTATATAATGTACACAGCCTTCCCCAGTATATACATACACAGCCTATACTAGAAATAAAAATAATAAATCAGCTACTTACCTCTGGTTATGCTCCCACACAGCCGCTGCTGTCCTCAACGTCTCCTCTTCTCCTGCCAAATGTTCTGTGCAGGGTAATTAGGCCAAACAAGCCTGCACCGTGCCACTCTGTATGTTACTCACTTCTGTGTTCTTAAAGAATTGAACACAATGGGGCTTATTTACTAAGGGTTCAGCTGCCGCATTTTTGTCAGTTTTCCAGTCTTTTCAAGGATCGCATAGGGGGCTGTGTCGCAAGCGATTGGATTTTGGCGCATTGGTGCCGGCGGGCTGTCGGATGATCCAATGAATTCAGACTAAGCACAGGATTTAACATTTAAATTTGTGTCGCATCCAATGCACTTACATAGACTGGGAGGAAGATGGTGAACTCCCGCGCACCTGATCGAGGAAGCGACACAAACAGGAAATTGGACACATAATCTTCTTGAATCGCGGCAGATGTGCATTCCGGCCAACATTCCGGATCGGGGATGATTGGGGCGGCAATGAGCGACCCGAATCACCCACATCTCATTCGCCCGTGCTGCCGCTCCCATCAGGCCTCGAACATCTGCCGCCTGCGGCGAGATTCTCATTTCGCCTCGTGGTAGATGTGGCCCTGCTCCTCTTATTTTTTTTTTTGGGGGGGGGGGGGGGCGAACGTCACCGGAGAAAGTATCCCAATGTAGCAATGCCACCTTATCCTCATTCCCCCTAATCTGATTTTCACTCTTAAACAGTGGTGTAACTTGAAGCTGATGGGCCCCAGTGCAAAGTCTGTGCCAGGCCCCTGACTTTAATATATGGTCTATAGTACTAGTCTATAGGGGTGTTCCAGTGCCGATTTGCATCGGAGCTGAGTGCACCAAAAAAAAATGCTTCACTCAGTTTAAAGAAAATCTACTATTTGATTTCTTGCATTATGAACCAAACATACCTTGAGAATGCTGTAGCTACACTGATGCAGGTACATATCTTGTTTATTCCCTAATTATGATGCTGAAAAAACTATTAGAACAGTCAGCACCTTGGGAAAGCTGGATTATTTAAGCCTGCCGTTGATAAACACATTGCAAGAAGCTTTCTGAACTGTCCAGACAGGACTAATCAACGTGATCTGGATCATTCATACACAGCAGCTGGGGGATGGTTCAGCGATTGATTACTTCTGCCTGTTAGGCACAACACAGTGATTACATCATTCTCTTAATGGGAGAGGAGTAGCGGCAGAGCAAGACAAAGGAGCGACAGAGCTTCATTATCATAGTTTTTTTTATTTTTTTCAGCAAAACCACTCAGCTCAGGGATTAAACAACATAGGTTTCTGCATCAGTGTAGCTACAGCATTCTCAAGGTATGTTTGGTTCATAATCATAATGCATGAAATAAAATAATAGATTTCCTTTAAGCACAATTGATCATTGAAGACCGTGAGCCATTCTTCAATAATCTGGCACACTCCGCGCTTCAGTGACATCACTAACATCACTATTAATAAAGGTGCCCCAATGTCAGCCAAATGTTGCCGCTGGCTTATTCATGATTAGCTCATTTATTTTTTAAAATGATCATAAGTTATTTTTTGTAAGCACTGGGTATTTATTTGAATGAAATGCAAACAGGCCTATGAAAGTGCCAGGGAGTGTGAAACAGTGGTGAGAAGGGGATGCAGTATTTAACCCAAATGAGGCTGGAAAACAAAAAAGGTTTTCCTGAAAAGCTTCTGCCCAATGCTGAATGCACATCTCTTGTTTTTGGTGGTAGGTTTCCTTTAACGTAAGGTGTGTCTGCAATTTGAAAGTTACATACGGCGCTCGGTCCGAATAAGTCAGACCATCCGACGGCACTCCCCCTAATTTGTTTTGGATGGAAGCCAGCGCGGCTGCGCCACAAAAAGGATCACGTGCGCCACAATCCAAGCACACATACTTCTTAAATACCTGTGCAAGCCGTTTTAGCCTAGAAGAACAGTAACAGTCCGACTAAATTGCACAGCGAGACCCTTAGTAAATAAGCCCCAATGTTTCTGTGAGTCGACTCAAGCAGGAAATAAGGGGTCATCAGTATAAAGACATCTATATTCAATACTACAATTTTGTCAATGACATCAGATCCCAGAACGCTAGAGCCTGATAGTTGGCCAGTGCAGAGACGAGGTATTTTTAGAGCCTATGCTTAATGCTTTTTCTGTGCCAGTTCTTTTCTGTAAAGAAAACAGTTTTATCTCACGCTACTTAACCTCACTATGAAAATTGGATCCAGACGGGGCGGCTGCTTCTCCAAGTCTGCTCTGCTACAATAATGAAGTACTCGCTTTCATTTACCAGGATGATTTATGGTAATTGTGATGGGTCCACTGGGCCTCAATTTGGAGACATGACATGGTACACAGGCCGCCATCACTAACACCTCATGTCTTCATGGACTTTTTAATTTTTTATTTATAAGACTCAGCACTAGATGCTATAAAATCACCACAAAACCAAAGACTGCTGATTTTCATATTTACTTAAGGAGAAGCTCTCATTTTTGGAGTTTTCTTGAACTTGTACTTCTTCAAACACTTAAACCTCTTCCAGGTCATACTAAGGCCAAGTTATGAGGGAACGTATCAACAATTTTCTCTTTTACTTATTAAAACCACATAGAAAAACATCGTTTTTTAAAATATATTTTTTATTACCTGAACATATATATATATATATATATATATATATATATATATATATATTCCCTTTCTCCTCTTCAGCCAAGACTCTGCTGGCTGTGGCTTAGGTTCCTTAAAGGGGTTGTCCACTTTTAGCAAGAAAGTGACATTGGGGGTCATTTACTAAGGGCCCGATTTGTGTTTTCCCGACGTGTTACCCGAATATTTCCGATTTGCGCCGATTGTACCTGAATTGCCCCGAGATAGTGGCGCACGCGATCGGATTGTGGTGCATCGGCGCCGGCATGCGCGCGACGGAAATCGGGGGGCGTGGCCGAACGAAAACCTGACGTATTCGGAAAAACCGCCGCATTTAAAAACCGAAAAAGTGTCGCTTGGGGAGCGCTTACCTTCACCTGGTCCGAGGTGGTGCATTCCGGCGCGATAAGATGACTTTCAGCGCAGCAGCGCCACCTGGTGGACGGCGGAGGAACTACCTTCGTAAATCCCGGCCGGACCCGAATCCAGAGCAGAGAACGCGCCGCTGGATCACGAATGGGCCGGGTAAGTAAATCTGCCCCATTGTTTGTATAATGAAAAGTTATACAGTTTTCCAATATACTTTCTGTATCAATTCCTCGCAGTTTTCTAGATCTCTGCTTGTTGTCATTCTATAAGAAGCTTCTATGTATACTTCTTGTGGATAAACAACCATCCCTGGTCATGTGATGTCACACAGGTGCACAGCTCGTTCTGTATCTGGTTATGTGATGTCACACAGGTGCACAGCTCGTTCTATATCTGGTTATGTGATGTCACACAGGGGCACAGCTCATTATATCCCTGGTCATGGGATGTAACACAGGTGCACAGCTTGATATATCCAAGATCATTTGATGTCACACAGGTGCACGGCTCATATATCTGGTTATGTGATTTCACAGTAGTGCACGGGTCTGTGCTATAACGAACCGTGCACCTGTGTGACACTGACATCACATGACCAGGGATATAACGAGCCGTGCACCTGCGTGACAGTAATGATGGGTCAGTGTTATCTATATAGAGGTCATTGTACAGGGAGAGGAGGAGATAAGCTGTGACATCATCTACTGTCAGTAGTGATGTAATGATGGATCAGTGTTATCTATATAGAGGTCATTGTACAGGGTGGGGGAGGAGATAAGCTGTGACATCATCTATAGTCAGTAGTGATGAAATGATGGGTCAGTGTTATCTATATAGAGGTCATTGTACAGGGAGGCGGGATGAGCTGTGACATAATCTATTATCAGTAGTGATGTAATGATGGGTCCTTGTTATCTATATAGTGGTCATTGTGCAGGGGGAGGGGTTAAGCCAGGGGGAGGGGTTAAGCTGTGACATCATCTATTGTCAGTAGTGATGTAATGATGGGTCAGTGGTGCAGGGAAGATTCCCCACCATTCTATTGTAAATTGTGGATTATGTGCCTGATTCTGATTCACATACATGAGGTTGTTATGAGTTACATATATGTATGTGGTTGTTATTAGGGTGGTGATATTGAGATCTCAGCTGGAAACTATTCTCATATTATTCATATTATTTGACTTAGTATTGCAAGAGTTTTACAATTATGGAAATATACAAAAAAATATATTTGATGGAATTTTTTAGCTTCCCCAGATGTCTGACACCCTCCTACCTACGTAGTGTATGTTAATGTTACCTGATAGTCCTGTGGTTTTCTTGGCAACTTTAACTCATGGAATATGTAAGGTAGAGAAGACAGAAAGATGAAATATCACGCCTTAAAACCTAGACATATTTTATTCACACCCTAAATTTTACACCCTAAAACCTAGACATATTCTATTACGGTTATGGTGAGCGCATTTGCATTTGCCCTAGTGGCTTGGGGCAACTGCATTTCTAGTAGGGACTGTCAAAAGATGAATAAAATAATTAAGAAAGCCTCCTCGATAGTAGGTTTGCAATTTGATCGATGGGAAAAACTTGTACAGTGCGGGATACTAAGGAAATTGGAAAAAATTAGAAATAATAGAGACCATCCATTGCATGGCGTGCTGCAGGCACAGGTCAGTGGTTTCAGTTCCCGTTTTATTCTCTTGCGCTGCAGGTCGGAGAGATTTAAGAAAACGTTTATACCGGCTGCTCTCGAGCTATCAAATATCGCAATTAGGGGTAACATATGAATGTTTTAGAAATTAAGATTATTGGAAATATGGGTTCCATTTTATTACTTTTATAATCTATTTAACTAATTATTCACTTATGTGTATTGGTGCTTTTATTTTGTTTTATTGTATATGTGTTCCCCTTTTTATGTGAGTTTTTATATATGTGCTGTCTTGTCAATTTTATGTATTGCTGAGGTGACACCTTAAATGCCCTTATGGGATAATAAAGTATTATTATTATTATTATTACATTACTTAGAATATTGATATTGCTCCTATTGTATTTTTAAGGAGGAATTAGTCTTACCTGTGATAGGTATTTCATAGGTCCATCATGACAGTGGTTTTAATACCTATTGTACAGTGTTAACATATACAGAATTCTAGATAGTAGATTTTAGTGGAAAAAAAACTTTTAAACTCTCTCTTCCTATCCTTTCAGATACCAATAGGGTAACTCCTGTAGTGCCCTTACGGTGGACTCCTGAAAAACCACTTATTAGTAAAGCTTACGGTATTCTCTTGTATTAGATAAAATAGTAGGGAATTCTGAGTTAATAGAGGGAGAAGAGCAATTAAGAATCATCATATATTAATCCTGGATATAAAGCCCTTGTCATTCTGTGGGACCCTATGGGTGAGAATTTACTATTTTTGGTTATGTTGTTCTTTTTTAGCATCCAATTTCTGTGGTGTTTTGCACTGTGATGTTATATTGTGGCCCACTATTATTTAATATATTTATTAATGATATAGAGGTAGGAATTAATAGCACTGTGTCTATTTTTGCAGATGACACAAGCTGTGTAGTGTAATACAGTCTATGGAGGATGTTCATAGGCTGCAGGGTGACATGGACAAACAGAATGTTTGGTCATCCACTTGGCAAATGAGGTTTAATGTGGATAAATGTAAAGTTATGCACCTGAGGGCTAATCATCCAAAGGCAAAACATGTCCTTGGGGGAGTAAATCTGGGAGAGTCCCTTGTTGAGAAGGACCTGGGGGTACTAGTAGATCATAAATTAAATAACAGCATGCAATGTCAATCAGCTGCCTCTAAAGCCAGTAGGATCTTGTCATGTATCAGAAGTGATATGGACGGGATAGGGATGTAATATTACCACTGTACAAGGCATTGGCACGGCCTAACCTGGAATATGCCATCCAGTTCTGGGCACCAGTCTATAAAAAGGATTCCCTGGAGCTGGAAACAGTTCAATGATGAGCCACAAAAATGATAAGGGGTATGGAGAGTCTCAGTTATGAGGAAAGATTATTTACACCTAAATAATATTGACATAAATGTCTTCTTCATCCAATCCCTTCCCTTCCGTGGTTGAACTTGGTTGAACTTGATGGACATGTGTCTTTTTTCAACCGATACATGGAGAGCTGTGTAATATTAAGGAAGCAAAATTCCAAAACATGAAATATGGACACAGCTCACTGAATGTGTAATGTTACCTTTCCTTAAGTTGTTAGAATTGACAGGACTGTCAAAAGAGAATTTATAATCCAGCTCTGCAGCTCTTGTAAGAGCTCTTAATAGGTCTTTCACTATGAGCATTGCTTTCTGCTCTCTGCACTGTGCTGCTCCACATCTGTATTGGAATTTCGGTTGGATACATACAGCAGTCACTAAGAGCAGAGGGGAGGGGCTATGGAACAGTTCACTGCAAAGAGCAGAAAGCTCCCAGGCTGAGAGACCTGCCCAGAGCACTTACAGGAGCTGCAAAGTTAGATTAAAAGTTCACTTTTCACAGCTCTGCTGCTACACACACGTAGTTATGGTTACATAGATCTTCAGAATCTATCCATAGCAATGTCTGAAGTTTATTATGGTTAAAAAAGTGCAGTCTTTTCACAAAATTACAAATTTACTGTTTGTCTTTTGGATAGAGAAATACTCTACATCCCCATAATATTGGATTAACTCTGAAAAATGTATCAGGATTTACATTAACTATGACTAACAGTATAAATGTGTAATGGAATTATTACAACCCCAAGTGATACAGTCATTATATTTTATAAGTATAGAATGACATTTTTGACATGTTTGCATCCAATGGGTACATTTTAGTCACGGTTCAGTTCTAAATTGTTACATAACTTGTCATGTTTGATTTAAGAATATTGTTACAAATTGAGACACGTTTTCAATCCAAGACACACCTAAATCAGACTCCTCCATGTGTCTTCGCTGTAAAGATAATCCCCAGGGGGTGTTGTGAAAATTTGGCTGATGTTCCGTGATCATAGTTATACAATATGTTATAAAATAGTCAATTACAAGAAATAAATAAATGGTAACCAATCAGAGCTCAGCTTTCATTTTCCCACATTTGTTTATAAAATGAAAGCTGAGCTCTGACTGGTTTCCATGGGTAGCTAGAACAGTTTTACCTCAGAATTGTGAAGGTAAATCTCCACCTGTGAGTGGACCTGGTGTTAATTTATCAGTCAATGTGGATTGTAGAGTTCACAATCAGGTCAAGTTCTGCGCACGTTTTTCATTGCACGTCTCTGTCTTCAAGGTTGTCCTTTAAAAATAAAAAGTCATTGCTGCCATAGAACTTGCCGGGAGGTAAGTGACCTCTTGTCTCCTCATGATATTTAGGTTCAGTACAGTGAAAGATATATGGTCAGTATTGGAGACAAAAATCTGTAACTAAGTTGTAGCGGAATGTAGCAGAACCTGGAGGATTGCACGTGAAGCCTGGATCTCAACACTTCCTTCAGGGCTAATTGAGGTCTAGAAGAAACCCTCCATACTTCTACCTTTTTAAACTACCAGTACATTGTCTTTTGACAGACAATAAATTTCGGTCACCGCCTATTCTCTAAACTGGGCTGACATGAAATTTGTCCTTTCACACCCTATGCGTGCCTAATCCTGAGGAAGACTTGAATAGGATCTTCTCCCACTGAGACGTCTACTAGACCTGCTGTGGAAGGAATGGACCAGACATACCTGTGAAGTTCAAGAGGTGGTTGGATAATAACTCAAGTATAGGCTGGTGACAGGTCTACTCTGTATAAACAATCTGAATGTATGTATTAATGGCAGTCCATACACATGATATATGCTCCCTGACTACACCATAAACATTTACATACAGTTTGGCTGCGAAATAAGCAGCTGCCAGATCATTTTGGTCATACATAACGGGGGTTATGAATATCTGCCACAGCCTTTTAAACAAGATGTTTTGAGCGGCACCGTGTATATACCGATATTCGGGTGCAGGTCTTCTTAAGAGGTCCGACAGCGACCCTAATATGTAGTAGTAAACAATTGAGAAGCAGCACTCCGGTATTTCCACTGAAAAAAAAAGTTTTATTCCACCAAAATAGTGCGACAGCCTTTTGTCAGGTCCCCTGGAATAGAACATATTCCTAAATTACCTAGCTTAAGGGAAACATGGTGACATCCGCCATTGTCATCTCTTAAGATGTCGTAATTGTGATTCATTGCCAGAACATTGCTACAAGGTATGAGGAAAGGCAGGCTGAAAGTAGAGCCAAGGGGGTGACACTGAGCGCTGGTGGAGAGAATTTGTATTTTTTCTTTCCATCTATAACATTTATCTGGAACTTTGACATTACTTTTAAAATACAATGGCAAAACATAGCAGCTTTACTTGAAAACAGCACCACAACTGTCCATGGGTTGTGTCTATTATTGCAGGTCAGAATTATTGAAGTGAAGAGGAATTCTGCAATACCTGACTGCACCAGTGACCAGGTATGGTTCTCTTTCTGGATGAAAGCAGGCTTGTTTATTTCTAATCTTGAACAACCTCTTTAATCCCTTATTAAAGGGATTGTCTGGGATCCTCAATTTTTTCTGGACCCTAGTGGTGTAAAAATAAGAAGGAAATAATACCTTGTTCCTCGCCTCCTGTCCATTGTGGTGACTCCGTGCTTCGCCATGCATTGTAGGTATACAGAGGCTGAATGGTGATGTCACATTAACAGAGTGCACCTGCTACGAGCTAAGCCTGCATGCACCCAACTAGGAATTTAGGACGTGTGCTAGCCATATTTTCTAGCGCATGGCTCATGGAAACGGCCATGGATTCCACAGTTCTTAGCATGGCCAAGCAGTCTTCTATTATTGTCATTGGTATGTAAACATCACTCACCCTCGATAACTGCAAATAATGGTCCACGGGAAGGTTGTTTGTAGCCCGTGAAATTTCACACGTTGGGAGGGGCATTTATTATTTTTGGTTATTTGGTTATTTTTTGGCACCCAACTTATATTAGAATTATATTGATATTTATAGGACTTTTAGCAGGAGAAAGGGGTCTTTTCTATGTTTTCCTCTCCCCCCTCCCTCCCCTCCCTTAATCAGAGAAAGTTAACTCATATTGAATAAAATATTCAGTAAACATACATCCAGTATAGAAGCCGGACTAGATGATATATATATATATATATATATATATATATATATATATTAAATTACTACTTTCCTACATCTCCTACTTAGGCTACATTCACACGACCATATGATTTCTCCAGTCCTGTATTTACGGGCCGCATGAGCCCGTATATACGTGACGTTTTTCATCCGTATGCAGCACGTATTTAACCCGTATTATATACATGCCCATAGACTTTAAGGGCATACAGAACTGAAATACGGGAGACAATAGGACATGCTCTATATTTTTATACGGCCAGTATATGGTACGTACACTCCAGTGTCAAAAACGGCAATATAAATGGTTGAACGTATTGTCCATTGAAATGAATGTGGCCGAATGTAACACGTAAAAAAACGGTACGTATACGGCCGTTTTTATACGTCCGTGTGAATGTATCCTTAGTCTGATTCCTAACTGATAGTTTTAATGAAATTTTCATAGTATAAGAGCACTGGATTTTAAAGGAATTCAACCATTAGAAATACTTACCGCCACTCCTTTGCATCTTGATCTTGGCGCTGTTCATCTCTAGTCTTGACACACCCTCTCCACCTCCCTCTTCCATGCTGGTATCGTGGTAGTGATACAACGTCACATGAGAGATGTCTATAATTAGCAGCCCGGAGCACCGGACTTCTCGCCCCCACGCTCCGTGCTGCTAATTATAACTTTTTCTTGTCTAGTTGATCCTGATGTGTCAAGATTAACGATGGATAAAGCCGGGATCAAGATGAAGAGGAGCGGAGGTGAGTATTTGTAGGTTTTTTTTGTTTTTCGAGTGGTTGATTTCCTTTGTACTGTGTATAATAAAAGTTACATTTTAGTGATAAAAGGGGTAATTTAGCCCTACAGCATTTAACTGTGTGTCAAAACATGAAGCTGAACACATTTAATAATGACAAATTAGCATCAAAAGAAAAAAAACAATGGAAAACCAAAAGAAACACAGAGATCTGACTATGATAAATGACCGCCGTTGGGTTGTGTTTTGTCTGTGGAAACACTGCTCTTTAAGTAGGCCCTAAAACTACAGTAAAGGGATAGAACCTCCTAGTGCTGGATTCATAGGAACCGATAGCTACAACTTGAAGGAAGTACAATGAGACAGAACATTCTTAACAGTAACATTGAAACAATGATTGAACCTGAAAAAATGTCAATGGATTAAGACCATGACCAAAACAAGATCCAGAGCCATACAATAAATAAGGAATTTTTCAAATTTCTGGATCCTAAAAGTTTGACACAGTCAGTGGACCAGCATCAAAGTCCAGGAATGTGGTGAGTAACGGGTTTACGGCTTGTTTTAAAGTTTAGTTGTTGCTACATCAAGGTCCTTTTAAATGTATCATTTTTTAGCATATAAATAGTTGTGTGACCACAACATGAGCAGAATTAGCACATTTTACCGTAAAGATGATTGTCTACAATTTCAGGGAAATAACACATGAAGTCTCCAATGTTTTTTTTGGAATATTTTCTCTCTCTTTTTTTTTTTTACAACAAAACAAAACCTGATCCATGTACTGGGCATGCTGTCCTTGTTCCCTGGTGTTCGATACGTAGCATAGTGTGGGTCACTCAGTCCATTTCATTAGAAATATGAGAGACCCACGTTTAAATAATACATCTGTGCTCGGGAAGTGACTCTTTTTTATGGAAAGGATTAATTTTACTGTATACGGAGAATATACAGAATATTCTGCATACAAAAACAACTAAATTAATTCCACCAAATAGTATGAAGTAATATGTAAACTCTGTTAGAATGTAATAATGGGAGGCAGAAGCAATATATATTCCTAAAGTAGGAAACATAGGCTAGTCGAATGTTATAGAGCAGGAGGAGCTGAGCTGATTATTTACAATACCCTATCTGCAGGCAACATGTTAAAGAGCAAGAGGAGCTGATGAGATAGGTCATAATGTCCTATCTGCATGCAGCATGTTATAGAGCAGGAGCAGGTTAGCAGATTATTTACAATGTACTATCTGCAGGTAGCATGTTATAGAGCAGGAGGAGCTGGGGAGATTATTTATAATGTCCTATCTACAGGCAGCATGTTATAGAGCAAGAGGAGCTGAGGAGATTGTTCATAATGTCCTATCTGCATGCAACATGTTATAGAGCAGGAGGAGCTTAGCAGATTATTTATAATGTCCAATCTGCAGGCAGCATGTTATAGAGCAGGAGGAGCTGAGCAGACTATTTATAATGTCCTATCTGCAGGCAGCATGTTACAAAGCAGGAGGAGCTGAGAGGATTATTCATAGTGTCCTATCTGTAAGCATCATGTTATAGAGCAGGAGGAGCTGAGCAAATCATTTATAATGTCCTATCTGCAGGCAGAATATTATAGTAAATGATTGTACTATGTACAATGATAGTTTCTTTTCTCTAGGATGTTATGGAGCAGAAGGAGTTAAGGAGATTGCACATAGTGTCCTATCTGTAGGCAGCAACTGAGAATACTGCACATAGTATCATATCTACATGCAGAATTTTATAGATCGCCTGGCACAGAGAAAATTGTACATAATGTCCTATCTGCATGCAGCATGTTATAGAGAAGGAGGAGCTATCTGCAGGCAGCAAGTTATAGATTATATTAGCTGAGAAGAGTGAACATATTGTCCTCCTGGTATGTACTTTAATTTGTCAGAACTTTATTTAAAATAAATGTGACATTAGATTGTGGAAAAGACTGTACATGGACTATTGACTATTGGATTGAAAATTTCAAACATGGCCGACCTCTTACCCTATGTTGACAGTCATTGTTTCGGTAACACAATTGCTCATTTTTAGTTTCACCTGACAAATGATTGTTTTGGTGGAAATCCTCCATTGTAAGAAGTGAAGACTATTGTGTGTAGGCAGCCTGAGAGACCTGGATGTCATTGCCTTTGTTGATCTGCAGGTGAATCAGGTTCCCTCCAGTCATGACATGTATATAAGGCGCTCGCCCGTGCTGTATTACCTTGCAGACTACATGCTGAGTACTAAGCCGTGATAGTGTGATGATAAAGGGCAGATTACATCTCATGTATGCGGTGCGTGTGAGGATAAGTATTGCAGCGTGTTGCTCAATTGGCCTGGGCTTACTCTTATGTAAGCTGGTTACTGTGACTCACCGCATACAGTCACCATGACACATAGTAGTGGTAAGACAATAGCAATAACCTGACTACTCGCCATATGTATCTGTGTATAATGCTTATGTCTTACATGCGACACTCCCTTCACATCCTAATGTTGTTACTGTACAGAATATTTTATCTTCATATAGAAAAATGTAAACATAAGTGACATAGGGAGAATGAGGTAGTTACATAACAATATGGGGCGGTGTTCTTGTGTCAAACCACAAGGCTAGGGTGACCTAATACACCGACATAATCACCTATTGGTCATGCAGTGTTGATGTTTTCTATATTATAGATCTACTTATTAATATTGTACTTGTTCAATATCTATCCCCTACAGGGGTGTAACTAGGAGAGGCAGGGCCCCATAGCAGATGTCTGATTGGGGCCCACCACTTAAAAATACATTTACATACTTATAGAGGTGGTTTACTTAAGGACACCCGACCCCTAGTTAAAAACTGACCCTTTTGCCCACTGTGACCACTGGTGACACTCTCTGGATGCTTTACTATAGTCCCCGACTGCAATCAAATTTTATTGATAATCCTGGGTCCCATTACAGCAAAAGATTTTGAAAGTGTCACTGGGGAAAGTGTCATTTTGAAATTTGTCAATTGTCACTCAGGCAAAAAAAAATTTGTCTGGAGCTACAATTATAAAATATACAGTTTCGAGTTACATACAAATTCAACTTAAGAACACACTTAAAGAACCCATCTTGTACGTAACACGGGGACTGCCTGTATATATAAAAATTCATACACACACATTTATACACTTTTAAACACATACACACACATATAGAGCATATACACATCACATATAGACACAGCGCCGCATATAGATGTACAGCATATATACACACATACAGTATATACAGACACCATACACACATACAGCATATACATCACAGATACAAGCACACATACAGCATATATACATTACCTATAAGTTATATACATATTAAGCTGTACGATGTGCAGCATGATATGTATATAATGGGGCACATCTTCCATACTCTAGTGTCAGTTCAGATGGCGGGGGCTCCAAGACACAGTGGGCCCCATAGCGGCTGCTATGGCTGCTACCACTGTAGTTACGCCCCTGATTCCCTGTCTACAAAATAGGTACTAAAAATCTAATTTCTAGTCTAGAATACACCTCTGGAATCAGATTGAATGGAGCAGAGGGAGCCCTATTCACCGTCTCATAGAATGGAATAAAACACTGACAGAGAAGACGCTTCTGTATCCAAAACCAACAAATGTACACAGAACCAAAATTCCTAGGACACCCTTTCATTTGGGAAACAAAAGGAAAATACCTCAGCAAGTAATTGGTCAGGGGTCCATCCTTTAAACTATGTCCGGAACAGGGACGCCTTCTTAAAAGCCTCTTTATCGGTTCAAGGATCAAGAGTTTTTCCAATGTGTAGGCGGTCATGTACAGTAACAAAGAAAAAAAAATTGTCTCCCAAATCAATTGCCATAATAAGATTTCTAATTCCTCTTGTGGTTCAAAAGTTATCAACACAGAGATTCTCATGCTAGTTCATAACAATGGGACCCAGTGTCTTCTGCTCTGTGTTCAGCACAATAGACATCACGTCAAATAGCTGTGCATCACAGGGAACATTCTCCATTAATGAACCTTTCTCCGTTATAACTTTTAAGCTGCATCGAAACTATTGAAAATATCCAACAATTGATTCCTGAGATAATTCCAATATTATGTTACACAACCAACTTACCATTGGAAATATTTGTTCTTAATCCAATATGGCTTTCAAGATGGTGGCTATGTTCCAGACATAGGCTAAATGATAGGCCCATTACTCGCTGGGGTATACAGATGTATAATTTTCCCCATGGGACTGTGATTTTTGACTCATCGGGGCACATTTACTAAGGGTCTTGCACAGGTATTTAAGAAGTGTGTGAACTGCTACTGTGGCACACGCGACCCTTTGGTGGTGCAGCTGCGCTGGCGTCCATGCGTCACAAATTAGGGGCCGTGCCGTCAGAAGGTCCAACTGATTAGGACTGAGCGCCGTATTTAACTTTCAAATTGTGTTGCACGCCGTATGTTAAAAGTGCACCACAAAAAAGGTGGTGAACTCTGTCGGACCAGTGCAGGGAAGCTCCAGATTAATGATTTTTGGCCCATAATCTTAGTGAATCGGTGCACGCAGCATTATACTTGGACAATGCACTTTTAGTGAACTATCTGAATTTGTAAGTAAATGTGTCCCATTGGCTCGAATATATGAAAACCGGTGCAATTTGCCTCACTCATGAGAAGTTTGCGCCAGATAATCCAATAGTGTTGCACGCTCTTTGTAAATCTGGTCTGTTTTCAGAATGTGCACACAGTTGCACTTTTTTTTTTGATCCACTTTGCTTTATGCTGTTGAATTGGGTGGCAAACTCTGACTAAGCATTACCACGCCCCTTTAGGGGCACAGTTTTCTAAAGAGTCGGACACAGTGCAGCCACAACACAAAACTAGCACAGACACTTTACAAATACCTGAAATTGTTCTATAGAAAGCTTCTATGTTTACTTCCGGTGGACAGAAATCTGACCATGGTCACGGCCCATTAGTATCACAGAGAATAAGCAGAGCTGTGTGATGTAACGAGCCGTGCACCTGAGTGACCTTGGTCAGATTTCTGTTGACTGGAAGTAAACATAGAAGCTTTATATAGCAGGACAGCAAGCAGAGATCTAGAAAACTGTAAGGAATTGGTACAAAAAGTATATTGGAAAATTGTATGACTTTTTATAAGATAAATAATAATATTAATTTGCCAAAATGGGAAGACCCCTTAAAGTATACTCAGGATAACAAAATAATACATTCTCTAATTCACTGTTATTAACAAAAATACGGCATTTCACAGATATAAGTCCATCCTGTCTCTATCAGTCCTGGTGTTTACAATTTGGTTGCCCCCTGGATCTAACTGTGAATCTTCTGACTATGGTTGGATTCTTCACATGAATAGTTTCTCTAGTCTGCACACTGCAGTGCTCTCTGCATCCTGCTCCTCACCCACCCTGCATTACAAGAGCAGCTCAAACACAGGCACTTCCTGCCAGCAAGCTGCAGTGTGCAGAGACTTACTCTTACAAGCTACAGGCAATATAAGGTCTTTATCTAGAGGTGGAGCAAGGCATATAGTATAGCTGACTGTGTGTGTTATAGGTGAGTTAGCAGAGCTGAGATTGTCATTGTGTTTTATATCCATCTCATGGATCTCATCTCTGATCTGTCTCATCTCTCTTTTTCTATGTGACATAGTAGAATGTTCAGAAACTAAATAAAAGTGTAGATAAACCCTTTTTGCTCTGGCTATGGAACCTCTGGAAACAGTTATACAGGCCAACCCCGATATACACACATGATACTTACAAAGATGACCTGCTCCTCTCCATCACTAGCCCTCACACATGCCTCCCAAACTTAACCCAATTCCTGGCCTGCTTCAGGACTTAGAGTGAATATGGACAAATCCTTGAATCACTATGTTTACATATCCCAGCTAGGACTAAAGAAGCACTAGTGAATTCCTTCGGTTTTAGGATTCAACCACACTACATCACATATCTCGGGATGCGCCTATTGAGCCACCGGTCCACATTGTTCCGCTAGAACTACACACCACTAATACAACAATTCCAAATAGATTTGGGAAAATGATCGAAGCCCGCTCTCTAGGCCGTATTCTTACAATAAAAATGGTGACTCTACCACGGTTCTTATATCTTTTTCGATCCTTACCCATTTTAATCACTGTAAAAACGGCCAAGCTTCACTCACATATCTCCAAATTCATATGGAACAACAAACAACGAAGCTTTGCATTTTCTACCATGTTCAAACATAAAACCCTGGGTGGTATGTCACTACCCAATTTTGCCATTTGCTATAAAGTGGCCCAAGTGGCCCAATTTGCCTCGATAGATGTTCCCATAAACCCACCCAGATGGATGTGGCTTGAATCCCAGCTAATCCATCTATTTGCACTTCCAAGCCTGTTCTGGATGACCTTATTGCGGACCATTTCCCCCTACTTCAAAGTTTGGCGCTCTCTTAGATTCCAACATAAATTGCAAACTAACCCTTCTCATTGTTACCACTATTTCATAACCCCTCATTTCCCCCAGGACTAGAACTGGGGATAGAATTATTTCCACACATGACCACTACAGTGTATTATAAAGTATAAGACTGCACATACTTTTCTGATTATTACTGCTATTATGTACTAGTTGTTTTTGCAGTAGGATATGTATAAAGTGGGGTTGTGTTTCCTGGTATTTCCCAGCCTTGCAGCAAGTAACATTACTGTGAGAAGATGTACAGAATGTGTTCACAATTGGCCTTTAGCTGTCCTCAGAAGAACCCAAGCTGCATGGTGGAGGACGTTCCTTGCTAGTTAAACAGGTTACACAACATATCAAGTGATCGTGTAAAAATGTATATACAGTATACATGTATACACATAAAGGCAGCACTCATAAACAGTTAATTAAAGAGGATTATCCATTTATTCACCCAATCTTACTCAATGGGACCATTGTCAAGCGACTTACAAAGGCAATACAACAACAGAGATGTGTTTTCAGAGCAGTTTTGAGTCTTTAGAACTTGTGCATTAATCTTATTGTCTGGGATACGATTCCAGGCAATAGTTCCAGTATGAGAGTCTTAAAGATGATACAGAATTATAGAAGACATTAGTCTTTAATCACAACAGAAGAGAGTGCAGTAGACCAAGATGAGGTCAAAGCACACATCTGTGTAGTTTAAAATCCACAATTCTGTAGCTGAGCATCTAGAATTATGAACTCACCTTTCTTGCATGGTGATTCCCTTGAACATTATATATACATTAAAGGGGTTATCCGAGTGTATCAATAAATTAGGGAGGGGCTGGGGTGGGCTTTTTCAAAAAAATAAACGTGTACTCACCTCCTCCATCGGTGCTGATGTCCCGTGCTGCGGTCGGTCCAATGTCTATTAATGGTAATGCAGCTGATAAATCTCTGCCTGGGAAGGAATGTTAATTATTGCAAGCAATCAAATGCATGCAAATCAAATACCTTTTAAGGTAGATCCAGTGGTAGGTGCAGCTAACATACTTAAGGATAGCCATTTTTAGGGCTAATCCTTTACTCCCCTCTACTCTATCTTTGCTAGTCTTTAATCAGGGTAATATGCTAATTTTCAAAAGAGGCTACTGGGTGTGGAGTAGCTGGAGCTGAGGATACTCCACGCCCCAGCAGCCTCTTTGATTCTCCTACCCAGACATCCTTGTAGCTACGCGCACCCATCTGTGTTTTGCGCACCCATCTGTGTAGCTTCCGCATGCGCAGAACTCTGGCTTTCCGGACAAGTGTGCGCAGCTCCTTGTAGCTGTACACTGAAGATGTCTGGGTAAGAGGATCAAAGAGGCTATTGGGGCGTGGAGTAGCCATGCCATGTAGCCTCAGCTCCAGCTACTCCACTCCCCAGTAGCCTCTTTAGAAAATTTGCATACTACCCTGTTCCGGGTGTCTCCCTTTTGATGTAACTGTAAGGGAGCAACCAAGATCAGTGGAGGCGGTTGATGAATGCCATAGAGTGGTATCCGTCACCAACAAGCCTGTGACATCCAACGAATGCATCCTTTTTTTATGCAGTAGGAGGCAGGATGAGAAATACATTTACTACAGCTTTTTCATCCTGTGTTTCCAGCTTTATGATATGTAGACTGAATAGGGAGGCCTTTGTCTGACAGTTGTCTATGCAAACGTTCAGCATTTTTTGCTGTGAGTTGAATCATGTGAGTAGCTGTGTTATGTCTCAGACACCCCAACTACATCAACGTGTTTCTCGAATACCAAAAACGGATGTCATTTTTTAAAATGCACTACACTTGTTGCAGTATAACACATCCAATTTTAGGAAAATGAATAGTTATGAGTTTTGTGGGTAAGTTTGTCTTCATATTTACATTTATTCCCTTTCTCCTCTTCAGCCAAGACTCTGCTGGCTGTGGCTTAGGTTCCTTAAAGGGGTTGTCCACTTTTAGCAAGAAAGTGACATTGGGGGTCATTTACTAAGGGCCCGATTTGTGTTTTCCCGACGTGTTACCCGAATATTTCCGATTTGCGCCGATTGTACCTGAATTGCCCCGAGATAGTGGCGCACGCGATCGGATTGTGGTGCATCGGCGCCGGCATGCGCGCGACGGAAATCGGGGGGCGTGGCCGAACGAAAACCTGACGTATTCGGAAAAACCGCCGCATTTAAAAACCGAAAAAGTGTCGCTTGGGGAGCGCTTACCTTCACCTGGTCCGAGGTGGTGCATTCCGGCGCGATAAGATGACTTTCAGCGCAGCAGCGCCACCTGGTGGACGGCGGAGGAACTACCTTCGTAAATCCCGGCCGGACCCGAATCCAGAGCAGAGAACGCGCCGCTGGATCACGAATGGGCCGGGTAAGTAAATCTGCCCCATTGTTTGTATAATGAAAAGTTATACAGTTTTCCAATATACTTTCTGTATCAATTCCTCGCAGTTTTCTAGATCTCTGCTTGTTGTCATTCTATAAGAAGCTTCTATGTATACTTCTTGTGGATAAACAACCATCCCTGGTCATGTGATGTCACACAGGTGCACAGCTCGTTCTGTATCTGGTTATGTGATGTCACACAGGTGCACAGCTCGTTCTATATCTGGTTATGTGATGTCACACAGGGGCACAGCTCATTATATCCCTGGTCATGGGATGTAACACAGGTGCACAGCTTGATATATCCAAGATCATTTGATGTCACACAGGTGCACGGCTCATATATCTGGTTATGTGATTTCACAGTAGTGCACGGGTCTGTGCTATAACGAACCGTGCACCTGTGTGACACTGACATCACATGACCAGGGATATAACGAGCCGTGCACCTGCGTGACATTGGACAATGCACTTTCTGTGAACTCCTCGGACCAGGTAAGTAAATGGGGCAAATTTACTTACCCGGTCCATTCGCGTTCCAGCGGCGGCTTCTCCGCTCTGGATTCGGGTCCGGCCGGGATTTAATAAGGTAGTTCTTCCGCCGTCCACCAGGTGGCGCTGCTGCGCTGAAAGTAAACTCATCGCGCCGGAATGCACCGAGCTGGACCAGGTGAAGGTAAGCGGTCCTTATGCGACACTTTTTCGGTTTTTAAATGCGGCGGTTTTTCCGAATACGTCGGGTTTTCGTTCGGCCACGCCCCCCGATTTCCGTCGCGCGCATGCCAGCGCCGATGCGCCACAATCCGATCGCGTGCGCCAAAATCCCGGGGCAATTTAAGTACAAGCGGCGCAAAACGGAAATATTCGGGTAACACGTCGGGAAAACGCGAATCGGGCCCTTAATAAATGACCCCCAATGTGTCCCTTTGTATTATGCAGTCTGAGTTTTACTTGGAAACACATAGCGAAACGGCCCTGGATCTGAATTATCATAAAAGACAAATATGTTGAACAGGGCTGGCGCCATCACTGGGCATACATGGGCAAGTGCCGGGTCCCAGAGTTTCTGGGGAGGCTCACATAAGACTGTACATAAGGAATCCATGTTTTAGTTTCTTATTTTTAATGGCGCCATGTGAGTTTACTGAAAAGGGGCTCACTGAGGCTCTGTCTCCCTGGAGCCTACTGAAACCTGGAGCCGACCCTGATCTTAAAGATGTGACTGCTATAACAAAAGCAATAATTTCTCATCAGCAGCGACAGTGATTAGTTACTGCCATGTATCTACTCACCCTTGGAGAAAGGATAAAAAGCATCTTTCTTCAAAAAGTTCCCATCAGCATCCAAGAAATGATTGGGGTTAAATCGTTTGGGAGTCTCCCATTGAGTTTCGTCATTTAGAACAGATGAGAAGAGGGGAATCACTGTGGTGCCCTAAAGTATAATGTAATAAAATGAAATATGAAGCTATGTCCCTGATGACAGACAAGGGATGGTCTATGCAAACGTTCAGCATTTTTTGCTGTGAGTTGAATCATGTGAATGAGCAACTACATCAACGTGTTTCTCGAATACCAAAAACGGATGTCATTTATCAAAATGCACTACACTTGTTGCAGTATAACACATCCAAATTTAGGAAAATTAATAGTTATGAGTTTTGTGGGTAAGTTTGTCTTCATATTTACATTTAAAATATACTCTTGGGCAAGTTAGAATACTGAAGTGATAAATTGAGCTAATTTGGGGGTTAATGACCTTCTTTATTTGTTTAGATTTTTTTTTAAATGCGTTTGTGCTTTTACTATATAGTCGTATAGGGGGGTATTTATCAGGGCTTCAGCACCATGAGGAAGCCGACCAGGGGGTGTGTGGGTGTGGTGGTGAGTGGGCCGGTGCAGGGCGTTCCTGTGTCTGTACACTGGCTTCAATACCAGGTAGGGCCTGGAATACAAATAAATGCTGCACAGGTGGCCACCGTATACATCAGGAGGCCAGGGCTATCGTATGGCATATTATAAATAACCCCCATAGGAACATTTAAACTAAATTATGACATTTCAGATTTTTTGTATTTTATATTACAGTTTTTGACTAGAACTAGGGAATCAATGACAGCATATGATATAGTGTGAATCAGTGATTCTAAACAACCACAGAACAAAAGGTGATCTCCCTTCAATTCTTTGCTGATGGGCAAATTTCTGTTTTTATTACTAATGTTACTGCTATCATTTTTTGCAGATGGAAAGTGCTAAGTAATCTTTATACATAAGTCTGACTAAATCAATAAAGATGGCGCACACGACACAATTTTCTGCAGTCAGAAGATAAAATCAATTGAATCAGCATCAGAGTCGTGGATCTGGCAAAAGAAGGAGCCGCGTAAGTGCAGAACATTGATGCAAGTACATTGACTCGTCATGACTCGAGAAACTACCTTAAGATCAAGCTCTTCAAGGCAGAAGCAATCAAGATTGAATTCAAGAAGAGCCTGTTATTTATTGGAAGTCATGACCTTTGCAGAAGTCACTAGAAGATATTCCAGAGTGATTCTACACGCAGGTAGTATAAGGGAGACTTATAAAAGAAATGAAATTAGTAGTAAACGTCTAAGTAGACAGGTACTGGGAAATTTAAAGGCTGCTCCCACCTTCACAATAAGCTTGTCTTTTATTTTTTGATTATACAATCAATAAACATTTCTTTTGACATTTTGTGTTTACAGCTCCAGTACAGACCTATGCATCTCTACAGTAAAAACTCTATGTAGTCTGATCTTGCAGTCATATAGTCCTCTCTTTGATCTGTTCCTTGTTTCTTGCAAACATACATTCGATCATAGGAACAGACTACAACAAGCATGTTTTTTGTTTGTTGCCATGAACACACAAAGATTTGATGGGCCAGAAGAAGACAGACAATTACTTTTGTATTTTATTGTGTTTATATTATACATTGGGACACATTTACTTACTCGGTCCCTGCGCGATCCCCAGACTGTCCGACGAGGATGAACTCTGCCGCGATTCATGAAGATCGTGCGCCCAATTTCCTGCATGTGTCGCTTCCCCGATCAGGTCCGCCAGAGTTCACCTTCTTCTTTCTGGTGCATGTAAGTGCATGGCTTGCGCCACAAATTTAAATGTTAATTCCCGCCCGTAGTCCGAATCCGTCGGATCGTCTGACGGCCCACCCTTCGCGTGAAAGCCGGCACGATTGCGTCACAAAATGATCCCGTGCAACACAATCCCCCAAAAGTCGGGAAACCCAACAAAAATGCGGCCGTGGGACCCTTAGTAAATAAGCCCCATTATATTCAGCAGATCTGGAAAGGAAAAAAAAATTGTGATTTACACAGCGTCAATCCCACTTATAATTTTGAACCATAGTGAGTCCTCCGACCCCTTCATGGCCAGTTTGTGTCTTTCTGGTAATGCTGCTATTTTTTTTAGCCAATACACATTCACTCTGGGGTTGAAATGTTTATTCGTTGTTCATATGTCCCAACAATGAGGAAAAAATGTACAATGGTTCAGCCATTTTTTAAGAAGTGCATTGGTCAGCACCATAAGTATCTATAAATGCACAAATACTAAGTAGCTCTTAGGTTTTGTTTTGTATGACTATGGCTATATGGATATGGAGGTTGTTTATGTCGATGTGCTATCCCTGGACAAATTTCCCTGGCTTTGTGTTAGCCAACTTTGTGTTTGCCACAAAACTCAATGCAGGCCCTTCTCATGTTTGCGGTTTAGACCGTATTTTCTACTGTCATTGATGTGTGAGTGGAAATCACACAACAATGACAGACAGGTTTCAACCAGTATATCCGTTGTTCACTTCTTGAGAAATCACTCTTTCATGGGCCGGTAGGGTTGGTGTTGGCTATTAGGGTTATTTATTATATATAGGCACTAGGTGTATGCAATGTAATCCCTACCCCTCCAGCGAGCCGGATATATCAGAAGGCCTTTCTCTGCGCCAGTTCAGGCTTGAACGTGCACATGGTTTGGTAAGTAAGTAGGTGTGGGCAAGAACGCCTCTTGCTGGCCCACTACACCGATGGCTGAGCCCTCGGGCATTGCGCCGGAAATTGTGATTATTTCTGGGCTTCTACGCGACCCCTGAAAAATAACCCCAATTGAGTTCTATAAAGAATAATATATAAGGGGGGAAATAATGAAGCAATAGAAGAATGTCTGCGGTATCACATTCCAGAGATGGTGAAGCATAAGTGAGAGTTGGAGGCTCAGATACTGGGGGATGCTATTCTCAGATCAATGGTAAGGAAGTAAGTTCTCCTTATGGAGAGTTTGTCAATTAAGGCCGTGTGGAGGTTCGTATCTATTGATGCTCCACTAGGGGATTCTGGGAAATATCCAAATATGTTTTCCAAGGTGGGACAAACCAGTTCCCTACACTGTACTGAAGAGACCCAACTAGGTCGCAACCGTGCTGTCTACAGTTGGGAGTCTGTTCCTTCTGGAATAGATATACTGGTTTGGCTTAATCTTACATCATGTGATTAGGCTTCTTGTAAGTCATGCTTGGTGTTAATGGGGCTGCCTTTGAAGGTAGCAAATGGAGGCATTGGGGCATATTTATCAGGGCCTCTGCGCCACATCAGTGCTAGCACTTGCGATTATTTGCCCCAATCCACCACCTTCATGCCATTGGGGCGTGATGGGCGGGCACGGCCGGGCGAGCAGAGGACACGGCCGGGACTGGGAGGGTGGGGTGTTACTGTTCCCGTGCTGGTGCACTCGCTGCTGCTGCCGACTTTTCACAGGGCAGGGCCTGGCGTAGAATAAACAATGCATGGCACTCAGCCCAATACATCAAGAGGCTTCAGCTGCTGGGCTGGGTTATCATATCCTGGAGCATGAGCGCTGGAATATGATAAATATCCCCCATTTTCTACCTTGGAAAACATATTTCCATATTTCTCAGATCAATGTCACATAGGGTAGTAGTCAAAACTGGCAGGAGATGTACGTGTAGCAGCACTGTGGAGAAATGTGTGGGTGACATGAGAAGTTTAAATTGTATTCTGAGGTAAATGGGCAACCAGTGGAGATGCTTGCACATGGTAGATGTGGCTAGTCAAAAAGATGAGCCTACTGCTACTTTCAAGATAGATTGTAGAAGGCAGAGTTTAGTAAGTGGAAGTGTAGTGAGCTACAGTGATCAAGGTAAGAATGAATCTGAACAATGATCTACAGTAGGAACGGGCACGGACAGGGGCGCAACTACAGGGGTAGCAACAATAGCAGCTGCTACAGGGCTCTCAGTGTCAAGGGGCCCCGGCATCTAGAGTATTGGGTTTGTATTGTGTGTGAATATTCTGTATGTGTGTGTGCAGTAAGTATATATTTTATTAGTATGTGTATATGGTATTGAATGTATGTGTGTATTTGCTGTATGTGTGTCTATATATAAAGTCCAGCTCCCCTCCCCTCGAACCACCCGGTGCTCGAAACCTCACCTCGAACAAACGATGTCCAGCCCTTTCCTGGGATATGGTTCCATTTCTTTATTTCTTAAAAACTTGATTAACAGTAGTGTATAAATTGTAGCAACAGGTAACCATATGTACATACCTACGCGTTTCGCCTTAAGCTTAATCATGGTCTGACCATGGTTAGGCTACATGCACACGATGTATGCCCGCCGTATCGCTGCTCACTCCCAGACACTCCACAGGAGTATACAGCGCTCGGCGCCGTATTACATAGAAAGATAGGACATGTCCTATCTTTCTACGGGCTACGGAGCGGCACAGTGCCGCACGTGTGCGGCACCGCACCGCTCCTGTACAGGGCCGCGAGCCCATAGAAGTGTATGGGGGATGTATATCGGCCGTATATACGTCCCCCATACAAGTGTGTGAATATAGTCTTAAGCTGTAAGGCGAAACGCGTAGGTACTGCTGTTTGTGTATATGATGCATGGGTGTATATCATAATGTATGTATGTGTATATATGCTGTATGTATGGAGCATGTGTGTATATATACTCTGTGTGACTGTAACGCATACGTGTGAGTAAACTAATGTTTTTTGTTTTTTTTAAGGGGTAAGTGGAGCCTCATAAATACTGAAATGACCTACAGGTAGCCATGCATGTGAGGGCGTTGGGAATACAACATAAACGTGCGTCAGCTGTCTCAGAACACTACTGTTAACATCAGTGTATTCAAAAAAGTTAAAAACAAATTAATATAAATCACATGTGGCTATTCTGTTTAGTGCTGAGTACTGTAGGTCATACATGTGTTTGTGTACGGTATATATTTTAGAGATGGTCTTACGTCTTGGAGACTTTTTATTAGCTGGACGCACCTGTTTTTCTTTTTCATCTGCCTCACCCCTACCTATGACACAATGTAAGTTGTCCTCCTAACTATGACAGCAATGCTAACATGTGCGTACAATACAACCAGAAACAATAGTGCAATGAGTCACAGACAACGAGACATCCACAAACTCTTCTTAACGAACTTTGGGTCTGGAGAGAAGACTGTCAACATTCAACAGCAGAGATGTTTCATGTACACATAGACGGTCACTCACAAAATGTCCGGCCTGGTAAGATTGATTTACTGGCTGCGAAATGTATCAGTTCAGGCATCTAGGGTGTAGGCAGTTTAGCTGGGTGCCAACATTTCAGGATGCCAAAAAGTCATAACAGAAAGATCAGTAGGATATCAGATTCCTAATGACATCATAAATAAAGTTCTAGGTGCTGGGCCAACTTTGTGTCGTAAGAGTACTTAGTACATTTTGTATTAGGGAGAATTTTCACACTTAGACATGTGATGAAACAAGCACAAGATCTTCTAAGAGGACATTTTTCCTTAAGGGAAAAGGGAAAGATGATTTTGATTTTCCGGGCAATAACATGAAGCTATTGCTGGCACATTCAGGAGGTCGGAGTTTTTAAGTTCTATTTTGAGAACCTTTACTCAGCAATCCAAGTTTTTTTTATTTTTCAGGACCCCGAAAAATTTGAACTAAAACAGCATTTGGAAACGTTCCATCCCTCAGGGTTTCCAAGTTCTGAGAACCATACGCTTTCCACGGGATTGATAAAACAACTGAATAAAAAATAATAGTAGATAGCTTGAAGACATTAACCAGCGAGGTCTGTTTTCTTTTACTTCCAGAAACAGGCTACATCTGTCTATCAGCTGTCTCCGGGATGGCTGATCATGCCTGTCCAAGTGTATGAAGCTAATTGTAGTACCATATACAACCTGTATATAGATGGGGCACTGTTTTCAGAAAGAATTGGGGAAACCCTACTATCTATATTAGGACCATTATTAGTTTCTACAGATGTATGACCCTGCGTAAGAAGAGACAGTCATAGGAGGCCACAATGTGGATGAATTATTTATTCTAGTATATAAGGTCACTCTCCCATAGGGGCTTGATTGACATGCTATTCCATGCTACATCATGTCAAGATTGGTCCACACCTTGTGCATGCTCTGTACTCTATACTCCTGGCTACATCACAGTCTACACGAAGCATGTGCAGATATTCATGGGCTTCTCAAGCTTTAATACAGTTTACTTAGTCTTCAGAGGTGCATACAATATGGTGTACTGGGCATGTACACAATTTTGACCAGACTTAACATGATGTTCTGTGACACAGAATAGAAGCGTGTCATGTAGTCTGGATAGACATGGTACTCTATTCATCTCTATGGCAGAGAGAGAGAGATAACCAAGCACATTATTTGGCTACATACACTGCAGTGCACATGCCGATATGTTAATCCATTCATTTGGGAAACAACAAATCCCTGTTATATTAATCCGTGGGGGGTTCCCCTGCTGGAACTCCCACTAATCAGCAGGTTGTCTCCTCTCCATGATTGGTCAGACTGGCCAACCTTTAGAGGGCCCAAGTTCCAACCTATGTTGGATCCCATAGATACAGTAGAGGACATCATAACCTGGAGGCTGTTTAGGTCTATTATTTGGTGTTGGTGGTGGGGGGGTTATGTGTGTTATCTCTTCTCTTTTGGAAAGTTGCAGTGTCAGACTGGTCAACTTCTGGTGGGCCCAAGCTTGAAGTTATAATGGATCGTATCGATACATTAGAGAACATCCTAATTTGGAAGCTTGTGGGTCTATTATTTGAGGGGAGACACAGGTTAACAGCTGTCTTTTGGATTTGTGCAGTGTCAGACTGACCAACTTCTGGTGGGCCCGAGCTCTAACTTATACTGGATCCCATAGATACAGTAGAGGGCTTCCTAATTTGGAGGTTGGTGGGGCCTATTATTTGGGGGGTGATATAGGTTACCAGCTCTCTTTTGGATAAGTGCAGTATCAGCCTGATCAACTTCTAGTGGGCCCAAGCTCTAACTTATACTGGATCCCATTGATATAGTAGAGGATTTTGGAGCCTGGTAGGGTCTTTTATTTGTTGGATGATGAAGGGTGGGCGCCTAGTCCGAAACTGGATAGATAATAACTTTTTGTTATAAAGTGTGTATAAAGTAATTATTACAGTTGCTACATCTAGGGTCAGGTGGGTAGAAAATATATCAATATTTTCTAGTGCAGACTTTCCATATTCAAACCAAGGTTGGATAAAGGTAGGTCGGACAAGTTCAATCTTTGTGTTTTTCAACCTTCTTTGCTCTGTCATTGAATAATAATCAATAAAAACAGTATAATAATAATAATCTATATAGGAAATGATGAAATGAAACAACATAGTATAATATAGGATTCATATCATGATTGTCTTTGTAGACAAAGCCAGAAGGCAGACAGCTTAGGTTTTGTCATTTAAGAAGCTGGGAATTTCAGCCAGACCAATGTGCACTAATCCCTGAAGCTTTGTGCCATTCATCCCTGAGCATATATCTGCCGTCTTCATCGCTGTTGCCATGTAAGACATTACTGGAAGGTAAGAAGCATTCATCTGATTTGTTGGGACAAGATTCAGATTAATAACATGGTGGAGATTATTCTGTTACTATGTAGATACCAACTGAGTTGCTATGTGGATACCGAGTGGAAGAGTTGGCTGCTACATAATCATACTAAAGTTATTGTAACTTTTTAAAAATGTCTTATTTACTATTGAAAATGTATAACACTAAATATAAACTGCACAAAACACTATTGCAACCTAATACAAAATACAAAAGGGCAAACCATGTATAAAGAATAAGCACTGTCTGTGCTCATATAGACAGAATAAGAAGTACCTTGCTCTGCCCTTATATAAAGTACAGTATTGGAGCAGAGGTGCTGTGCTGTGCCCATTTATGCCAGATAACAGTAGTAACACTGTGCTGTCATAATGTACTAAATGAAAATGAATAAAAATTTTTTCAGTTGAAAAAAAAAAAGAAGTGCCACTTTATATATTCATATATCATAAAGAAGTGAACTATGATCTTAAATACGGTAAGTAAAGCACAAAACGGTATGTATTATGATGGCTCCATGCAAACATCATACACAATTCAGTTTTCATTAAATTAATTGAAATGTTTTATTATTATATTTATTATTATAAAACATCTTTGTATTGTGCCCCTTTATAAAGCAGAAATTAGTCCATCCTTGAAGGCTTTAGATACAATACAATAGCATCTAACAATTCGATACAAACATTTGGCTTAACAATAATGATGGAGAGTACATGGCACTCGGAATGTGGATGGGCAATAGGAGATTCTTGGAGATTTTTATTTTCTAGTCTTCAAAATGTTGCATCATAAACTTCCTGCTGTATTCATAGGCTACAAAGAGAGCTCCATTGGCCGGGAAAGCTCTGATGAGTGTAGGCTTCAGGCCAGAGTATAAGGCCACAATACCTACAAAATAAACATGTGATCACTTTATTAAAAAGGTAGGAGACACCCCAACATCTTGTGCCTGAGGGGTCCCAAAGACAACTCAGCATCGTAAGACAACTTGTTACAAGGCAAAAATTTTATCTACAAAATAAAAAAATGATGTTTTTCTACCCCGACATCTACTGTTTGGAGGGAGTTCACCTTCCCCTAAATATGTTAGATGTGTATTGGCCGCCATTTTCAACTATAAGGAGGAGATTTATGGTGGCTTCTATGCCAGAAAAGCGGTGTAGAAGCCCTGAGAGAATCGCAATTGCTAGCAAAGCAACAACAGTTTTGACTAATTCCCCCAGTGGGGCATGGCTGACAGGTGGCGTAGGCCGGCACGGGGCATACAGGCCCCACACTTGTGAACTCACTGCAGCAGGCAAACTTTTACAAATGAATGTTCGCCTGTTGCGGGAACCTTTACCTGCTGCGCAAACTTATCTATTGTGTAGATCAGTGATTTTCAACCTTTTTTGAGCCGCGGCACACTTATTATACTTAGAAAATCCTGGGGCACACCAGCAACCAAAATAGCACAAAATGACACTAGAACAGTCATAAAAGGCCTCCCTTTACTAATAAAAAACCCCTAGCGGCCTCCCTTTACTATGAAACGCTTCAGGAGTATTTTGCTACATTATTTTCCCTTTAAATCAAGAATAATCAAATGGGTAGTTTAAATATCTGATTTTTTTCATGTCCTGTGGTTTGCTGTATTACCCTTACCCTTCCCTTTTGTGCCTTTGGGGGTAATGTAGGATTGTTTTCCTACTGCTATGGAAGAATTATAGGGGTAATACCTACCTACAACTTCCTTAACGACCAGTAAAATACATGCCACAATAGGGCCTACAACAATGACAACAACCTGGTGTTGGAGTGGCACCATGTATTACTTATCACACCTGTGAGGATTGACCAATGTTCTTCCACAAACACAGTGACAAGCCGCTTGTTGAGGCAGCAGAGACTGTCACAGGGATAACAATAGAGGGTGCAGAGCTTTTTGTAAAGACACCATTATATAATAAATCTACATATGTTGTACATGATCCTCTAGTCTGTCTCACCAGGCAATTGCCAGGTTTAGCATATATTTGTCTTCATTGTCTTCAGGTCGCATTGTATAACGTCGGCTTTGGTCCAATTGGTACTCTTGGTTGCCTTTTTTCTAAAGAACTCATGTCGGACATGCTGATGGAAGACACCAATGAATGTTTTCTGTCTTTCGGTTACCGTTATTTTAACCGGTTGAGGAAAGCAGACATTATGTTTCAACTAGTCTGTCACATAAAGAAGCGCAAAGGAGATACATGATAAAGCAGTTTTTTTTTTGACTCGTGGTACATAGCTAAAAAACAAGTGAAGCTGAAAACATCACTCAGGACTTTTTTGAACTTGTCCGCTAAGAAGGTTGAACTTTGGACTTTCGGTGACAATTGTTTCTAATCAGCAAGAAAACACACTTTATCTTTTTCTTTATTCTGAAAGCTTAGCAGACAATACACGTACAAATGTCCCCTTGAATAACCATAGAGAAACATTTTTCTTGTTTTCGTACCTTTCACTATCTAATTGTCTGCGCTAATGACAGTACTTGTGAGCTTTATGATAAAGATATCAGTAGTGTTGAGCGGAGGATAAAACCCTGACCATGTAGTTAGAGGTATTCCTGCCAAGCCACATCGGAGTAACAAGGACAGGGGATGTCAAATTTTGAAATTTTTGGTTTTAAGGAAAATGTTATCCTGATGGTTCTCCAGCCACATCAGATTTTGTATTCCTATGCAAAATATGAAATGATAATTGTTCTGATTTCCTAAGGGTAATTTAATACTCCAAATGAAGCACATGGTACCCCCCCGCTGCTCTATTATTCTCAGAGGTGTTAACTCTGACTTCTACTTCGTCAGTGGGCAAAGCAACCCGGTGTCGAGACTGGCCACGCCTCCATTTCATTGAATATTATGGACCCGCTGTGGACTCCCCGCCGATACAAGTGATGGGGTTTATTCCTTTAACCCATTCAATAGTTAGTCCAAGGCAAGCACATGTGAATCCATGCTCTGTGTGTCTACAACCCAGCCCAACAGCTCATTGTGTGGAGGCATGAGGGGGGTCATTTTACTAAGGGCCCCGATTCGCGTTTTCCCCGACGTGTGGAACCTCCGAATATTTCTGATTTGAGCCGAATTGTACGAATTGCCCCGGGGATTTTGGCGAAAGCGATCGGGTTTGTGGCGCAACGGCGCTGGCATGCACGCGACAGAAATCGGGGGGGGCCGTGGCCGAACGAAAAGATGACGGATTCGGCAAAACCGCGCATTAAAAAACAATTGATTGTGGTGTCTGCGAGTAATTTCACTCCCCTTCATCCAGATAGGCAGGGTGTATTTCGAGGCACAATTCCAGCGGACTTCAGCGTCAGCAGCGCACCTGGGGAGGCGGAGGAACACTACCATCTACATTCCCGGCCGGATCGAATCCAGCGCAGAGGAACGCGCCTCTGGAGCGGAATGGGCCGGGTGGTGGGGGTAAGTAAATTGCCCCATGAAGTTGAATTCAACAGGAGGAGGATTGCCAAGTAATCCTGGGAACACCTTTAAAGGGCAACCTACATCCACGGATCTCCCTAACAAAAGTTTCTCCGATGGTAGATTCCTGTTTCATTTCACCGCGCTTAGTGTGTTGTGCGATACGCCTGAAATCCCGTCTCTCACATAAAAACCTTTAATCTTGTTATGTAAAATGATGAAAGAGGCTACTGGGGCATGGAGTAGCTTTGCCATACAGATAGGAATATACAGCTACCTCCGTGGCACCAAGATACTGATTGATCTGTCTACCAGGAATCTTTACTACCCAACTCCCTCCTTCGCTGCACAGGCTTTGTCCTGAAGCTGCCGATATGCGCATTGCACTTAGAAGAGAATGAAGCGGGGACATGCAAATATCAGGAGCTTGGGCACGGCTATTACGGAAGCCCGCTGGTTGGAGGCGTGTCGGCTGTCATGTTCAGCAGGCCCTGGGCAACAGAGCCTAGTGGGCCCATTGTAGTGAACTCATGTTGCAGATTAAGAATAGAGAACTTAAACAGTCCCGTTCCCTAAATTTTCCAGTTTATCATCCCAACAGCCACCTCATAGTGATTATATACAGCCGATCCATGGTTAGATTTATATACTGAAATGCAGCTGTGTGGGATCCCCTAGCAGAATGGGCCCGGTCTTGCACGTGTAGGCTTGGTGTTGGCATAGGCCCTGTAGGTAGGAGAGATCAATAGGCTCTTGGGGCGGGGAATGGTAGGATGGATCTATTCAGGCACTTGCCTTTACTCCCGTCCCACATGCGCAGGTTACTCCACCCCAGTAGCCTTTGCTGATCATTACATATAACATAAAGATGACATTGTAGTGAAATTCCTGTTATTAAGCCTTATTGAAAACACTTCTGGGTGAGAATTAGATCAGGAACCTACCTAGATTGTGATGGTGTTTCCGTAGATTAGTTCAGGTATTCATATCGAGGCTGTTATATACAAAATAATGTACATGGATTACACAAGTACAGGCAGTCCAAGTCGAAATGATACTTTATTAATTGTAGATCCAGGACCAAACAAATTTGGCCCCAGTGACAACTTGGAGTTTTTTGTGTAATGGGACGAAGAGAATCAATACAGTTCATGACAACACCTTAAGCTGATTATGACAGGCTGGGACTATTAGGTTAAGTAAAGAGTCAGAGACTTCACCAGAGGTCGAGATGTTTTGTCTGTAACTATGGTGTTTAAGGAGTGTCGCACTGGTTTCGAACGCATCTTGCTACTGTCCGACATCTTAGATACAGCGGCCTGTTCCCTGCCAGGTGTTCAGTTAAGGTTCATGATTAAAACTTCATTTTATGTAACCTGTGCCTGCTTCCTGTCAGCCTAATTCACTTTGACATTTAAGGAGAAGCCAGCTTGTCCTCGAAGCTTGCATATAATATGACTCTGGAGCCACGTATCATCTCTTCTCAGCAAATAGGTATAAACAATATCTGTGTTCCAAGGTCATCGAGAACAGAAGAACATTAACCCCTAACGCTCTGCGCCGTGAGCTATACGGCGCAGAGGTATAAGGGAAAGTATGAAGAGGGCTCACGGGGCTGAGTCCTTCATACAGATGTGTGGGGTTTTGCATTTTGACAAACCACAAACCCCCACCGCTAATAACCGCGGTCGGTGATTGCCATCCGATCCCGGTTAAACATTAAACGCCGCCCGCAAAGTCGAGGGCGGCGTTAAAGACAGGCGGCGCGCGGGCGCCGCCTCTTTTTTTTCGACGCCACAGCCACGAACGTCATCGGGGGGCGGCGATCCCCGGTTACAATGGTAGCCTCGGGTTATTCTCTTGGACAGAGGGCTACATGTTTATGCAGGTTCGTTACAATGAGCCAGTGGCTCATGGAATGTAAGACCGCACAAACGCCATATATTGACATACTGTAGTATGGCAGGTATATGGTAGGAGCGCTTGATCTCTAGGGTGATTTGACCTAGATGGTCTAAAAATAGCTGAAAAAAAAAAGAAAAAAAAAAGTTTAAACAAATAAAAAAACAGTAATAAAATATTTAAAGTTCAATCACCCCCTTTCGCCTTAGAAGGATAAAACACCTAAACACAACAGTAAAAATCACAGACATATTAGGTATCGCCGCGTCCCAAATGCCTCCCAGATCTATAAAATATACAAACGGTTACGGAGGCGGGTGACCTCGAGGCGGGAAATGGGCGCCCAAATGTCCGACCCGAAATGCGAACTCTACACCTTTTTCCATAACATAAAAATGAAATAAAAAATGACAAAATGTTCGCACCGCCCTCCAAATGGTTTTAGCAATGAAAACGTCGATCATTCGCAAAAAAAAATGACCCTCACACCATTTCCGTGCGCCCAAAGGTATGAAAAAAGTTTATAGCGTCAGAAGATGGCAAAAAATTTTTTTTCTTTTTCTACACATTTCGTAATTTTTGAAAATGTATTAAACCCACAATAAAACCCTATATTAAATTTGGTATCACGCGGATCGCCACCGAACCAAAGAATAAAGTAGGCGTGTTCTTTGGCGCGAGAGTGAAGCGTAAAAACTGAGGCCCACAAGACGTTGATCACGAGGTGCGTTTTTTTTTCAATTTTCCACTGTGGAATTTTTTTCGCTCGCCGTACACGGCATGTAAAATAAATAAAGGACGGGAACGTAAAATTTTGTTTACGCACAAAATGAGCCCTCACACCGTCTCTGACACCTTAGTAAAATGAAAAAAGTTATGGATTTTTGACGTTGGAGGAGAGTGAGGAGAGCTGAGAGAAATGAGCCGGAAAACCATCCGTCTTAAGGGGTTATTCACCTTTTTTCACCAGAATTGCTGATGTCACATAGCTTTGCAGTTTATACTATTCACACCCCTTTGAGACTCTTTGTCTGAATAGATAGTAGCATTTTTAATTCTTAAAGGCAGGGAAGATTTGACAAGAGACTTGATTAGTCTTGGTCTCTAGTTCAATCATGAAAAGGGTTTAATTAGGACTCACTACAACAGTCAAGAGGGCTGTTGGGGGCCCGCATAAAAACTCCCTAACCACTATGGGTTTGTGTACGTCGGGTGTCCTTAAGTAGGGGACCACCTGTTACCTGCATACAGCCATGATCTCACCTTTGTGCTACTCTCCTTTCGCATTTTTTGTTTCAAATTGGAAATTTCAATGGAAAATCCTATTCAATTTTATAGAATATTCTGGAATATGGATGAGTTACATTTTCTGTATTGGGGCTTTACTATTAAAGGGAAACCTACCACCACATATCTATCTATAAAGGAAATAGAGTGTAGGTGGAGTTATAGGAAGTGAGGATAACCCTTTCAAGGGCTAATCCTCAGTCCCCAATCTTTGATAACTTTTCGTGGGCTCATATGTAAATTTTCTAACGGCTACGGGGGTGTGGAGGTGTAATAGCTGGGGGAAGCTACACGGCGCGGCCACTCTATGCCCCAGTAGCCTCTTTGTTCCCCTACCGAAATGTTCGGTGCACAGTGATCCTCGTAAGCTGAGTTGGCTCTTGTTTGAGCACCTGCTGTCTGCGCATGGCAGTGGCTCGGCAGAACGGGCCTGCTGTTCTGCTGCATGCGAACGCTGGCCAGCTTCTCAGACGAGGCTATGTAGATAAGAGCGAGCTGCGTGCTGAACATATCTGGTAGGAGGAACACCGAGGCTACTGGGGCCGTTGGCTAGTAGAGCGCGTGTTTGTAGCCTCCAGCTCCAGTACTCCACACCCAGTAGCCACTCTAGAAAATGTATATAGAAACCATAAAAAAGTTATCAAAGATTGTGGGGACGCGAGGGATAGCCCTTAAAAGGGGCTCTCCTCATGTCTATATATCCACCGATCTTAATTTATAGGTAGATATGTTGGTGGTAGGTTCCTTTAAATAAATACAAATTTTGTAAACACTAAGGCTAATTCACAATGACGTATGAATGCGGGCGGTAGATACGGCCGATATACGCCCCCATAGACGTGTAATTGGGCGGAACGGCGCCCTACGGGAGCGGTGCGGTGCAGGACGGCGGCCCGTTCGCTCAGTACCCGGAACAAGATAGGAACATGTCCGATTTTCTTTGTCTATGTTAGTACGGCGCCGTGCGCCATAACTTCCTGTTGAGAGAAAGAGGGCGGGGGGGTTGGGGTGAGTGCCAGCAAATCATGTCTCCCCTGTGCACTGCCCGGTTACGTCAGGGCGGGCAATGGCAGTGTGATGTCGCCAACTCTTGTTAAAACCCACTTCCTTATCGTGCACACATTTTCCAATAGTATTATTGTTAAAGATTTTATATCCCGTGGTGTTTTCGAGTACGTGGGGTAACCGCCCATAAGATGCTTGCGGTTATAATAAGAAGTGCCCCTTGAAAATAGTAGAAGGAAGACACGAGTCTCAGGAATTAAGTTGCATTTCCACATGTGGTGTGTAGTAGCTTAAACCACTGGTCTTCTCCAATTGGTCTTAAAGAGTTCATAACCAACCGTCCTAGAGTTGATAGAACAACTAAAACGTTTGATAACATAGATAGGATAGATACTTTGCGACATAATGAAAGGGAGCAAAAGCCTTTTTCCAGAAGTGGAAAATTTTTGCTAAAGAATTTAGTAGACAGGATATACGTGGAATTCATGACTCCCTTCCAGTTACTCAATGGTTTATGTCAAAGAGATCTCAGAGGTAGGGATTGGGAGGACTTATAGCTTAGTGGGGGGGACCGGGTTTCTGTGGGGGGGGGAGAAATGCAGGCACCGGGGGGGGGAAGGGAGGAATGTTTTGTTTATTTTTAGGCGATTAAGGGTTTGTATTGTTCAGATGATTGGTCATTTGCGGACACAGAAGAGTGCGATATTACACAAGTGTCATGTAATGATATGAAAATATTATGTAATGTTTCAACATGGCAAAGCTGTCGTATGTTATTTTTCTGATAATGTATAAATGAAAATGAATAAAAAATTTCAGTTGAAAAAAAAAAAAGACCGTGCCACGTGATATATTCATAGATCATAAAGAAGTGGATACTCTGATTTAAATACGGTAGTAAAGCACAAACGGTTCTGTTTATGCTGGCTCAATGCAAAACAGAATACACAATTTCAGTTTTTTCATTAAATTAATTGAAATGTTTTCTATATATTTATGCATTATAACAAATCTTTGTCTTGTGCCCTTTATAAAGGCAGCAAATTAGTACATACTGAAGGCTTTAGATACATATACAAATAGCATCTAAACATGGCGATTACAAACATTTGGCTAACAATAATGAGTGGAGATAATGGCCACTCGGCATGTGGATGGGCAATAGGAGATTCTTGGAGATTTTAGTTTCAGTCTTCAAAATGTTGCTCATAAATTGTCCTGCGTATCATAGGCTACAAAGAGAGTCCATTGGCTGGGAAAGATATGATGAGTGTAGGCTTCAGGGCCGCGTATTAAGGCCACGGATATCCTCCAAAATAACCAAGTGATCACTTTATTTAAAAAGGTAGGAGCTCCCCAAACATACTGTGCATGCGCGGGTCCCAGTGCAAACAGCATAGTTACGACAACTTGTGACCAGGCAAAATTTCTCTCCAAAATAAAAAAATTTGTTTTTCTTCCGGACCATCCTACTGTTTGGATGGAGTTCACCTTCCCTTAAATAGGTTAGATGGGATTGGCGGAACCCGCCATTTTTTTCAAACTATAAGGAGGAGATTTTGTGTGGCTTCTATGCCAGAAAGCGGTGTGTTAGAAGCCCATGCGAGAATCACCCAATGATAGCAAAAGCAACACCAGTTTTCGATCTTAATTCTCAGTGGGGATGGTGGACAGGTGGCGTAGGCGGTAGTGGCGTTAGGACGGCACGGGGATACAGGCCCCACACTGTGAAACTCCATGCAGAAGGCAAACTTTTTACCAAATGATGTTTCGCCTGTTGCGGGAACCTGTACCTGCTGCGCAAACTATCTATTGTGTAGATAAATTGTGTTCCTGGTCATAGAGAATGGCGTAGAATAAGTGATGCGCATTAAATATAATGTACCTGTGTGAACATAATTTTCAATAAATGCAGCCAAGTTGTCCCTTAGAAACGAGACTGTTGCTCTTGGATACGACCACCACCACATCCGGGCATCTGTGGCCAGGCATGCATTATTGAGTCCTGCCCGACCACCTGGATTCAGCATTTATTACCACAGGATGGCTGCGGGATATGCTGTAGTTCTCAGCCAATTCATATTCTAAAACTATTAATTTCTTTGTGCAATCACTCCAGCAGTGGTGGTCATATCTAAGGATACAATTTTGTTTCTAAGGGACAACATGGATTTATTTATGGGAAACTATCTTCACAATGGTAATTTTTTAAATAACATCCAGATGAAGAAATGTAGCTATATGTTGATGAATTCAATTAAATGTCAATGCCCAGATAAGAATACCCCTTAAAGAGAACCCGTCATGCAAAATAACCCCCTAATCTATGAAACGCTTCAGGGATATTTGCTACTATTTTCCCTTTTAAATCAAGAAAATCAATGGGTAGTTTAAATATCTAGATTTTTTTCATGTCTGATGGTTTGCTGCGATGTACCCTTCCTTCTGCTTTTGGGGTTGCGGGGTAAGTAGGATTGTTTCCTACTGCTATGGAAGAATTTATAGGGGGTAATAAACTACTACCTTCCATACGACCAGTAAAATACATGCCACAATAGGGCTACAAATGACAACCCTGGTGTTGGGTGGCACCATGTATGTACTTATGCCCCCTGTGAGGATTGACCAATTCTTTCCAAATACAAAGTGACAGCGCTGTTGAAGCAGCAGAGACTGTCCCCAGGGATAACATAGGAGGGTGCAGAGCTTTGTAAAGACACCATTATATAATGACACATTTTGTACATGATCCTCTATCTGTCTCACCAGGCATTGCAGGTAAGCATATATTTGGTTTCATTGTCTCAGGTCGCATTTGTATAACTGTGCTTTGGTCAATTGGTACTTTGGTTCCTTTTTCTAAAGAAATCATGTCGGACATGCTGAGGAAGACACCAATGAATTGTTTCTGTTGGTACCCGTTATTTTACTGGGTTACGAAGCGACAGTATGTTCAATTCTGTACAAAGAAGCTGACAAAGTGAGCAATAATATAAAGCAGTTTTGACTCGTGGGTTAAAGAGCTAAAAAACAAGTGCAGCTGAAAAACATCACTTCAGGACTTTTGACTTGTCACCTAAGTTGAACTTTGGCCTTTCGTGACAACTTGTTCTAAATACAGCAAAGAAAACACACTTATCTTTTATCTTTATTCTGAAAGCTTAGAGACAATACCTTAAAATGTCCCTTGAATAACAAGAGAAACATGTTTTCTCTTGTTTTCGTACCTTTCACTATCTAATTGTCTGCGACTAATGACAGTACTTGTGCTTTAGATACAAGATATCGTGTGTGAGCGGAGGAATAAACCCTGACCATGTAGTTTAGAGTGTTTCCGCCAAGCCACGATCGGCAGTAACAGGACAGGGACCTGTCAATTTTGACAATTTATGGTTTTAAGAACAAGGGTGTTACTGATGGTTCTCCAGCCACATTCAGATTTTGTACCTATGCAAAATATGAAATGATAATGTGGTTGATTTATAAGGGTAAGTTCTAACTACAAATGAAGATCAGTACCCCCCCCGCTGCTCTATTATGTCTGAGAGGTGTTACTCTGCTACTTCGTCAGTGGCAAGACACCCGTGTCCGAATGCCACTCCATTCATTTGCGAATATTATGGACCCGTGGGACTCCCCGCTAGCAAGTGATGGGGTTATCTTTAACCATTCAAAGTTAGTCAAGGCAAGCACATGTGGATCATGCTCTGTGTGTCTACACAGCCAACAGCTCATTGGTGTGGAGACATGAGGGGTCAGTTACTAAGGGCGCGCCGATTCGCGTTTTCCCGACGTGTGGACCGAATATTTCTGATTTGAGCCGAATTGTACGAATTGCCCCGGGGATTTTGGCGAAAGCGATCGGGTTTGTGGCGCAACGGCGCTGGCATGCACGCGACAGAAATCGGGGGGGGCCGTGGCCGAACGAAAAGATGACGGATTCGGCAAAACCGCGCATTAAAAAACAATTGATTGTGGTGTCTGCGAGTAATTTCACTCCCCTTCATCCAGATAGGCAGGGTGTATTTCGAGGCACAATTCCAGCGGACTTCAGCGTCAGCAGCGCACCTGGGGAGGCGGAGGAACACTACCATCTACATTCCCGGCCGGATCGAATCCAGCGCAGAGGAACGCGCCTCTGGAGCGGAATGGGCCGGGTGGTGGGGGTAAGTAAATTGCCCCATGAAGTTGAATTCAACAGGAGGAGGATTGCCAAGTAATCCTGGGAACACCTTTAAAGGGCAACCTACATCCACGGATCTCCCTAACAAAAGTTTCTCCGATGGTAGATTCCTGTTTCATTTCACCGCGCTTAGTGTGTTGTGCGATACGCCTGAAATCCCGTCTCTCACATAAAAACCTTTAATCTTGTTATGTAAAATGATGAAAGAGGCTACTGGGGCATGGAGTAGCTTTGCCATACAGATAGGAATATACAGCTACCTCCGTGGCACCAAGATACTGATTGATCTGTCTACCAGGAATCTTTACTACCCAACTCCCTCCTTCGCTGCACAGGCTTTGTCCTGAAGCTGCCGATATGCGCATTGCACTTAGAAGAGAATGAAGCGGGGACATGCAAATATCAGGAGCTTGGGCACGGCTATTACGGAAGCCCGCTGGTTGGAGGCGTGTCGGCTGTCATGTTCAGCAGGCCCTGGGCAACAGAGCCTAGTGGGCCCATTGTAGTGAACTCATGTTGCAGATTAAGAATAGAGAACTTAAACAGTCCCGTTCCCTAAATTTTCCAGTTTATCATCCCAACAGCCACCTCATAGTGATTATATACAGCCGATCCATGGTTAGATTTATATACTGAAATGCAGCTGTGTGGGATCCCCTAGCAGAATGGGCCCGGTCTTGCACGTGTAGGCTTGGTGTTGGCATAGGCCCTGTAGGTAGGAGAGATCAATAGGCTCTTGGGGCGGGGAATGGTAGGATGGATCTATTCAGGCACTTGCCTTTACTCCCGTCCCACATGCGCAGGTTACTCCACCCCAGTAGCCTTTGCTGATCATTACATATAACATAAAGATGACATTGTAGTGAAATTCCTGTTATTAAGCCTTATTGAAAACACTTCTGGGTGAGAATTAGATCAGGAACCTACCTAGATTGTGATGGTGTTTCCGTAGATTAGTTCAGGTATTCATATCGAGGCTGTTATATACAAAATAATGTACATGGATTACACAAGTACAGGCAGTCCAAGTCGAAATGATACTTTATTAATTGTAGATCCAGGACCAAACAAATTTGGCCCCAGTGACAACTTGGAGTTTTTTGTGTAATGGGACGAAGAGAATCAATACAGTTCATGACAACACCTTAAGCTGATTATGACAGGCTGGGACTATTAGGTTAAGTAAAGAGTCAGAGACTTCACCAGAGGTCGAGATGTTTTGTCTGTAACTATGGTGTTTAAGGAGTGTCGCACTGGTTTCGAACGCATCTTGCTACTGTCCGACATCTTAGATACAGCGGCCTGTTCCCTGCCAGGTGTTCAGTTAAGGTTCATGATTAAAACTTCATTTTATGTAACCTGTGCCTGCTTCCTGTCAGCCTAATTCACTTTGACATTTAAGGAGAAGCCAGCTTGTCCTCGAAGCTTGCATATAATATGACTCTGGAGCCACGTATCATCTCTTCTCAGCAAATAGGTATAAACAATATCTGTGTTCCAAGGTCATCGAGAACAGAAGAACATTAACCCCTAACGCTCTGCGCCGTGAGCTATACGGCGCAGAGGTATAAGGGAAAGTATGAAGAGGGCTCACGGGGCTGAGTCCTTCATACAGATGTGTGGGGTTTTGCATTTTGACAAACCACAAACCCCCACCGCTAATAACCGCGGTCGGTGATTGCCATCCGATCCCGGTTAAACATTAAACGCCGCCCGCAAAGTCGAGGGCGGCGTTAAAGACAGGCGGCGCGCGGGCGCCGCCTCTTTTTTTTCGACGCCACAGCCACGAACGTCATCGGGGGGCGGCGATCCCCGGTTACAATGGTAGCCTCGGGTTATTCTCTTGGACAGAGGGCTACATGTTTATGCAGGTTCGTTACAATGAGCCAGTGGCTCATGGAATGTAAGACCGCACAAACGCCATATATTGACATACTGTAGTATGGCAGGTATATGGTAGGAGCGCTTGATCTCTAGGGTGATTTGACCTAGATGGTCTAAAAATAGCTGAAAAAAAAAAGAAAAAAAAAAGTTTAAACAAATAAAAAAACAGTAATAAAATATTTAAAGTTCAATCACCCCCTTTCGCCTTAGAAGGATAAAACACCTAAACACAACAGTAAAAATCACAGACATATTAGGTATCGCCGCGTCCCAAATGCCTCCCAGATCTATAAAATATACAAACGGTTACGGAGGCGGGTGACCTCGAGGCGGGAAATGGGCGCCCAAATGTCCGACCCGAAATGCGAACTCTACACCTTTTTCCATAACATAAAAATGAAATAAAAAATGACAAAATGTTCGCACCGCCCTCCAAATGGTTTTAGCAATGAAAACGTCGATCATTCGCAAAAAAAAATGACCCTCACACCATTTCCGTGCGCCCAAAGGTATGAAAAAAGTTTATAGCGTCAGAAGATGGCAAAAAATTTTTTTTCTTTTTCTACACATTTCGTAATTTTTGAAAATGTATTAAACCCACAATAAAACCCTATATTAAATTTGGTATCACGCGGATCGCCACCGAACCAAAGAATAAAGTAGGCGTGTTCTTTGGCGCGAGAGTGAAGCGTAAAAACTGAGGCCCACAAGACGTTGATCACGAGGTGCGTTTTTTTTTCAATTTTCCACTGTGGAATTTTTTTCGCTCGCCGTACACGGCATGTAAAATAAATAAAGGACGGGAACGTAAAATTTTGTTTACGCACAAAATGAGCCCTCACACCGTCTCTGACACCTTAGTAAAATGAAAAAAGTTATGGATTTTTGACGTTGGAGGAGAGTGAGGAGAGCTGAGAGAAATGAGCCGGAAAACCATCCGTCTTAAGGGGTTATTCACCTTTTTTCACCAGAATTGCTGATGTCACATAGCTTTGCAGTTTATACTATTCACACCCCTTTGAGACTCTTTGTCTGAATAGATAGTAGCATTTTTAATTCTTAAAGGCAGGGAAGATTTGACAAGAGACTTGATTAGTCTTGGTCTCTAGTTCAATCATGAAAAGGGTTTAATTAGGACTCACTACAACAGTCAAGAGGGCTGTTGGGGGCCCGCATAAAAACTCCCTAACCACTATGGGTTTGTGTACGTCGGGTGTCCTTAAGTAGGGGACCACCTGTTACCTGCATACAGCCATGATCTCACCTTTGTGCTACTCTCCTTTCGCATTTTTTGTTTCAAATTGGAAATTTCAATGGAAAATCCTATTCAATTTTATAGAATATTCTGGAATATGGATGAGTTACATTTTCTGTATTGGGGCTTTACTATTAAAGGGAAACCTACCACCACATATCTATCTATAAAGGAAATAGAGTGTAGGTGGAGTTATAGGAAGTGAGGATAACCCTTTCAAGGGCTAATCCTCAGTCCCCAATCTTTGATAACTTTTCGTGGGCTCATATGTAAATTTTCTAACGGCTACGGGGGTGTGGAGGTGTAATAGCTGGGGGAAGCTACACGGCGCGGCCACTCTATGCCCCAGTAGCCTCTTTGTTCCCCTACCGAAATGTTCGGTGCACAGTGATCCTCGTAAGCTGAGTTGGCTCTTGTTTGAGCACCTGCTGTCTGCGCATGGCAGTGGCTCGGCAGAACGGGCCTGCTGTTCTGCTGCATGCGAACGCTGGCCAGCTTCTCAGACGAGGCTATGTAGATAAGAGCGAGCTGCGTGCTGAACATATCTGGTAGGAGGAACACCGAGGCTACTGGGGCCGTTGGCTAGTAGAGCGCGTGTTTGTAGCCTCCAGCTCCAGTACTCCACACCCAGTAGCCACTCTAGAAAATGTATATAGAAACCATAAAAAAGTTATCAAAGATTGTGGGGACGCGAGGGATAGCCCTTAAAAGGGGCTCTCCTCATGTCTATATATCCACCGATCTTAATTTATAGGTAGATATGTTGGTGGTAGGTTCCTTTAAATAAATACAAATTTTGTAAACACTAAGGCTAATTCACAATGACGTATGAATGCGGGCGGTAGATACGGCCGATATACGCCCCCATAGACGTGTAATTGGGCGGAACGGCGCCCTACGGGAGCGGTGCGGTGCAGGACGGCGGCCCGTTCGCTCAGTACCCGGAACAAGATAGGAACATGTCCGATTTTCTTTGTCTATGTTAGTACGGCGCCGTGCGCCATAACTTCCTGTTGAGAGAAAGAGGGCGGGGGGGTTGGGGTGAGTGCCAGCAAATCATGTCTCCCCTGTGCACTGCCCGGTTACGTCAGGGCGGGCAATGGCAGTGTGATGTCGCCAACTCTTGTTAAAACCCACTTCCTTATCGTGCACACATTTTCCAATAGTATTATTGTTAAAGATTTTATATCCCGTGGTGTTTTCGAGTACGTGGGGTAACCGCCCATAAGATGCTTGCGGTTATAATAAGAAGTGCCCCTTGAAAATAGTAGAAGGAAGACACGAGTCTCAGGAATTAAGTTGCATTTCCACATGTGGTGTGTAGTAGCTTAAACCACTGGTCTTCTCCAATTGGTCTTAAAGAGTTCATAACCAACCGTCCTAGAGTTGATAGAACAACTAAAACGTTTGATAACATAGATAGGATAGATACTTTGCGACATAATGAAAGGGAGCAAAAGCCTTTTTCCAGAAGTGGAAAATTTTTGCTAAAGAATTTAGTAGACAGGATATACGTGGAATTCATGACTCCCTTCCAGTTACTCAATGGTTTATGTCAAAGAGATCTCAGAGGTAGGGATTGGGAGGACTTATAGCTTAGTGGGGGGGACCGGGTTTCTGTGGGGGGGGGAGAAATGCAGGCACCGGGGGGGGGAAGGGAGGAATGTTTTGTTTATTTTTAGGCGATTAAGGGTTTGTATTGTTCAGATGATTGGTCATTTGCGGACACAGAAGAGTGCGATATTACACAAGTGTCATGTAATGATATGAAAATATTATGTAATGTTTCAACATGGCAAAGCTGTCGTATGTTATTTTTCTGATAATGTATAAATGAAAATGAATAAAAAATTTCAGTTGAAAAAAAAAAAAGACCGTGCCACGTGATATATTCATAGATCATAAAGAAGTGGATACTCTGATTTAAATACGGTAGTAAAGCACAAACGGTTCTGTTTATGCTGGCTCAATGCAAAACAGAATACACAATTTCAGTTTTTTCATTAAATTAATTGAAATGTTTTCTATATATTTATGCATTATAACAAATCTTTGTCTTGTGCCCTTTATAAAGGCAGCAAATTAGTACATACTGAAGGCTTTAGATACATATACAAATAGCATCTAAACATGGCGATTACAAACATTTGGCTAACAATAATGAGTGGAGATAATGGCCACTCGGCATGTGGATGGGCAATAGGAGATTCTTGGAGATTTTAGTTTCAGTCTTCAAAATGTTGCTCATAAATTGTCCTGCGTATCATAGGCTACAAAGAGAGTCCATTGGCTGGGAAAGATATGATGAGTGTAGGCTTCAGGGCCGCGTATTAAGGCCACGGATATCCTCCAAAATAACCAAGTGATCACTTTATTTAAAAAGGTAGGAGCTCCCCAAACATACTGTGCATGCGCGGGTCCCAGTGCAAACAGCATAGTTACGACAACTTGTGACCAGGCAAAATTTCTCTCCAAAATAAAAAAATTTGTTTTTCTTCCGGACCATCCTACTGTTTGGATGGAGTTCACCTTCCCTTAAATAGGTTAGATGGGATTGGCGGAACCCGCCATTTTTTTCAAACTATAAGGAGGAGATTTTGTGTGGCTTCTATGCCAGAAAGCGGTGTGTTAGAAGCCCATGCGAGAATCACCCAATGATAGCAAAAGCAACACCAGTTTTCGATCTTAATTCTCAGTGGGGATGGTGGACAGGTGGCGTAGGCGGTAGTGGCGTTAGGACGGCACGGGGATACAGGCCCCACACTGTGAAACTCCATGCAGAAGGCAAACTTTTTACCAAATGATGTTTCGCCTGTTGCGGGAACCTGTACCTGCTGCGCAAACTATCTATTGTGTAGATAAATTGTGTTCCTGGTCATAGAGAATGGCGTAGAATAAGTGATGCGCATTTAGTGATATAATGTACCTGTGTGAGACATACTTTTCAATAAATGCAGCCCGTTGTTCCTTAGAAACGAGACTGTTGCCTCTTGATAGACCACCACCACATCCGGGATTGTGGCACAGGCATGCATTATGAGTCCTTGTCCCACGACCACCTGGAGTTCCGCTTTATTCCACAGGACGGCTGCCGGGATTATGTGTAGTTCTCGCCAAGTTCATATTAATAAACTATTAATTGTTCTTGTGAAATCACTCCAGCAGTGGTGGTCATTCTAAGGATACAATTTGTTCTAAGGAGACAACATGGATTTATTTATTGGGAAAACTATCTTCCAAAGTCTTTTTTTAAATACATCCAGATGTAAGCAATGTGCTAGTATATGGTGATGTGATGGAATTCCAGAAAGTAACTGCCCCAGAAAGGAATTTACCCCTTAACGCGCACCGTCATGCAATATAAAACCCTAATCTAACGATCATTTTCATATTCTGCCATTAGAGAGCATTGATTGTAGCCCGTCATTGTCCCTCTACATGCCTGTTAAACCTAAGCAATGAGGATCCGAAGCTGTATGCAAATGATGCCTGGAAATGTCCAATGAAGGCATTAGCAATATTCAAAGTGTCCACTCTATTATGAGGGGAGGCACGGCTTATTCATGAGTGGGAGGTACAGCCACACCCCCAGTGCTTGACTGGCAGCCTGTATAATGGTGTGAGGCTGTATAATGATGTGATGGCTCCATGTGCTTGCTGGTAGCCACGCCCCCTGCAGCCTGTGTTTGTGTGTATAGGAGAGATGCAACAGCTACAGGCAGCCATGTTACAGCAGAACATGTTATAACAGAACATGTCTCTGTGTATTAGGAGGATGCAGCATGTCAGCAGATACAGCACACACACTAGCCATGCTTTACTATACATTACACACAGACATGAGCAGGGGGAGGAGAGGGGAGGGGGAACAGGGGTGACATCACTGCCTCTGACCATGTGACCAGCCTCATTTACATGATAAAAAATAGATGATTTTACAATGAATAATGTATGAAATAACTAGATAAAGGCTGGGATGGATCCTTGTGAGCTGCTCCAACAGGTAGAGGTGACAGGACTAGGGGCAGAGACCTGATGACAGGTGTCCTTTAAGGATAAAAAATAAGTTATCTTTATTCACTTATTTTTTTCAACTGTAAAACAATAATTTGAAATATATTTGATAGACACAAATAAGATGTAACTTTTTATGTTTTTTAACAAAATGTGGATGCTAACTAATGCTAATGCTCATCTAGAAGAGGAGGGTGTAGGACCAACATAAGTGCACTATAAGAGTCTACTTATTAAGTTTTGGGGAGATAAATTTCCAAGACCTAAGGCAATTAAGTTGAAAACCGAGAATTGTAGGAGAATTTCCCTAGCCTTATGTTCTGAGGTCACTATTATTGAAGCCTTGGGCTACGTTCACACCTGCGTTTGGCAGGTTCCGTTTCACTTTCCATTATTAACAGTGGATAAAGTTGTGCAGCAGCTGGGTAAAAATGTGTAGCTGAAGGTAACAGAAGATATAGTTAAGTCTATGAGTAACACAAGATGAAGGGAGGACCTTCCACTCACCTTCCATTTTAGTATTTAGTTTCGCTCTCCTAAAACGCAGAGTTTAATACAAACCCCCAGTGATCGGCTATATACATCACCTGCATTTCATGGAGGTTCTCAATAAGGGAGAATATCTCTGTAATACAATGTTTGATAAGCTATGCCCTTTAACCACCTATGTTATCTTTTATTACTGGGGAAACTGTAATCTCAAAAAAATATTACAGCCTCAATTTAATAGCAATTTCTGTTACTCCAATTCGTAAGCCAAATACGCAAACGTAAGGTAATGTAAAGACCTGTTACATCACAATGGAGAGTTGACTAACCACTGATTATAAACTGTAGGGACATTTATTTAAAGGGGATGTTTCCAACTCACAAGTAATGGTCTATCCCTATAAAATTTGAGATTGTGAGGGTCCGATACCTGGGCCCTGCACTGTTCAGTTGTTCTCTGTATATTTTAATTTATTTTGTGTTTTTTCCCCATTGTACTGTATACCAGTTTGGGTGCAGGGTTTAGGTACATCCTGTGAAACCCTCACATATTGCTGGATTTGAGGCCGTTCAGCCAATCCAGCAAATTGACGCCCCTAGCCATGGCTGTGATTGGTCAGGGATGTCCGCCCATCTCTACTATATGCCCAACTGCGCTAGATCTAAACATGGATGGGGTCAACTGTGCAGTGTGACCTGAACCAAAGCTGGACACCTTATATTTAAAGTACCAATATAGATAAGACCTAAAATTTTAGATAATCTGTACTTCCTAAATTTATGAATGAGGGTATCGAGCATCTGGATTATTTCCAAATTTTTGCTTCCCAGTATTTTCAAATATTTCCAGATATATTTCCAAATTTTTGCTTCCCAAGCAATCACATTAGCACCTAGCACTACCATAATTATTTGTAAGCGCGTGTTAATGTGTATTGTTTTATAGTTAAAGGTTCTTTACAAACAGGACTTAGTGTGTTAACAATGTGTTACTTACCTTCATTTCTCAAAATCTTCAAAAATGTCACTATGAATCCTGCTTGTTTTCCTGTCATAGAGAGGACTTGGATTCGGGATTTAACACAATCCACTGGGAAGACTACAAGCCACAACGACATCCCTCCGATTCCTCCGCTAATCATTAATGGCACTATTCCTAGAGGGATATCCAGAAGGGTTTTAAAAAATGTTAATATTCTAAGATATTAATTCATATTTTTTACAATTTTAATATTACATATTTATTGTCACTGTTAGAGGAGACTATTACCATTTATAATTTGGTTGCTGAATAAGGGAGGTACGGTAATGGTTATGTCTCATGTAACAAGTAAATGAACATTAGTATTAAAATTTTTATGTAAAAAAAAGTTTCAACAAACTTTGTAAGAATCAATTGTACAAGTGACTACAAGAAACGTTGTAATTTGTCTTGTCAGAGAAATCTGCTCTAATTCCGTTGGCTCTCTTTGTGCTCTCTCTCTTCTTGATAAAATTTCGGCTGAATTCCTTACTAGCAAGTTTCTAGCAAGACATAGAGAACATCACTGAGGGGTCAGATTACATAGAAAGCTCTATGGAAGGGGAGTGAGTAGGAGCAGCTAGGTCTCCACCCAGCAGCTCAGGGGGAACTAAAATATCACACTTGGCCCATGCACCTGAACTTATATGGTGGCCGTATGCTAGCTGTATGAATGGCTGTTAGCATATAGCCGCCATAGAAGTGCATTGTGCAAGGCATAATACGGTGAGCACCGTACCGTGGCCGGAAAAAAAGATTTATCCTACTCCGGAAATGTGGCAGAGCTGCACGGCTCCCTATTGAGAGGGAAGGGGTGAGGAGTGCACACCCCTCCCCTTCTCCAGCCAGCTGTATGCTACACCAGGGTTCCGGCCTGTACGTACTGTAGCACACGTGTGTGTGCATGAGGCCTTAGAGCTTACAGAGTGAAAACTGTGAAAATGCATTATCCAAGTTATATTATGCCCAGAAAAAGTGTTATACCTCATGTCAGCATGCTGGGCTACTGATTTATGGAAGTTTGTTTAAAGGTGAGGTGTCCTTAAAAGGGATGATCTACTGTATAGCATCTGTGTTGGAGAACTGCAGTTCTCTCCCATTTATATAAATCGATTAGAGCTGCAATAATGTGTAAGCGCTGCTATATAGAAGACAGAGCTGGAAGCATAAGCCATAAGCAGTATAGGTTCTTGCACTGGAGGCAGCCTACACAACTGATCCATATGAGGTCCCAGGTTGGAGCACCATTAATTAAGTGTCTGGGGGACCAGACAACCTCTTAATAGAGGCACAACCCCATCCATTAGTTAATCGTAGGGTATACAGCGCCTTGGATCCTTCGGATTGGGGGAAGTAATTGTCAAATTGTCCTGCTTTAATATTGCTACAGAAGGCATTACAGGAATTCTACTAAAGTCAAAGGGGTCATCTTAAAGCCTGATGCATACATGTGTGCATGTGGAAACCACAGCCTTGTATAAAAGCTGCTATGGGGCCCACAGTGTCATGGGCCCCAGCATATGGGGTATTTCATTTGAAATTGCTGTATGTGTTTATTTATGATGTGTATATGCTTAAATGTATATGCATATGTGATGAGTATATGCTGTATGTCTGTGTATATGGTGTGTATACACTGTTGATGTATTTTTAAGGCCCCATTCAGAAGTTCACTTTGGGGCCCTACCTCTTGTAGTTACGCCACTGGTCCTATTCCCCTGAATGAATACAACTGTGAATTATGCGTATACCCTGCAAGTCCATTCACCGTCTATGGGTTCGCCAGACACAGCGAAAAAAGTATTTTCAGATATCCCCTGCAGAGGATAACATTTAATCTAGGAATAATCCCTTTAATAGTCCATTTAAAAGAAAATACACGCAACACACACACTTTTTGCCTGTTCTACACCAATGTAGAAAAAAGAAGATTCCATTTTTTACGTTAAGAATAATTTTCATACCTAACTCATCTTTAGATTTTCCGGTTCTTGTAAAAAATGAGCGTCCTAATTCATAACCGCCAAAGAAGAAAAAATACCCAGGAACCTCCCTGAGTAGAGTGCTGGACAGTCCATGATAGAAACCCATTGGACCATCTGTGCGCAGAATATTCTTCATCACTGACCACACAGTACTGTGGAGAGAGGGACACTATTTTAAAGAAAATGAATTACTTTGGGCAGATCTCAGAAGGTTTTCTAAAAGATCTCAACTCACTTATGCCCTTCTGTAATCTTTCCAGAAAGCTGCATTTCATGCATGGCCTGAAGACGACACTTCACCAACTCTGTGGGGCAAAGTGCTAAGGATGCAAAAGCTGCAGCAAATGATCCTGCGGTTGCATTATGCAAGTCACTAAAACATCAAAGAGAAAACATAGAACAGAGTGTAAGACACATACCTGAAAATATATATTTTGCTTAACCATTATCATCTTGATTTGACATGTGCTACCAGTAATACTGTCTATTTGCTTGATATTGAGTACCCACAATGGTGCATGAACTTTACATTAGGTCCTTATCATTAGTGACCATGTTACTACCTTTGAGCCAAAGCAGTTGTAAGTTGTGTGTAACCTTTTTTCCAACATGGATGAAGAGAAAGACCCTTTCTGTTTATCTGTTCGTTTTTTGCTAAATGAAAAAAATTCTAAAGCCACTTTCACTCCACGATTATCTGGATACGGAAAGCTCCTGGCATATCAGGTGAACATACACAGGGGCGTAACTTGAGGGGATGCAGAGGGTACGGTCGCAACCGGGCCCAAGAGGTTCAGGGGCCCCATAAGGTTTCACTTTCCCATATGAGAAGACTAGTACTATAAACCATACATTATAGTCAGGGGCCTGGCACAGACTTTGCACCAGGGCCCATCAGATTTAAGTTACGCCACTGAACATACAGGCATATACCGGCAAGTGGAGGAACTCTTTCTGCCTCTGCCTGACCAGTATACATCAGATCCAACAGGAAACACAGCAAGCTACATCTCTCCATCCTACCTCCTCCTGCTGAGTGGCATATACATTCAGCGGAATCCATATTAGCCTGACCCTTTCCCCCATAGCCACTGCTAAGCCTTTGCGTATGCGCTGCTGAGCATTACTGCAATTGTCTTTCCATCCAGACAGATGGATCAGATACAGTAACTGGAGAAAGAAGGAATTTTCTCCTGTGTGATAACTAATAAGGACATAAGGATTCTCAAAATAATATTTTTTTTAAAAAATATTGACATTGTACATTCTTCACTTTAGACATACGAGAAGAAGAAGACCAGTGCATACTATGCAATGAATTTCTGGATTGCTCTCTGACCATACCTGAGGGGTGCATTCTTCTCCAAGCCCACAATCCTCCTCACGACTCTCTGGCAGAACCCATAACTCATAAAAAGCACAGAATTTTCGGATATGTTAGCAAGAAGCGCTGGACTGGTCCCTTTGTAGAAGCCTCTGAGCCCCACTTGTCTGTAGCAGCCTCAGAGGCATCCATGCATGCTGCCCCTGCTGTTTCCTGTCCATTTCCGTGGTGTTTCCATCCTTTTCTGAGGTTCCCAGGTGTTTGGCCAAGCTTCCCTGTGCAGAGCCTTGGTCCCCTTGAAAAATGCTCGAGTCTCCCATTGACTTCAATGGGGTTCGTTATTCGAGACGAGCACTCGAGCATCGGGAAAAGTTCGTCTCGAATAACGAGTACCCGAGCATTTTAGTGTTCGCTCATCTCTAGTCACAACCATCCAGTCCCCTGTAGTATATCGCCAGCCAGCCCCCTGTAGTATATAGCCATCCAGCCCCATGTAGTATACAGCCAGCCCCCTTAGTATACAGCCAGCCCCCTTAAGTATACAGCCTGCCAGCCCCCTTAAGTATACAGCCAGCCCCCTTAAGTATACAGCCAGCCAGCCCCCTTAAGTATACAGCCAGCCAGCACCCTTAAGTATACAGCCCCCTTTAGTAGCCAGCCAATCCCCTTAATCATACAGCCTGCCCCCTTTAATATATAGCCAACCCGTTTCCACATGATCCGCAAGGACACGTCTCTGCTGGCTAATACAGCATAGAGAAGGAAGAAGTAGATGCCGCCACGAGCCGTGCCGAGCATCGGGAGGCTGGAGGGTGAGTATGTAAGTTTATTTTTTTTATTGACTCGTATATACCCGAGTATAATAATAATAATAATTCCTTCATTTATTTATCTTTTCACTCAAGTTGGTGTCCAACAGCTATTGATTGATTACTTTGTGCACCACAAGGAATCGGTTGGATCTGTAGTTTCGGGGATTCTTCGCTTGGGTGAGCTGGCTACTGTCAGGCACCAGGGGGTAGTGGACCCACTGGACCACCACGGACGATGATGTAAGCCGACACCAGAGCTTTATTACATATTAGCTGTATTTAGGTGCACCTTTAACATACAGCGTGTGACACAATTCTGTTGAGTCACCTTACTAAATGTGTCTCAAACTTCGACTAAGCACTAGTGCGCCCATTTTGGTGCACATTTTTTCTGTCCTGTTGGCACAGTGAAGCCGCCACACAAAACTGGCGTGGACAGCACAGCCAGAATGGCTCCTGGTACATGGAGATGCTGGATGCTCTGAACTATAGATGTGTCCAGTCTAAATTAACAGCCATTGCACATCACTCTTTCGCACCACTCTAAGTTCTTCTGCTAGCAGACAGTAACAACAGAAAACTGGAGACTGAAGGAAGAAAGGCTAGAAAGGGGTTAAAAGCATAGGGCACAGATAACTAGAGAGCAGAGGCAGCCCCAGCATGAAGCTCTAAGCTGTGGAAGGTTTCTGTGTAAATACACTATACAGACTGAATAGGCTTCTCCTTCCCAACACTTGGTTACTGTGTTACTAAGCTGGAGCTTTACAGCCTGCTTTTTGCAAACTAAGCAGAATTTGTTAATAAAGTCACAATAAAAAAAAATATTTCCTACACTGACCCTCATTTAGGCCTCTCGCCCACAGTCAGTAAAAAAAAGAGTCAGTAAAAAAATGTTCCATGCGCTGCAGGGATCTCCCAACCGGAACTTGGAATGAACGCAGCATTTCAGTGATCAGAGATTTTTAGGCGGGGAATCCCTTCAGCGGACGGAACAATTCTCACTGACTCCCTTATGGGAAAGAGACCTTAGTTAGCAAGGAGGATATCTCCAACTTTGGAGGATACAGTAGGTTCTTATATAATACAAATATCACATTGAGTTCTTCCTTAAAGGAAATCTACCATCAAAATCAAGCGTGATAAACCAGGGACACTTACCTGCTCACTAGTGATGTGTCATTCGTGAACAAGCCAAGAGACGGCTTTTTTTTGTGAACTATGAGAGCCAGCTCCTGTCAGTAAGCCGATGGCTCGCTTAACCTTGCCCCTAGCCGTCTCACCACGCCCCCTTTGACCCGATACCATAGGGTTAAAAGTAGAGTGGTGTGGGGTGACTGACTGGCCTGCAGCTCCCTATGATATATTTAATAGGGAACCATTCAGGAACCAGAAGAGCAGGCTCTTCTTAGTGAGCAGAGCCTAATGAGTCAGCTCACTAAGGCGAGCCGTAATTCCCATCACAACTGCTCACTGTACAAGTGCTGAGGGAGCAGGGGGGAGGTTGAGACAGTGTAACAGTCTGTAAAGGCAAATCACAGAGGGGCTAGGGGAGCCCCTTAAACTCAAAGGCATAATTTAAAAAATTGATTGTAGAAGAAAGGTGGCCATGAAGAACAAATATAAGAGGATTGCAGTCATTTTGCCTGGATCTATGAGTACGTTTCACTGGTTTATCATGATGATTTTTATCGTGGATTTCCTGTAGAGATAGTTGAGCTGCATGATTACCCCACAGATTACATTTGATTGTGGGGATACCTTGTTGCACTCTATGGATAACTGTTAGGAGTTCCTTCTAAAAAAAAGGATTTCCAAACGCAAACAATCTTGCAAACAATGTGCATATAAAGTATAGGTTTTATTCACAATGGCACAAATTTGTACTAACTACTGACAACACTAACACACACCGGAGTATAAGGCGCACCATCAATAAATGCCTGCTAAAATGTCTAGGTTCATATATAAGGCGCACCTGATTATAAGGATGAATGACCAGCAGGTGGCAGACCTGTGCACAGTTCAAGGCAGCTGTTGTCTGTAAGTACGGTTCATATATAAGGCACACTGGACTATAAGGTGCACATTTGATTTCAGAGAAAATCGAAGGATTTTTTGTGCGCCTTATAGTCCAAAAAATACGGTATGCCACCAATCCAATAATTATCTCCATTTCAATTAATCTCCAATTTTTCAAAGTGAAAATCAACAGGGGTGAGGTTGACTTAGACCGAATATAAGACAAGTGAGGAACTATAGACTGACCTGCAGCACCAGCTGTCAGGTCGATGGCAGCCTGGATGGTATGACTGTTTTTCATATTTCTTTGCTGGGCGGTCCTATGTCTTCATGTAGAATACTATGGGATCCTGAAAAAAGAAGATAAGTTTAAAGTAATATATATTTCTATATACAGTACTGTACATTTCTGTCTTTCTAATTCCTTTAACATGGTATTTTGTAAAGAAAACTGAGTCTTCTGTATTCAGTGAATAACAAGATCCAATACTTTCTGCAGTATATTTATATTATGATGTTAATGTTCATGGTAATACATTGTTCTTGGCAATGCATTATAGCTCTTGTGTTTAGCCAATATTCACATTTCTGTCTGCAGTTGCCATCAAACCATTTGAGTTGCCATCAAACCACAGTAAGTCCACTCTGGACCCCATTATGAGTTAAAGGGGTCCTTTGGTGACATCTGACAGATCCAGCAAAGCCTTGTGGTTTTCTTTATAAAGAGCCTATACAGGCAGTCCCCGGGTTACTACAAGATAGGTTCTGCAGGATTGTTCTTACGTTGAATTTGTAAGTCGGAAAAATTTTTTGGGTCCCTATGACTATTGGATTTTAAAAATGTTGAGTTGTCATAAGAGCCAGGACTAATAATAAAGCTTAGTTGCAGACACATTTCACAATTGTTACAGCTGTTTATTGTAGCGTAGGCCTAAAATACAGTAAATTACCAAAATCCAGAAGGCCGTTTGTAACTAGGGGTTGTCTGTAAGTCAGGTGTTCTTAAGTAGGGGACTGCCTGTAGATACAAAAAAATATGTTGTACCTGGTTGCCAAGAGAACAGATGAGACTCTGACAGTTTATGTATGAAGCAGTTGCCAGTGGTTGAGCTCATGCCAAAACGTGTCCTGTAAAAGCCTCTATGCTTATCTGTTAATGATGTATAAAGTAGGGAAAGATTTTTGCCATAAATGATTGCTCTTCCAATTATATCCTATCCACTGGACTAATGGTAACTAGAAACTTTGTAGGGGTCCGACCACTGGAACTATAGCAGTCACCAAAACGGAGGTCCCATGTCCTCTGAATGGAGCAGCATTTGTGCTCCTTCTTTAAATAATAAAATATTCAACGGCAGATTAAATTCTATATACAAAATAAACACAGTGACAAAAAATGATTTAGAAATGTCATTGATTCTGACCATCATGTATCAACACACGTGGCGATCCCCGATGTGCGTTGTCCGACGGGGACACCATCTTTTTCCTGGTGCATGTGAGTGCTGATCTTGCGACACAATTTCGTTTTTAAATTCCGTGGGTTTTCCGAATCAGTCAGGTTGTCCGACGTCCGGCACCCCCCCACCTCGATTTGTGTTGCATGCAAGCCGGCACCGATGCGCCCCAATCCGATCGTGTGCACGGAAAACCCGGGTCAATTCAATGCAAAACGGTAAAAAGTCGGGAAACCTGACGAAAATACGCTGTTCGGACCTTTAGTAAATGTGCCCCACTGTGATAGAGGTCGTGGAGGTGCATTTTTGATACCTGTCTATTTACCCAACTTTAAAAAACTGCAGGATCAAGTCAAATTATAGCAATCTACAGAATTCTGTAGAAGGTGGATCAGAACCACCTTAAAGGGCTTTACCACTTATCCATTATCCAAACAAAGGGATATGAGAATCTGATCGAATGCTGGGATCCACAGCAATTACAAAAAACTGATCTGCATATACCCAATCTGTCCTCTAATCACTAACATGGGTCTTTTGAAGTTGTCCAAGAGACCCCATTGAACCACAAGGAGCATCGTTCAAGCTCGTGTGAATAGCACTTTATTCATATGGAGCACTCAGGGCATCCCCTGCAGACACTTATATTTAGATCCTTCAAATGTTACAATAGAATTGCATTATTATATAGTAGCCTAATATAGTATATTAATTTATATTTATGGGAGCAGTTTTATCATATAGCTTCATGAATTTTGCTTCTGCAAATATTTTGAACACATGAACAATTTAAAAGTCACCTTGTCATTAATAATGAATTCATTAATATTGTGAAACCATGGAACCAGGTAATTGTGTAATAGATTGTGTTCTGGTATCACGTGAATCAGATGTCAAAGCAGGTGACTGCAACGTTATATGACCTTTTTATCTCATGATTTACTGCGCAACATATTTTTTGCAGGACACGGTTGTATTGTTGAAATTAGTTTAGGACACACACAACACATCTTCTCTTTGAAGGCATTAGACTCAATTAAGAATCATCCATTAGACTGAATTAATTGTGTAAAAAAAACAGACTGTTAGGAGTTCCTAAGACACTGGAGCACATTTACGAAGGGCCCGAACACCGCATTTTGGTCGGCTTTCGCTGGTTTTTTTCTGTTTTGTCCGGAATTGCCCAAGGTTTTTGGCGCACACGCAATCGGATTGTGTCACATCGGCGCTGGCTTGCATGCGACACAAATCGGGGGGCGTGGACGTCGGACAATCCGACTGATTCGGAATTTAAAAAGCAAATTGTGTCGCAAGATCAGCACTCACATGCACCGGGAAGAACTCCAGCGGACCTCAGTGGGGGAAGAGACACATGCAGGAAATTGGACGCACGATATTAGTGAATCGTGGCAGACCCAAATCCTCGTTGGACAACACACAGCGGAGATCGCGACGGGACGGGTAAGTAAATGTGCCCCACTGTTTTTTGGCTGTGCGCCTGATCATTCCAAAACTTTGGAAGTCCTCAACAAACCCTTCTAGAGCTTAGTGGGTTGAGGCTTTAATTAGTTTATGTGCTTGGAGGAGTTGAGGGCCACAGATGTATGGTGGGTTTACAAATCTCACATTACACTATGATCTGGTCACCTTGGAGCATATCTAATTTATCCTTTAGCTTTGACCACTTGGACCTCCCTCTTCTAGCTATTGAGTCTCCCTTTTGTACACCAACCCCTAAAACACCCCTGCCCTGATGTTACCTTTTGTTCCTTCCCTAGCATATCTGTTTGTCACTTTCTCCTTATATTAGTGTTGCCCATTTGTTACCCCTTTGTTCATTATTCTACATGTTTAGAAGATAGTTTGACTCTTGATTATGTATATAACAATTTCGTATCTATACTGGACCTCATTATGGCTGGAAGCAACGGGCATTGTTAAATACATGACATTTTACTTTACTACTTACTATTTTAATACTTACTTTACTATATGTTATAGATAACATATCAATATGTTATTTTCTTTCAAACGTTCTCAATTGTATTTGTAATACTTTTCACTCTATAACATTTAAATAAAGCTTTATTGAATGAAAAAAAACTGTTGATGGATTTTTTTTCCCAGCAAGATGATAGAGACTGGAAAGAAATTTAGAATTACATATTGACCATTAAAATAAATGTTTAGTGGCTTTCCATCTGGCTAATAGGATGCCCATATACCCAAATAGATACAGAAAGGGGTGATCCCAAACGAGACATATTACAGCTATATATTATAGGCAAATATCAATAAAATACATAATGGAGTATTGTTATCTTCAGCACTCCCATTCAATGTGGGAGATCCAGGAAACTCCCCCTCTCTGCTAATTTTGTGGCTTCTCCTACCTGCACACAACTTTGGATATGTTAGGGAGGGAGGCCGGACAGGGACGTGAATGCCCGGTGGAGACTACAGCAAAAAACTCTGCCAGTTAGGACCTAAGACTAGGCCAGTTCGGCAGAGTTTGCGCCAGATCTACTAAGAGGCCAGATTCTCTTAGTAGATACAGGTGTCGGAGCACCGTTGGGGGAATTTACAGATACAGCTCTGTGGGGGAATTTACAGATACATCTCCGTTGGGGGAATTTACAGATACAGCTCTGTTGGGGGAATTTAGGTGTTTAAAACGCCAGTCTTAATAAATTCTGTCTTTGACCAAGTGTCTAATATACCTAGCAATTTCCAACACTCTCATACTACTGAATGGAGTAGCAGGGATGGTGCTTAACCTACCACTACAACCATTGGTAAGAATGGGATCCCAATTCCTCATTTTGCTTGGGGTCCCATTCTTGTGATCATGGGGGTTATAGCCGTCGGACCCTCAGATAAGCTTGTGAATCACTATACTGTAATTAGAAGCAATGATATGGCCCCACACAGCCCTCAACATCATTGGGTCTGTATGGGATTTCATGAGGAGTCCAAAGGAGTAGGCCTACATCCACAAAAGATTTGTGAGTAATTTTCCAAGATGTATGAAACAACCATTCTACCGGGTTCCTATCATTAAATGAGAGTAAATGTACATAGCCAAGCCTTCAAAAAATTGTGCACAGTACTATATATAATGGAAATATAAGCAAAAAGTTATAAAAATTGATAAGTGATAAAACTTGATGAATCATATGAACCAGATAGAGCACAATATAGCTGCATCTCTATTGACATTGGTGTATTGACCCTGTATCCTCATATTCTATAACCAAGTTATGGTAACAGGGATGACAAGCTGATTTTTTAAAATAAATCTTAAAATGAAAATGAAAACTAAAGATCAGAAATGATATATGTATAAATGAGATTGTATTTATTTGAGCACATTATCAGGGTTTACAATGGTTAGAACTGTACAGTAATCTGTGTAATAATTAAAAAAATCATGGACACTAAACCAGACTCTGCCCAGGAATATACAGATAGCAGAACTTCTAGTATAGAAAAGGAAAGTGCTGCACTCACCGCTTCCTGATGTCCTCTCCGGCTTATTTCAGATTTGTGGGGCTTGAAAGTGAGCACATGCTCCTGCACAATCTGTCTATTGACACAGTGTCCTAATCCCTGTCACTAAAATGACATTTTCCCCCTTGTCTGTTTGCATATTCCATTGTGACCCTTTCACAATTCATTTTCCACGTGAATTTCACCCGTCTCATTTACTTTTGTAATAGGGAACACACACACACACACATATATATATATCTTGTCGCCTGCTATAGCTTGATGCTTATATAATCTACTTTTATAATATAAGCAAATTTTCTGCATGTAAGAGATCACAATATCCTAATAATGGACAGCACAAGGATTTGTGGGTAGATGCAAGTCTTGAAATTATTAAAAAAAAAACAGAACTTACATTGTGGGTAAATATATCTATAACTAATCAGACATTTTCCTAGTATGACTGCAGGACCTCTTTGGTTCTTGCGGCATGCTGTCTATGACCTTCACAAGCCAGCTCCATTAATCCCCTCCTCTGTCTCACTGCTGTATGGCTCATATTACCCACAAGAACATTATACGAAGGCTCTTATAGGAAATGCAGGGGGCCCCTGGATGAAGACGAGCTTCAGTATGATCAGGGAAAGTTGTTAAAATTGCGTTCTCCTTTAAGTACTTGGTCAGGCCAAATCCTTGCTGATGAAATCATGAAACTGTTCATATAGATATTTTCACATGAGTTTTTGACGTTGGACTGGAATTTTCTTGCATATTTTCTTTAACATTGTTAAAAAAGAGAATTGAATGGTAGTAAGTCAAGATTATTTGCAGGATGTATCATGATTTATTCATGCAAAATGTGGCCATACATATTAGATACCATTGGCCAAACCTGAATGTTTTGTCAGGAACAGCCAACCATATAATGGGGCACATTTACTAAGGGTCCGCATACCGCATTTCCAACTTTTTCCGTTTTGCACCACATTTAACTGTGGATTTTGGGGCCCGCAATCAGATTTTGGTGCAATCGCGGCAATTTTCATGCGACACAAATCGGGGGGCCTGGCCATCAGACAACCCGTCTTATTCGGACTACGCGTGGGATTTAACATTCAAAATTGTGTTTCAAGCCAAGCACTTACATGCATCGGTAAGAAGATGGTGAACTTCGGAAGACCTGAGCGGGGAAGCGACACATGCAGAAAATTGGACGCATCATCTTAGTGAATCGCGGCAGCTCCGAATCCTCATCGGACAACGCACCTCGAGGATCGCAAGGGGACAGGTAAGTAAATGTGCCCCAATATGTGTGAGGGATTTTCAGATACTTTTCTTGAGGCAGAGGTCATGGAAGATTGCGGCAAGGCCTTTGGATATCAACATAGTTGCCTACGATAGTCAGTAAGGTTTAAAATGGACACCAGTCCATCAACGACAGACAATATTTGCCTTGATCTAGATGAAGGCAAAAACTCTTTATAGAACAGACACCATTTCTTCCTGACTACAAATGCATCAGAACAATCTCTGGTTCAACATTTACCTTAACTTTTTCTTCCAAGCTGAACAATCACAATTTTTCTAGCCTTTTATTGGAAGATATTCAGATCACTTTGCCCTTGGAGATATAAAGGTTTATTGCAATAACTTTACTAAAATTTACTAAGGGTCGCGGATTGCACTTTTGTCGGACTGTACGTCTTTTTTGGGATTTGCGCGGCTTTGACAGGTATTCAACAGGTGTCTGCACCGGGATTGTGTCACACACGATTGTTTTTTGGTGCAGTTTCGCTGGCCTTCATGCGATACAAATTGGGGAGCGGGCAGTCGGACAATCCGACTGATTCGGACTGAGCGCTGGATTTATTTCTAAATTGATTTAAAAAATGTATAAATTGATTTATAAATTGTTTCACAAGACAATGCACTTACATGCAAGTCGGACCTGAGCAGGGAAGCAACACATGCAGGATATCGGGCGCACGATCTTAGTGAAACGAGGCACAGTGCATTATACACGGACAATGCACTTTCAGTGAACTCTGTCGGAAGGGTAAGTAAATGTGCCCCACTGTCTCTACATTTAGAACTAACGCTTGTTCATTGAATGTATTGGGAACACAGTACAGATCGCTGTCGTATAAACTTTACCTGGACTTACCATATTAAAGGACTTGTGGATTCTTCCATAACATACTATATATGTAAACATTATATAAAACTGTTATGGACCAATTGACCTCTTGTTGTATCACTTAACACAGGGCCAAATGACCAATGTGTTTTGTAATTCTTTGATACAGTCACGACAATGTGTAATATGGTTCTATTACACTGACAAATGTTTGTATGAAGCAAAGTGGTATGCAATCTGTATCACCCGACTACTGACAGCCAAAGTAACATGCTGATAATGCCAGGGACACTGTGAGTGGTCATATGTGTGCTGAAATGTGAGATGTCATAACCAACATTCAAATGAATGGTTGCGCAAGGGGGTGCCGTCTAGTACCCAGTAGAGGGTATATAGATTCTCAGGACCAGGTGCTGATATAATATCTCTAAGTTATATCAAATAATTCATATTCTTCATACTTACAATAGTATGAGTGATAAACAAATTTCACCTACCTATGTGATGTGTAAGAAGGTAAACTTCATCTCAGTAATAAATCTATTTGTTTTGCCTTTGCCCTGAAAGAACAGTTTGATGATCAGTAACTCGCTGGCACTGCCCCCTTCTGCCACGTACAACAATCTTAACATGTGGTCGCCCAGAGGCAGCAAAGCATTCAGTCCTTCCAGAAACCCGCTGAGAGCACAGACCTCTGTGTAACCTCGATTTACAGTACTGACATGAGAAGACTTTACTCAGCAGCTTTCTGGGATTAGTTCTTTTGCTTTGCAGATTTCTAACTTGGGTCAGATTAGAAGATCATGTGAGAGTCAGCACAAAGCTTTGCCAGTTGAACATTTATTTTCTATTTTCATTTATAGACTTCATGTCATAAAACATAAACCATAGTACCTACATTAACTTTCTGTTTACCCTTTATATCCACATTGTCTGATTCATCATAATCCTCACCAAATCCATAATTTATAATATCACACAGGTTGGTCACCACCTTCCACATGGTAAGAGAGATGGTTTCTGATTTTGAATATAGTTTTTATTGTCGTTAAACAGGGTCCCTATAATTTTTTATGAAGCAACACACAGTGGATTGGCAGTAGGCGCAATATTTATTCACAGGTTGGATGAAAATATTGCTGGAATACAGTAAGGCTTCAGTATACAATTTCACAGGCAACAACAGTTTGAAGACCTTCCTGAAATAAAGAGACTGCGGGATGTTATGGTCTGTTCTGGCAGTCAGATGATAATAAAGTAATAAAGTCACATGCAGTAGGTAATGTCATGTCAAATGTTAAAAGTAACATTAAGTCTAATATGTAACATCAAGTCCTGTAAGTTACAGTATGTAAAATTGGCTAAGTAATGTTTATCCTGGGAAGTATTGTCAAGCCAAGTCTAGTAGGTAATGTCAAGTTGTTCACTAATGTCAAGTTTAAAAAATAACATTGCGTCTGGTAAATAACTTAAAGGCTGGTATGTGCCCTTAAATCTAATAAGTGATGTCATCTGTTAAGTAAGATCATGCCTGTTAAGTAGCATCAAGTCTGGTAAGTAATGTCAAGTTTCGTAAGTAGCCTCAAATCTGCTAAGCAATTTCAAGTCTGGTAAATAATTTTAATTCTGCTAAGTGACGTCAAGTGGTCAGGGTTCAGGGTCAGTGGACCCTCTGGACCACCGTGGGAGATGGTACTAGCCAACACTTGGGACTGGAATCTAAGTGGCACCTGGTCTTCACCAGAGCCCGCCACTGCGGGAGGGTGCCACTAGGTCATTCCACAAGTGCGACTAGTTCATGCTGGCAGCAGAGGTCGTGGTACAGATTCAGCAGGCAGTCTCGTGGTCAGAAGTAGGCAGAAGTTCAAGGCAGGCGGCAGAGGTGCAAAGTCAGGTTCAGGTCCGGGGTCACAACAAGAGGTCAAAATGGGAATGCAGTGAAGATTCTCAGGAAGCTTTTTCAATGGTATGAAGCTCAAACATCCGGCGGGGACCAGTCCTTTTTCTCTTTCCCCATAGAAAACACCTTGTCCCCCCTTCTCTCTGCATTTGGCCATCCTGGGCATACTAGCGGTAAAAATCTAAGCCAGACCGTGATTCTGCGGTCATGTCACCTATATGCTTTTTTTTTACCTTGTCGTTCTGTCTTGTCTATATGATTGCTTTACTCCACTTATTGTCAAAAATTGTTATATAAATAAAGAATAAAAAAAAAAAAGGATGGTAGGAAAGGTCAAGTCTGGGATGTAAAGTCAAGTCTTTTAAGTGATGTCAAATATGTTGTATGTGGTAATGCCAGGTAAAAGCTTATGTCCAAATGTGGATGTGACAATGATCATCAGGACATATATGTTGAAATTATGAAAGGGATGTAAAAAATAGGGCTTAAAAATGTAGCTTCTTTCCAACATTCTTTTAGTACACAAACGAGAGGGATCAGGTCAGCTTTCTATTGCCGCATCGAAATTGTTGGTGGTTTTAAGTCCTTTGACATTCAAAGTTGCATTCCCTGTTAAGGAAATATTAAATATGACAGATGAAGGTGGGCGTTAACATAACTTGAAAGGGGGACAGAATTAGAGTATACAGTACAGTATAATATATGGTATAGTATAGTATATATATATATAGAGTGCATAGATATAGAGAAGAGGGATTGTCACTTATAATTGTAGATGCCACATGCACATAATCCTGGTTGAAGTTCATCTTCAAAACTATGGAATGTAGCCATACTGATGTCCAAGTTTCCAGATTAGAGACAAAAGGCATCAAAATTATGAATTAACAAAATAACAAAAAAGTGTGAAACAACTGAAAATTGTCATGGGTGCTCCCGCTACCCATGTCTGGGGTTGTGGGCTTGGCCGTGCCATTCTCCGTGCTGCAGCGGTCCAACTCACCTGTACTCGTTCCTGCTCTGGTGGTCAGGCCCGCGTGACCCCTCCTAGGGTGTGTGCATCGGCTCCCGAAGATTTAAAGGACCAGCGCACCATTGATTGATGCTGGCCATGTCCCCAAGTGCAGTTGCAAAAAGCATCAAGCGCTACAAAGAAACTGGCTCACATGATGACCGCCCCAGGAAAGGAATACCAAGAGTTACCTCTGCTGCAGGGGATAAGATCATCCGAGTCATATACTGTACATAGTGGGGCACTGTCAGAATCAGTGGATCCTCTGGACCACAGCAGGAGATGGTACTAGCCGACACCTAGGACCGGAGTCTAAGTGGCACCTGGTTTTCACCAGAGCCCACCGCAAAGCAGGTTGGACTTGCTGCGGCAGGATACCACCAGGTCGTTCCCAGGTGCGACTAGCCTGTGGTGGCAGCCGAGGTCAAGGTACCTTAGCGGGAGTCTCGTGGTCAGGTCCAGGCACGGGATCAGGGCAGGCGGCAGAGATGCAAGGTCATGTCCAAATCCGGGGTCAGCAACGGGAGGTCCAAGCAGATGGGAACGGGAACACAGGCACACAGCAACACGGAGGAACTCAGGTAACACAGCAATAGAGAGGACCTCAGGTAACACAACAACACGGAGGAACTCGGGTAACACAGGACTCAGGAGCATGAACACAGGACTCAGGAGCAGGAACGCAGGAATACACAGGAACGCAGGAACAATCGCTAGGAAACTTTCTCTCAGGCTGTGAGGCACAAAGATCCATCAGAGGGGGGTGCGGGATTATAAGGTGGAGGTTTTCAGCTGATTGGTGCACTGGCCGTTTAAATTTTCTGCAGCCGGCGCGCGCACGCCCTAGGAGGCAGGAATGTGCGCGCACGGCAGTCTGGGAAAGAGCAGGATTCAGGAGAGGTGAGTAAGGCAGCGGGGCTACAGCGGGGACACACGGAGGACCACGGGTGCATCCGTGATCCGAGACAGGGATCGCGGGAGCACCCGTGACAGGCACATTTACTTACCCAGTCCTGTCGCGATCACCGCTGTGCGTTGTGTCACGGTTCGTGAGGGATGAACCATCTGAGAGTCTCTTTGGGAAGAGTCTGTGAACCCTCTGGGCCACCGCGGGGGATGTAAGAGACCCGCGGTGGCAGCCAAGGTAGCAGTAGCAGGAAACAGTCACAACCTGAGATGACGGCAGGAACGCAGAGGAACACTGGCAACGCTGGTACAGACTGAAGACACTGCTGGGCTGGAGCACGAGATGGCACAGGACACAGGATACGGACCTCAAGGACACGGACCACAGGATACCCACCACAGGATATGGATGTCACGGGTGCTCCCGCGACCCATATCGCCCCCCGGGGCTCGCAGGCGCGGTGCCGGTGCAGCTCACCTCTCCCCGTTCCGGAATCACTGCCAAGTTCCGTTCGCCCGGCACCTTCAGGAAATTTAAAGGGCCAGTGCACCGCTAATTGGTGCACTGGCTGATCACTTCCCCTTTACCCTGCACCTTCCTTACACTCTTCGTTGTGCCTGAGAGAAAGCTATTTATCTGCGTTCCAGTGTCTCTTGCAATTTACCTGCGTTCCTATGTCACCTGCGTTCCTATGTCTCCTGCGTTTCTGTGTCTCCTGCGTTCCTGTGTCCCCTGCATTCCTGTGTCTCCAGCCTTCCTTTGTCTCCAGCGTTCCTGAGCTCCTCCGTGTTGCTGTCCTGTGTGCCGTGTTCCCATACCCATCTGCTTGGACCTCCTGTTGCAGACCCCGGATCGGACTCTGACATTGCATCTCTGCCGCCTGCCCTGACCTTGTGCCTGGACTGTGACATCGAGATTGTCTGCCGTCTCTGTACCTCGACCTTGGCCGCCACTGCAGACAAGTCACGCCTGAGGAACGACCTGGTGGTACCACGTCGCAGCTTGTCTAACCCGCCTTGCGGCGGGCCCTAGTGAAAACCGGGTACCACTTAGACTCCGGTCCCAGGTAGTGGCTTGTGTCATCGTCTGCAGTGGTCCAGAGGATCCACATCCACTAGCCTGACAATGGACCACCGGACACGGACCACAGGATACGGACCACCGGACATGGACTACAGGATACGGACCACAGGATACACACAGGAACGGGACCTCGGGATATACACAGGAACGGGACCTCGGGATATACACAGGAACGGGACCTTGGGATACACACAGGAGGCTTTCACTTCAGTGGTAAGACTTGAAGATCCGTCCGGGAGTGAAGGGGGTCACCGGGTTACCAGGGCCAATGGGAAGGACGCTGGCCCTTTAAGTTCTGAGAAGTCAGCACGCATACGCCCTAGCAACGGGAGCGCATGGCCTGGAAGGCAGGAGGTGTGCGGTCCACGCGGGGACCCGGAGCGCAGCAAGGAGCCAGGATAGGTAAGTCCGGGTCCGGGGCAGACACGCCGCCACAGAGAGGAGCGCGGGTGTGCCCGCAATCCGTGACAAGCATCGTGGGGAAACCTGTGACACGTCTGACATGTCAGGCACTCTGGCACTATTCACAAAGATCGTGCACCAGAATTCCTGCATCTGTTGCTTCCCTGTTCAGGTCCGACGAAGTTAACCTTCTTCTTCCCGGTGTATGTAAGTGCATGTCTTGTGACAAAATTTTAAAGTTAAATCCTGTGCTCAGTCCGAATCCGTCAGATCATCCGACGCCCCCCCCCCCCCCCATTTCTATTGCATGAAAGTCGGCACGATTGCGGCAAAATCTGATCTCGTGCGACACAGTCCCCCTCCCGAAAATTTCTCAAAGCCGACGAAAGTGCCATCTGCGGGACCCTTAGTAAATAAGCCCCAGTGTTTGCTAGCCTTCAATAGAGATCCTGATGTATGAAGTCTAAGATTCTAGGGACAAATTCTCTTTTTATTCCTGTAATTAAGAATTGTGGAAACAAAATAGTTCATAAAGCTATAAATAACACAAAATGGGAACCAAAAACAACAAATGTATTATATCAGGCTTTCTTAAGCTGACACAGTCAATGGCATATTAATAGCAAACCTGTCACCAGGAATGTCAATTTTAGCTGGTGACAGGTTCTAATAGCCTATGCTATGCTAATTTTAAACATGTCTTTGTAAGCATTTTGAACACTGCCACTAAAAAACTTTATTTTAAAACTTTATTTCACATAACCTAGCCCCCCCCTGGCAGAATGTGGTGAGTCCTGGGGAAGGGGGCCCTGGCATCTGCAGCAATGTGTCTCAGTCTCCTCATGCATTTTTCCTCTCCTCCACACTTATCCTGCTTCTGCCCCATCCCCACTTCCTGCCATGTGTATTGAGCAGGCAGGGGAGGGAAGGCGATGGGGTGGAATAAAGGAAGAATGCATGAGGAAACTGAAACACATGCTGCTGCAGCTGCCACTCCCCTGCTGACTTATCACATGCTGTTTGCTGCTGGCAGTGACCCAGGTAATGTGAAATAAAGTTTTATAAAGTAGTGGCAGTGTTCACAATACAGAAAAATAATTTTTTTTTAATCAGCATAGCATACACTATTATAACCTGTCACCAGATAAGCATTCATGGTGACAGGTTCGCTTTGAGCTGGAGATGCAATTGACACACAGTGTGACATGGCCAGGAACATCTAATCAGTAATGTGGCTCTCTGTTATCTTCTCCTATGGGGACGACCTATATTGATACAGTCTTATTCTTTGTTAGATTTATCATACAGTATCAAACAATGTGATAAATATGGTGGAGTATAAAGCTTTTGTCTAACTGTTCTTTGATTACGACCTTGTATCTATGTAGCAATCTAGGTTCTAGTCCTGTATCTATCTAGTACTCTTGGTTCTGGTCCTGTATCTATGTGGTAATCTGGGTTCTGGTACTGTATCTATGTTGGTTTTAATACTGTCCCCATTTTCTTATTTTGTTATATGACAGATTTATGCAATAAACATCATCTAAAAACTCTAGACTGGTAGGGAGACTACAATCTCTCCAGCCCAGAGCTCATTTTTATTTGCAATGTGCTGCAGTAGTATAATATGAGAAACTAACTTGCAGGGGTATTACTTTATTTCCTGGACAGGTAAAATTTAGGGTGGTCCCCTAGAATCAGTTTCATTGGTGGGTCCTAGGCACCTCCGTCTAGCACTGTTTCAAATGATGACCGTTACATGATTGTATCCCATGATAATAACACTTACTTCCTGACAGACCTTTTTCTATTCAGTCCTTTCAACTTCATAAAGAGGTTTTGAAGCAGCTGTGTTGCGTATTACAACGAAAAGTTATCATCTTGCTATACAATGTTTATAATATTTAGAGCCTCCTCCTATGATGATAATGGTGACTATATACAGTGGATATACAGTACTTGTTACTTACCCCACAGTATTAGTTTTTATTAAATTTTTTTATGTGTTGCGAAACTGCAAAAAAGTGGCGATTCGGACATTTTAGTGCATTTTTCTGTTACGGGGTTCACCCATTTTTATAGATTGGGAATTTTGGGACGCGGTGATACCTTAGTGTTGTGTTTATTTACTTTTCCCCCTTTTTTAAAATTATTTATTGTTTTATATGTGTTATGGGCTTTTGGGACATTTTAGTGAATTTTATTTTAAATTTTTATTTATTTATTTTTTTAATTTTTACAATACTAGCATATGCACTATTGATCATGTGATTGCTAGTTCAAACCAATGCACTGCAATAACCATGGATTGCAGTGCATTAGAGGTGTCAGTCTATGGACTTGTCTTGCAAGACAGATGCCAATAACAGACCCGTGGACCTTCAGTGAAGACGGCATGCGATGCGATTGTAGGTTGCCGGGAGGAGGGGGAGAGAGTCCCCTTCCTCTGCAGGTATGTAGTGGGATCTAACGGGTGAAACTGGCCAGATTGGAACTCATTCTGATCCGGACATTTAGAACAGGGACAGCTGGGCCATTGCTCTTCCCTGCACAGGCCCAACCTTAGGTTAGGCCAATGGAGAAACCCATCGGTCAAGCCTAAGGCCCCTTAGTGACCAACAGAGAGATCCGTATGGGCAGTCACAAGTGGTTAAATGTACTGAACATCTGGCCTGCACTCGGCCAGGCACAGAAATCACTTGCTGTTCAAATTAGGTTGCAGCTGTATACTTTCACGTTTGTGTTGGTCTGGTCCATTCCACTCTTCGTCTTGGTAGTCTCCTAAGTGTTCCCAATGACTTATTAATGCATAATTTGATACCCTGGTGACCTATGGAGAACATCTCCACACACTGTTCCTATAAAAAACACAGTCAATATAATGTCCTCTAGATCAGTGATTTTCAACCTATGTGCCCACATGGTTGAGTGTGCTGCGGGGAAAGTTCCCCCGAACTATGGTGCCCCTGTGTAGCGCTGCCGCCGTGCCCCCGTGTTTCTGCCCCCATACAGGCGGTCCCCTACTTAAGAACACTCGGACCATTCTCTGTAAACCCTAGAGATGGTTGTGCGTGAAAATCCCAGTAGATCAGCAGTTTCTGAAATACTCAGACCAGCCCTTCTGGCACCAACAACCATGCCACGTTCAAAGGCACTCAAATCACCTTTCTTCCCCATACTGATGCTCGGTTTGAACTGCAGGAGATTGTCTTGACCATGTCTACATGCCTAAATGCACTGAGTTGCCGCCATGTGATTGACTGAATAGAAATTAAGTGTTAACCGGCTGTTGGACAGGTGTACCTAATAAAGCGGCCGGTGAGTGTATATGTATATAGGTGATTTCTACTGTAATTAGTGCATCCATGTGATGCTATCATTCTTCAGATATGTCAAAATGTAACAATTAATATATGTTGTATTGTTTGTAGGTGCATTTTCCCCCAAAGCAAGAGCAAGAGATCGGTGTCTACCCCTGGCATTGATGCCACTTCCAGAGTCACCATTGAGTGTTGTCTTTCTACATCATTCTGCAGGACCTGCAACGTACTTCTAATATGAAATGATATGACAATTAGTGATTTTTATTTGGATGCAGATGCTCAGAATTCCTTCTTTGTGTGATGCCACAGGCGGAACCTTTCCGCAGCGCTGCTGTTGCTAGGCGGGACAGTGATAGTGCGGGACGCGTGTGCCCTTGCTTTATGTTCCCCCAGGTCACGGTCACGCTGCACAGCAGTAAGAGAAGGAGATGTATCGGAGGGCGCTGCTGTCATTGTACGGGGGGCTGCAGCTGCCGGGTAACAGGTAGGTGTCCGGCCATAGCAGAGGCGCCTTGTTACGTGCAGAGGGGCAGCGATAGCGACCATGTGTAAACGTGACGATATTCTGCATCATTTGACCTCCGGTAGAGTCTCATTGTAGACCTGTCAGCGCTGTGAAGAGAGCCGCATCACGTGACTACTAGTGTGGGAGACACGGGGTTACCTGTACTCCCTCTGCCCCAATTATTGTGTGGCCATGTTAATGGTGAATGGTGCACTTCTTCTCCCAGCCAATAGAGCGGCAGCAAAGTGGGGTATACATTGATTTATGAGTATAGCACACAGTATAGCTCCCCAATTATTGTGTGGCCATGTTAATGGTGAATGGTGCTCTTCTTCTCCCAGCCAATAGAGCGGCAGCAAAGTGGGGTATACATTGATTTATGAGTATAGCACACCGGAGTACTTGCCCTTGGCATCCAATTACATTTTTATCATTACTTTAATCTTTCAAAGCATGTTTGAAAAAAAAAAAAAAAGAGGTAGAGTTTTATTGGCTGCCATAGATTTTAAAAATCCCAGTAGATCAGCAGTTTCTGAAATACTCAGACCAGCCCTTGTGGCACCAACAACCATGCCACGTTCAAAGGCCTCAAATCACCTTTCTTCCCCATACTGATGCTCGGTTTGAACTGCAGGAGATTGTCTTGACCATGTCTACATGCCTAAATGCACTGAGTTTCCACCATGTGATTGGCTGATTAGAAATTAAGTGTTAACGAGCAGTTGGACAGGTGTACCTAATAAAGTGGCCGGTGAGTGTATATGTATATAGGTGATTTCTACTGTAATTAGTGCATTCATGTGATGCTATCATTCTTCAGATATGTCAAAATGTAACAATTAATATATGTTGTATTATTTGTAGGGGCATTTTCCCCCAAAGCAAGGGCAAGAGATCGGTGTCTACCCCTGGCATTGATTCCACTTCCAGAGTCACCATTGAGTGTTGTCTTTCTACATCATTCTGCAGGACCTGCAACGTACTTCTAATATGAAATGATATGACAATTAGTGATTTTTATTTGGATGCAGATGCTCAGAATTCCTTCTTTGTGTGATGCCACAGGCGGAACCTTTCCGCAGCGCTGCTGTTGCCAGGCGGGGCAGTGATAGTGCGGCACGCGTGTGCCCTTGCTTTATGTTCCCCCAGGTCACGGTCACACTGCACAGCAGTAAGGGAAGGAGATGTATCGGAGGGCGCTGCTGTCATTGTACGGGGGGCTGCAGCTGCCGGGTAACAGGTAGGTGTCCGGCCATAGCAGAGGGGCAGCGATAGCGACCATGTGTAAACGTGACGATATTCTGCATCATTTGACCTCCGGTAGAGTCTCATTGTAGACCTGTCAGCGCTGTGAAGAGAGTCGCATCACGTGACTACTAGTGTGGCATACACAGGGGGTTACCTGTACTCCCTCTGCCCCAATTATTGTGTGGCCATGTTAATGGTGCACTTCTTCTCCCAGCCAATAGAGCGGCAGCAAAGTGGGGTATACATTGATTTATGAGTATAGCACATAGGAGTACTTGCCCTTGGCATCCAATTACTTTATCATTACTTTAATCTTTCAAAGCATGTTTGAAAAAAAAAAAAAAGAGGTAGAGTTTTATTGGCTGCCATAGATTTTAGTCTGCCCACTTAGGGGCTGTTCAGGCTGGTGTCAAGGAGCCGCTGCGATCTGTTATAGTGCTGATGGATCTGTCAATGTTCTCTTATGATCTGTAATCAGTCTATTTCCCATCTGCTGTCAGACGACATAGATTTTATAGATAGGTTTTACACGGCTGTGATCTGACATAATTCCTGGGCCTAACACTGTGCAGGGAACCAAAATGATAGCAAAATAGAAGCATGTTATCCTGTATGGGGAGCCTGTATTTCATGCACCATTATACTGTTATATCAAAGACTTAATAATGAAATGTGACATTATATCTGTAGCTTCATTATTTGTCAGGCACCATATTAATTGCTCAGTGGATTTGGTACAGGTTTCTAGTTTTTGTTTCTTAGACAAGTTATTATACCTTTACCCCTTCCGGGGGCATGCCTTACATATAAATTACATAGGGTGCAAGGAAATGTAGATTCTGCAATGAAGTGACTGGTCAGGCTTGGTACAGTGCTCAATGATCTCTAGCTTTCTCTAGAGAATGAGTGGTCAAGCAGGCATCCTGCAGATCTTGCATCTTGGGACAACCCCTGAAGGGTTTTATATGTAATATATTTCATTTTTAATTTGGCAAAATTTGTTTCCAAGTTATTCAGACGTTCATATGTTTTTCCTATAGATACACTAATGTGGTCTGCAGGCATCTCTCTGCTAGCAGCGTCCTCTGGTCTGAGAAATCCACTCCTGAAAGTAATGGCACAGCAAAGCCACCTGGTGAGGCAGCGGACAAGACATCGTCGCCACACCAGGCCGAGTCTTCAGAGCCACCAAAAACGGATTTGGCCAGCTTACTTGGTGGGATGAAAGTTGAAGTGAGCTCCAAAAAGAAGTTCCAGGCGATGAAGAAGAAAAAGGGCAAACAACAAGGTCAAGAAAGTGCAGACAACATCGAAAGCGCCAGCCGGATGTTCCAAATGGTGGCGGAAGAAAGTCAAACAGAAGAGTAAGAAATGAGTCCCAGTGATCATAATACAAATGTTTACTCTGCTGTATATAGTAACACCTAGGGCAGTGGCAGACCTATGGCACAGGTGGTGGTACTCAGAGCCCTCTCTGTGGGCACCCAAGCCATCAACCCTGCCAGATAAGGCCTTCTCCTGCAGTCTGAGGAAGCCCAGGACTGCCACACTTTAAAGTGTCACATCCTTGGCTCCCTGGAACTGCTGGAGGAGGGAGAAGAGCAGAGCTGGATTATAATTGGAGCTCCTGCTGGAAACTACAATGATCAATGATCTGTCTTTTCTTTATTGGTGTCCTAGAGATGCTGATACGATTGAAAGCCCTTACAGGACTTCAAAGTTAAAAATAACTTGCTGCTTAAATTACGATGTGGGCTTTGGATGTAGTTGGGGCACTTAGTCTCTTAAGTCTTTGCCATCACAAATTTCTGTTTTCAAGAAAGGTAGAACCAGAATCTGTCATCTATTTATGACAGATCCTGGGGATGTTTAATAAGTAATTAAAATAGAAAACCCCTTAAAGCTACTGCCCTTTTTCATTTTTGTGTTTCCATTTTTTGCTCCTCACCCTCAAAAATCCATAACTTTTTTTTTTTGCCATGTACAGACCTATAAATGAGCTTGCTTTTTATGCAACAAATTGTCATTCCTAGTGACGGTATTTAATATTCCATGCCGTTTACTGGAAAGCTGGATAAAGAAATTCCAATGTGGTGGATGTGGTGAACTTGACGAAAAAACACATTTGCCTCATTTTCTTGTGAGCTTTGTTTTTAACTTTAACAGTATGTTTCAAATGACACCTCAAATTTATTCTTTGGTTTGGTACGATCATAGCGATACCAAATTTATATAGGTTTTATACAAAATAATAACCTTTTGTATATAAAAAAAAAAATCTTGATTTTGCGCAATTTGGACACTAATAACTTTCATACTTTGGTGTATGCAGGCGTTTAATGTGTCATTTTTGGACAACAAGATTACATTTTCATTGCTACCATTTTGGGGACTGTAAGACCTTTTGATCACTTTTTATTAAATTATTATTAAAGGAAATCAACCACTTTGTCATGTGTGTTTAGATACTGATGCTGGATCATACTGTATCTTCTTTAGACATAAAAGCACTTTATTGTGCCAGGAACTTCTTTATAAATGATGCAGCTTAGGCTCCGGTCTATGTCACACAGGGCCCCAGGTGTTCTGTTTGGCTCCCAATAATGCAGACCTCTAGCATGTATTATATTCTGCCCCCCCCCCCCCCCCCAGAGCATACACTGCATACTTTATAAAGATGTTTTCTGGCGAAATTAAGTGCTTTTATGTCTAAAGAAGACTTGATCAGTATTCAAACACACGCCAGCAGATATGTTTGGTTTAGATACTACAAGTTGATTTCCTTTAACCATTGATAGCTCCCAGCTGCGTGAATACAGCAATATGTTTATCTAGTACTTAAGTCATAAAATAACACTTTATATTTATTTCTATGAAGCAGAAGTGCTTTGGGTGGGGAAGCCAGAGCCCCTCTTGCTTCCCTTGCTATTTTATTCAGTGGTACACTTTATCCTGGGAGGGTTTTTTTTTTTTTAGCTTAACGGGGTCTTCACCCTTTGAACTGTATAGGGAAATATCTAGATATGATTATATTTCATTACAGGACCACTTCTGGCATTCAGAGTGTGTAAGGAGTTGCAGATTTGATTTAGAAGGCAATGAACCAGCTTCCATTCCTTGTGCAGCTAGAGGGCTCGGAGTGCTGCGCTGCATGGCGAAATAAGAAAGATTTCATTATCTGGGTCCCAGAGATCAAACCACAGTGCATGAGGGTTATGCGTCATGTATATACAGAAGCTTCTGTCTTGTGTATGATTTTACACTAACCTTTTCATTCTTGTAGGGAGAAGCCGGTGAGCAAAGAATTAGCGGATGCAGCGTCTGCAGTGGCATCCACTTACCCGTCACAACAGAAGCAAGTGGAGTCTGAACTGCTGCAGCAGCTGCGTCTGCACAAGCAAATGGCAGAGGAGATCAGAAGGAAAGGAAGTGATATCAGGTTAGGAATTATTATTTTTCTTCATTTAAACATTTTACAACATATATTGCACACAATATATGGGGTAAGTAGGATGATTGGTTATGACATTACTGAACAGCTTCTTCTAGGTGTGAACGGAAAGTGGGGGCAGGAAGAACAGAATTGTATGCGGTGAAAGGGTCATTTCCAGACTAAAGATTTTCTTTAGGATTGTTCTATGAGAGCAGTGGGGTTTTAACACCAGCCCTTTGATCAACTGTTCACAACAGCAGCGCAACCATTCCCTAGTGGCTGAGCCGGGTTATTTCAGCTCTGTTACATGTAAGGGTTTCCGGCTCCATTCTCTGTGTTAGGCCACTTTCCCTAGAGTGAATATTTTTTAACAAATACACTTAGTGTACTTCCGGATTAGGTTCGGTCTGGTAAATCCATGCACATGTCGTGAGTTTGCTGGAGGAAAATCGCTCAATGGCAACCAGTCTTGGTCATGGTACAGATGTGCAGTAAGTGGTAGTCAGCGGAAATACTGAGTGTCAGATTCCTAAGAATAGGTTTTCATTATCTTTAAACCCAAAAAAACACTTTATTGCACATACGTTTTTGATCTGTAGAAGTAGTATACTGATGCAGCTATCTATTTGATCACTGAATAATGTTACTAATGTGTTATAGCCAACTTTGCTGTGGCACAGATCTACTGTAGCAGTACAGAAGATGCATGAACATAACCAAGCTCAGACTGGAGACTGCATAGTTAACTCAACAGGGTATTGGACACTTTAGCATTGATGCCCTATCCTAAGTATTGGTAGAAAATATCAGATGAGAGGGGGCTACAATGATCAGATCAGCGCTGCCACAGCTTCATTACCAGATGCACAGCTATATATTGTATTAAAGCTGAAATTCAGGCAAAGAACAAAATAAATTGTACTTGACTAAGTTTTCCTGGTTGATCCGGCACTCACACTTACCTGCTGCAGACAATGGTGTTGCCATAGTGTAAGCCTTACAGGGCAGGAGAACAGGGAAGAAATCACATGATACCTTTTTGAGGGTAAGTATATTTGATCACCTTGAAAAATACATGGTTAGCCTTAAGAAGTTTTTGTCTGATTTCTTCTTCCCTTGGCTAACACCAAATCAGGAGCTGAGTAATGCTGTGTAGAGGCGTCTGTGACGTCCCTGGCCTGTGCAGTGGAAGCAGCGTTCAGTGAACTTCAGGAAGCCAATCGTCCAATATGTCTGGTATTTGACCCTGGTCAATCTGAAATGAATACCACATTCCTTAGACAATGCTTTATAGAGAGGGTGAAACGTCACTTGTTGATTATGGTAGAATAAAAGATACGCTTATTTTTTAATGGAGTGCTGCTTCATCGCCATTTTTCTCTGAGGATTGCTGCTGGTTTCGTCAGAACCATTGGCAGACCTACACCCACCATTATTGATACACAAGTGCTGCCACGTTACCCTTCTTTTTGTCTTGGTTCCTATTCCACAGATTGGTGGATCATTTTTTTGATTCCGCATGGCCCTTTAAGGATGGACAGCTAATGTTGTAAATCTGGGAAACCCTATAAGATGATGATCTGCATATGTGTTGTCCTCTAATCTTCCTTTTTAGATTGTTTGTTAATTGATGCCTCCTCTGGCCATTGCAGTTACAAATGAATGGTGGGGGGAGCTATTTTTAAATCCTGTTTTATTCCTGTGTTCTATTGAGAAGCCTATGAGTAAATCCCGATATCCAGAGCATAAATGTGGATTATACCTGCAGAACAATTTGGGGTAACTACACAGGTGCATAGTGTTCGCATTGGATTTACAGTTAATATCATATGAAAATCTTCAGTGAATTTGTATGTTGTACATGAAGTTCACTTTGGATTTCTGTCTGGATTCCTCAGTGGATTTCTCCTTGAGAGAGGAGTGAGCTGCTGGGAAACTGAATCAGAAAACTGATGTTTTCCAAAAAGGAATCGTGTGTTTATTTTCCCTGCAGAAATATTCTGTGAAGTAAAGTCTGCTGCATTCCCACCCCATGTTCAGGAGATTTCATAGATCATTTAGTTTGTTGATGACTAACACAATCTGTCAGCAGGACCACATTTGGGATGGAATCTGTTTGACAGCATCTGATGGGTCCGATGCTTAGTGTCTGTACAATGGCTCTATAGTAGACATCAGCACGTTGGATAAGAGACAGGGTTTAATTTTCCCCACTAGAGGTCAGTAATGTTCCACCGCTATGACTTCTACAGTCTAGTGAAATCCCTTCTACTCTAGGTATAGATCCAGATGGCGCAGTGATGGCGAACCTTTTAGCAGCCGAGTGCCCAAAAAGCAACTCGGATCCCCATTATTTATCGCGAGGTGCCAACCAAAAATTAAAGCAGTAACTTATTGCTCCCTGTTCTTCAACAACTTTCAATCATATTGGCCTCCTGAGGACAGCAACACAGTAGAAAGATGGAACATTTTAGCTTCTTTCCAGTTTCCCTGTGTGCACAGAGAATCATGGGGCCAGCAGGATATCCTCCAAACATAATTCGGCCCTATCAATTAATTCTCCCTCTTCCTACAGTCCCAAGTAGAGAAGCAAGTATAAAAATATGACCAAAAGCAGCATCTTTTAAGTTTCTTGGAACTTCAGGAAGATTCTTTGAGTCCTGTCTGGTGTGCTGGGGCAATGGCCCGGGTGCCCACGGAAAGAGCTCTGAGTGCCGCCTCTGGCACCCGTGCCATAGGTTCGCCACCACTGAGATAGGGGTTTCTTCTTGTGAATATAAATCTTATAGATTACCACAGATGTCAGGACTCGCTATATTATGCTTGTATTCTCCAAGTTATATTTCAATTTCTTCTTTCTTCTATGCCTTCTGCCTGGTGCATGTATTAGCCACTGTAATGATTTAGGAAGGTGTGAGCATGGGCTGGATGTAGACTACAGATAAGCAATATCATGATAGTATGTTATAGATCGCTTTATAGAACTTGTTGGCTTAGCCCTTATAGGGAACCAATCCGGCTACGGATGTTTTTGCTGCAATTGTGTAACTTTTATACAGTTAGTTGTAGTAGTAGCCACCCATCTCTCTTCAGGCTCCTTGCAATTAGAGACGTTCTCCAATCTAACCCATCACCCCGCACTCACCCATTAGTAGTAACATCCCACATAGGTAGGAGGGCATATTTCTATTGAATCTGTTGCAGTTGAAATTGCTAATTTTTTTATGTCAGAACCTGGGCCACATATAAACTAAACTTATCTGGTAGCTGATGCGTTTTTGTTTAGCCTGAATGCATAAAATCGTAATTTTTATTCATTTGCAAGTGAATTGGGTGCAATCTCTTGCCCAGCACTGTGCGGCAACCTAAATGTTTATGTGCATATAATTAAAAAGAAAGGCTATGTATTTTCTCAATAAAGCCATGTTTGTAGAGCACAATTTATTCCACGTTGCTGTACATTTGAAAAGGGGTTCTCGTAAATGAGAACAAGTCCTAAACAAGTACAGTAGCGAGAGAACTAGATGACTGATGCTATATGTATAGTTTATATGAGGCAATATTTGGTTCTAAAATTCGCCCCAGTCATTGTATCTTACGTTTTTTTTTTTCTTGAAGGGCTATTCCCATTTCAGCAAATTATTGTTTTTATGATAAAAAGTTATTACGTTTTACAGTATACTTTCTGTGTCCCTTACAGTTTTCTAGATCTCTGCTGCTGTCAATCTATGGAAAGCTTATACCAGCTCTTATACCTCTTTTATTCCCCCCCCCCCCTCTCATAGACATTCTCTTGCGAGCAGGACCCTCACTCTACTATTGTCTCATATGACTGTTGTTACTCTGTAATGTGTTACTTTATTTGTACTTTCCCCAGTATTTGTAAAGTGCTACGGAACTGGGTGGAGCTATATAAATAATGATTATTATTATTATCAAGCTTCTATGTTTACTACTAGTGGACAGAAATCTGACCATGGTCACACAGGTGCACAGCTCCTTAGCATCATAGACTCTAATCAGAGCTGTGTGATAGAACGAGCCGTGCACCTGTGTGACCATGGTCAGATTTCTATTCAGTAGTAAACATAGATTTCCATAGAAGGACAGCAAGCAGAGATCTAGAACACAGTAAGGAATTGATACAAAACGTATGTTGGAAAATTGTATAACTTTTTATAATACAAGGATTTACATTAATTTGCTCTAATGGGAACAACCCTTTCATTGTATTGGGTCATTGATTATCCAGTGTCTTAAACATGATTATATCTGATGCATGGTGGCGCCTTTCATTTCGTGTATTATTTATCTTTCAGCAAAGTCATCTCTGGGATGAAGGTTAAAAAGCAAATGCCCAAAACTGGAAAGCAAATGTCACCCGAAGAGCGAGAGTTTATGAGAGATGCCACCAAAAAGTAAGAAACCCTTTACTGTTATCTGCTTTTTTCCCTCTTGTTTCACATTTCTGACTTAAGGGGTTCCCAAAAATTCAATGTTCAATCACCTTGATGGTATAGGGTGTGACATCTGAATTCCTCTTTGATTGGATCCAAAGGTTGTCCAGATCTGTATTTGTCCAGGGAATATTCTTCAATTGCTGCTCCATTCATTAGAGGGTATGAGTCTCCCATCCAGTCTGAAGCATAAACAAGCTATTTTTCCGCTCATTGGTTGATTTGTGGGACCCTTATAAAACTGATGATCTATACACCCTATAACACATTTATAGGGATAGATATTTAATATCACACATGTTGGGGGTCTCCAGATGCTTGTACTGTGCGGTGACCCATAAAGGTAGAGCAGAACCCAATGTTAGTGGATCCCAATTGACCTTTAACTGATTAAATGAACCTTAAGTGATTCTTAACATTCCATCGTTGTGAATGGCGCAATTGTATTTCTACAATGGTTACCTTTCATTACATACTTGGGTACCGGGTTAAAAATGATGGTTAATTGTGATGGGTCAGTGTATTTATTAAAAATACCAAACTGAGAATCTGTCAATGCGCACAGTACCACCTTTTTTGGGTATAAGATAGATGAAGAAGACTGGAGCTGCAGAATAGGGTAGGGGTAGGAATTGTAGGGTTCCTGCTGCTGGGACCCACTGATTACGAGAACGGACCATCACCAGTACAAGAATAACCCAGCGCCGTGCTCAGTAATTTGCGATGCTTCCATAGTAATAAATGGAGAAGCAGAACACATTCCGGACCGCTCAAACAATTAGTGAAAATGGAATTAAGTGGAAAGGGTCCTTGCTTGTGATCAGTGGGGGGCCCCGCAGTTGGACCCTCACCAATCAAATTGTTATCCTCCATCCTGTGGGTATGAGATGACAGTAATATTTGGTAATTTTGTTGTATTCTAGAAGTGCCATGTACTACATTCTAGACCTACGGCAGGTTTTGAGAAAAATGACAGTCAATCTATTACTCATAAAATGCACCAAAGATTTGGTTAATAAATTTCCAGACTTGATCTGTTTTGCTTTGAATCTCACTTAAGGGGGTAGCTCTTTATTGTTGGGATCTTGGGCCATTCTAATACTTGTTTGTAGTGGGGATGAATATACAGTAACCAGTGTACACAGTTCTGCAGTGTTGCACATGTCCTGTAGGGGGCAGTCACATACCACCCACATTGGTGCACAGGCTTTCTGAGCCCGCTGAAGGTAATTATTTACTTGCATTGAATGGTGGAGACAGGATTCTCAGCGGTGGGTATGGTAAAATTTTTGGGTTGTTTCAGTCCTAACCTGTTGCGGCTAATTAGAAGACACAGTCTGCCTTGTCCTTGGGTCTGTTCCGTAGTGTGAGCCGCTAGATAGAGACACGGTTTACTCTGTTCACACTACTTAGGAAAGTAAATAATTGCAAATGCGGCACAATAATACTCAAGGCTAATTCTTAAGTCGCTGCAAAACTTTTCTGTCTGGATAAACAAAGAAGGGTTTGTGGAGATGATAAGCGTGAGCACTTTATGGCTCCCAGATTATGGCAGCAGCTTAACAACAAAGGGTCGTGGTGGAGAGCGAGGGCTGCTTTTGTATATTTTTGTATATGCCACAGCGGGGAGCTAAGTGACATCATTTGCATAAAGATTCATTTAACCCCTAATAAAAAGACTGATTTTGTAATTTAAGGAGAAATTCTGTTATAGGATATTCTGATGTTCCAGACATATTGGGGGAGTTTGTAGTCTGGGACCCCCTGGTTATAAACAATAACAGGACTCTATATATAAAGTACTCACATGTCTTTATTCTATCCACTTTTTCCCCAAAATGGCCCTGGGCTTACAAAAAAAAAATGCCTAGAATGCTGAGAAACATACTGTACTTCAGTAATTCATGTAAAAATCTTAAAACTAAATAATATAAATTAACCCTTTCTCCAGATGTCATACTTAGTGGCAAGAAGACTTTTCATCTTTACATATTATAACAATCTTTAGGCTATATTCACACTGCCGTCAGCCCGCCGCACCGTAGCACGGCGGGCACACGGCAGCGTGGGGAGAGGAGGAGGAGGTGAGCGCCGCTCACCCCCGCCCCTCTCCATAGCAAGTTATGGCGCACAGCGCCGTAATACAGGAAAAGATGGGACAGGTCCTATCTTTTCCCGAGCTACGGAGCGGTACGGTGTCGCACGTGTGCTGCACCGTACCGCTCCCGTACAGGGCCGTGAGCCCATAGAAGTGTATGGGGGACGTATATCGCCCGTATATACACTCACCGGCCACTTTATTAGGTACACCTGTCCAACTGCTCGTTAACACTTAATTTCTAATCAGCCAATCACATGGCGGCAACTCAGTGCATTTAGGCATGTAGACATGGTCAAGACAATCTCCTACAGTTCAAACCGAGCATCAGTATGGGGAAGAAAGGTGATTTGAGTGCCTTTGAACGTGGCATGGTTGTTGGTGCCAGAAGGGCTGGTCTGAGTATTTCAGAAACTGCTGATCTACTGGGATTTTCACGCACAACCATCTCTAGGGTTTACAGAGAATGGTCCGAAAAAGAAAAAACATCCAGTGAGCGGCAGTTCTGTGGGCGGAAATGCCTTGTTGATGCCAGAGGTCAGAGGAGAATGGGCAGACTGGTTCGAGCTGATAGAAAGGCAACAGTGACTCAAATCGCCACCCGTTACAACCAAGGTAGGCAGAAGAGCATCTCTGAACGCACAGTACGTCGAACTTTGAGGCAGATGGGCTACAGCAGCAGAAGACCACACCGGGTGCCACTCCTTTCAGCTAAGAACAGGAAACTGAGGCTACAATTTGCACAAGCTCATCGAAATTGGACAGTAGAAGATTGGAAAAACGTTGCCTGGTCTGATGAGTCTCGATTTCTGCTGCGACATTCGGATGGTAGGGTCAGAATTTGGCGTCAACAACATGAAAGCATGGATCCATCCTGCCTTGTATCAACGGTTCAGGCTGGTGGTGGTGGTGTCATGGTGTGGGGAATATTTTCTTGGCACTCTTTGGGCCCCTTGGTACCAATTGAGCATCGTTGCAACGCCACAGCCTACCTGAGTATTGTTGCTGACCATGTCCATCCCTTTATGACCACAATGTACCCAACATCTGATGGCTACTTTCAGCAGGATAATGCGCCATGTCATAAAGCTGGAATCATCTCAGACTGGTTTCTTGAACATGACAATGAGTTCACTGTACTCAAATGGCCTCCACAGTCACCAGATCTCAATCCAATAGAGCATCTTTGGGATGTGGTGGAACGGGAGATTCGCATCATGGATGTGCAGCCGACAAATCTGCGGCAACTGTGTGATGCCATCATGTCAATATGGACCAAAATCTCTGAGGAATGCTTCCAGCACCTTGTTGAATCTATGCCACGAAGAATTGAGGCAGTTCTGAAGGCAAAAGGGGGTCCAACCCGTTACTAGCATGGTGTACCTAATAAAGTGGCCGGTGAGTATAGATAACACAGCTTTATTACTGGCTGTTCTGACACTGCATCAGTTTATCTGCTGAGCGGTGTCAGCACTGCCTACGATCCTGCACAGGAAAGTATCAAGCATTCTCATATGAAGGGCTGGTCTGAGTATTTCAGAAACTGCTGATCTACTGGGATTTTCACGCACAACCATCTCTAGGGTTTACAGAGAATGGTCCGAAAAAGAAAAAACATCCAGTGAGCGGCAGTTCTGTGGGCGGAAATGCCTTGTTGATGCCAGAGGTCAGAGGAGAATGGGCAGACTGGTTCGAGCTGATAGAAAGGCAACAGTGACTCAAATCGCCACCTGTTACAGCCAAGGTAGGCAGAAGAGCATCTCTGAACGCACAGTACGTCGAACTTTGAGGCAGATGGGCTACAGCAGCAGAAGACCACACCGGGTGCCACTCCTTTCAGCTAAGAACAGGAAACTGAGGCTACAATTTGCACAAGCTCATCGAAATTGGACAGTAGAAGATTGAAAAAACGTTGCCTGGTCTGAGGAGTCTCGATTTCTGCTGCGACATTCGGATGGTAGGGTCAGAATTTGGCGTCAACAACATGAAAGCATGGATCCATCCTGCCTTGTATCAACGGTTCAGGCTGGTGGTGGTGGTGTCATGGTGTGGGGAATATTTTCTTGGCACTCTTTGGGCCCCTTGGTACCAATTGAGCATCGTTGCAACGCCACAGCCTACCTGAGTATTGTTGCTGACCATGTCCATCCCTTTATGACCACAATGTACCCAACATCTGATGGCTACTTTCAGCAGGATAATGCGCCATGTCATAAAGCTGGAATCATCTCAGACTGGTTTCTTGAACATGACAATGAGTTCACTGTACTCAAATGGCCTCCACAGTCACCAGATCTCAATCCAATAGAGCATCTTTGGGATGTGGTGGAACGGGAGATTCGCATCATGGATGTGCAGCCGACAAATCTGCGGCAACTGTGTGATGCCATCATGTCAATATGGACCAAAATCTCTGAGGAATGCTTCCAGCACCTTGTTGTATCTATGCCACGAAGAATTGAGGCAGTTCTGAAGGCAAAAGGGGGTCCAACCCGTTACTAGCATGGTGTACCTAATAAAGTGGCCGGTGAGTGTACGTCCCCCATACATGTGTGTGAATGTAGCCTTACTTTGTTTTATTCTTGACATGTGCAACTTTATCTTAATAGGATAGTTTTATTAATTACTGTACATGTTTTTTCCTAATAGAATTACTGAACAAGTAATTAAAACATGTGAAAAAATTAGATTTTTTTTATTACCTTTTTCCAATACAAATTGAATTGTAAAATTCAAATTGAATAAAATTAAATTGCATAAACCTTTTACCAATATATGTTAATAATTAATCTGTCAATCTATCACCCTCCCCCTGAAGCTGTATAGATGCTGAGGGTGCATGTACTTGTGCAAATACATCCACTGCAGGTAGGATGTGAAATGTCCTTTCTAGAATTCACTCTTTATTGCCCAATATGAGTCAATTTATTAATAAAGTTCTTCTAACATTTCCTTCACATTCTTAAAAATAAAAAGTGCTAGGCTTTAAGATTACAATAGATGACCCTAAAAATCCAGCATGTATACGATATAAACCTGGTGCCCAGCACCATACATCATATTCTCCTCCTTGCTATTATTTCTTATGAATTATTGATGAACTTGTTATTTTACATAGTGAATAAAATTGTACTTTTGTGGCACATACTTTTTTTTTTTATTTTTTTCATACATAACTCTGGATTGTTCAGGTATAGGGTGTCCCTCTCCATGCACACACTCCCTGCAGGAGACCTTCTTCAGCACCAGGTGTGATGTGCTGGTGCCACAGATGCATTTCTCCTGCGCTGAATGCACTGTAGGTGAACCGAACAAAACGCATCCAAGCCTGGAAGTGTCTGCACATATGCTGTATCGCTGGCACGAGTACAGGGCACAGCTGATGAGATCCCCAGGTGCCAGGCTAAGTGCTTTGGCTGATGTGTTGGGTGGACACGTCTCATCTGGCTGATCCATTAGAGCTGTGTTAAACCATGCACTCTTGGCTTGGTCTGTAAAACCAGCTCGCACATAATCCACATATTACAGGTGGCCTAGGAAATCTTCAAAGACAACTCAGGATGAAATGCTTGTATTCTACTTAGTTACTGATGTCATCTACTGGCATGTATTAAAAGGGTTGTGCTTGATGTTCAGAAAGTTGCCTAAAATTAACAGCAACTATTACTTAAAGGAAACCTGTCACCAGGTTTTACCCTGCTAAACTACTAGCTCCTCATGTAGGGTATGAAATGTCCTTGCTAGAATTCCCTCTTTTTTTCTGTGAAATCTCACCCATTTACCAATAAAGAATCTCCCTTAAAGCTGGGAAAATAAGAATACTAATTTTCACCTCATTTTCAGATGAAATTATCTAAATTTAGTGGTCACAGAGTTGGTGTCTAGCTTCTCTCTCTGTACACCATGTGCTGACAGTGAATCATTGAATGTCTCTGAGCTTGTGCGGGGGACGTGGCTACAGCCACACAGCATCAACAGACAGAAAGTCAGCTCCACGATCCCATCCAAGATGGCCGCCACCCGTCCCTAAGAGAAGCTACAAGGTCGTGTCTAGGGGCAACTGAAATTGTGTACAGCAGGTCTGATAGAGACCAGTTGGACTTGTATCTGTGAAATGCTGAATTTTTGTTAAGATAGCGAAATAACACATTCTCTAATTCACTGTTAACACGCATTAAGTACATATAAGAAACTCGTCTTCGTGGGAATACCCCTCTAAGGGGAAGTTCATCAAAAGCTGCTCACAGGATAGTGTAGGGAAAGATCATCCAAAGCAGCTCAGCACTGTATACAAACCTCATCTATAACATCATTCAACACTCTATAACAAGGAGATCATCCAGAGAAAATCTCAAAACATTGTAGGGGGAAGATCATCCAAAGCAACTCACAGCACATTACAGGGATTAGATCATCTACAGCAGATCACAGAGAAATATAAGGGAAAGATCATCTACAGAAGAGAACACCACTTTGTAGTGAGATCATTCAAAGCAGTGCAAGAGAAGATCATATTCAGCAGATCACAGCACAGTGTAGTGAGATCAATCACAACAGATTGCAGTGTAGTGAGATCATCTACTGTAGATCATAGCACCATGTATTGGGAAGATCATGTACAGCAGGTCAGTGTAGCAGTAGATCACAGCACAATGTAGGGAGATCATTCCTAGCGGAGCACAGTGTAGGGAGAAGATCTTCCCCCTAATACTGTTCTAGGATCTTCTGTAGATGATCATCTACAGCAGATCAAAGCTTAGTGTACAGGGAAGCTACAGTAGATCACAGCAAAATTTAGGGAGATAATTTACAGTACATGACGTAGTGTAGTGAGAGGATAATTTACAGTAGATCACAGCACAATGTAGTTGTGTAGTTGCAGTTGACCACTGTAATAGAAATCCCTCAGCTCAAAGTGTAAACGTTATAAGGGTTTACAAACCAGCTGTGGAGGAGGTGTGGGAAAAAAAGATGCTACAGATGCAGAGTGTTCAGGTACCTCAGCAAATTTTCAGCTATATCTTACTGCAGCTCCCTTCTCCGCCATGCTGTCTTTGGCAGGTGGCTGTATCTTCTGTACCATGGCACCAAGAAGCACTGTACTGATGTCATTTTAAAAAGTGTGTTTCTGCAGAAGCAGAGATAACAACTGTTATGGAGGACCTATCACCCATAAAAAAGCACTAGGAGCTGCTTACTAAAGTAAGAAGCTCCCAGCGCCATCTCCGATGCAGCAGTGTTACACTGCTAGCTTTATCGGAACCCTCTGATAACGCTAGCAAACACTGCTGTGACGTAGGAACGCCGGACCGCGCTCAAAGCGTGGTATTCATGAGGGGACGGTCCAAGGTGCTGCCTCTTCCCCGAACCACCCCTCCCACTCCAATGGCCGACATTGACAACCAAGCTTCCTGCGGCAGCCACAGCTTCCTACTCCCTCCCCGTCATGAATATGCTGGACTGCTGTGAGCGCTGTCCGGGGGTCCTATTGTGCGTTCTCCTAGTGCTTTTTTTTATGGGTGACAGGTCCTCTTCATGTTAAAATCGGGAGTGGAAGCTGTATATATAAATTGTATCTCTGAAACGGAGGAAATGCAATGCTTATACAATATTAAAGGGTTGATTCTCCTCTTTATAATGAAACCAGAACTGTGTTGTTTCAAAAGAGATTGTGTCGAATTCTGTCCTTTTCCATGATGTCTATACACGTGCTATCCAGACGGTAGATGTGTAAGTAGGCGGTGTACGTAGCGTACGCCAGTCGTCAAATGGTTAGGGGCATTTTAACTTTCATTGGCTTTCTGTAAGAACCATGTATAACTCTCAGGTCTAAATGCGATAACCTTGGGATCTCTCCCCAGCACCACTTAAATATATAAATAAAATCCAAGTATAAAGAAGTAAAAATGACAGCACGTAAAATGCGTGTACACTTCTGAATAATATAATAATATTCTCTAGGACGGTAACTGCTGATCTCTCTCTTCATACCTTTTCATTTAGTGGGAGGCTCGGGTTTGCTATATGATTACTCCATCGGCTATATTCTATAATAATGGCTATAATAACTTTTTTAAATCAGCTACAAAAATAAATTTGCCTAAAATATTCTATGATTTAGAAAAATCTGTATATTTCTTTAAAATATTGTTATAATGTTATGAATTGTCACTGGGCGTTGAGTGGTTAAGCCCCCAGGCGTGGAGTGGTGCGTAGCAGTGGTTTAATCCATGCGGTTAATGTGCGCGCTAGGTGTGAGCGCAGACGGTGACACAGCATTATTTCATCCGTCTCGCTACCAGCCGAGTATTTTCCCTGCCATCCTCCACTCGAGTTAAGATGTAAACTGAATTAAAATAGGTCAGAGATGCTGGCGTGCTCGCCCATATCTGAAATGGCAGCTTCAACCTTTTATGCCAAGTCAGAATTCAAAACAGCGGGGGTAGCAACGCGCAGGCCAGGGAGGGAACGGGTTGCCATGGCAAAGCTAGAATATGTTAGAATGAAAAGTTTCGGTGGAAATGTACAATGACAGTGGAGAAGGCAGGACAGGATGTGTGTGGCTCAGGATATTTGCTTGGGCTTCAAAGGAGAGATTTTTTTTTTTTTTTACTTTATTTTCATTTTTCACATTTTTTTTTTCCCCCTGTTCCATTGAGAAGTGCTAAGTTTCCAGACTACGTAATGCGGTTTTCTTCTTTGGACAAAATAATGGATTATGTAACCGGGCGCCGGGTGTTTTTGATGTCCTGAATGAACTGTTAAAGGGACAGTATAGTAAAAATTTACTTTTATCCCGAATATTCATTTCGGAGCCATAACATTAAGAATTGTAATTTAATATTTGAATAAAACCTGTACTTTCTAGTTATTAAAAAATACTTACCGTGTTTTTCGGACTATAAGGCACACCGGATTATAAGGAGCACCATCAATAAATGCCTGCTAAAACGTCTAGGTTCATATATAAAGCACACCTGATTATAAGGCGCACCTGATGACCAGCAGGTGGCAGACCTGTGCACAGTTCAAGGCAGCTGTTGTTTGTAAGTACGGTTCATATATAAGGCGCTCTGGACTATAAGGCGCACCTTTGACTTCTGAGAAAATCAAAGGTTTTTTTGTGTGCCTTATAGTCCGAAAAATACGGTAATCGAGTGTTATGATGACTTGTGCTACCATCTAACGCCAAACATGTATTTTGGTTGTAAATCAATACCCAAATTCTCATTTAACTCTAATTTTTCAAGAAACAAAGGGAAACACAGGTAGGAAAGGGTAAATCTTTCATCAAAATTAGGCTTGATAAATGGGGGCACTTACTCATAGATTCAGGCACTGACTGTGGCAATCTTTGTTATCCATGGCCGCCTTCCTTCTAAAAGAAACTTTTATAAATATGCTAATGAGCCTAAAGGGCTCTAGAGGGTTTTTTTTCAGAGCACTTCACTGCTGTAGCTTCACAAGCTGTAGCAATGAGCAGAGCAGGTCTCCCCTCCCCCCACTTTTTTTTGCTACTGCTAGATTATGCTGGCAGAGGTAGGATGGAGTGAGACCTGTTTTGATCATTTTAACAGCCTGTGAAACTGTATCACAAGGGCTCTTGTACTGCTCCCCAGAGCCTTTCAGGCTAATTAGCATAATGTAAAAAATTGATTTTAGAAGGAAGGAGCGCGTGGATAACAAATGTAAGAATATGCCCACAATCACGGTGCCTGGATCTAGGAGTAAGTGTCCCTGGTTTAGCTGTGCTTGATTTTGATGGTAGATATTCTTTAATAAAGTATATTACAAAGTTTAATATTATCACCTTGCTCTATTTATTTCTGAAATGGGTTTACTTGCTCTTTTAGAAATTCTATTATTAGACACATTTTCATTACCTCTGTTTCTTCCCTCTATTTTCCAAATACAAAAAAGCTAATTGTGGCCATTACCTCTCCCCTGTCGCCAAGTGTCCTCAGGCTTCTGAATGACTAATCTGCTGTTTTGTCTCCACATATATTGGCGACTGAATAAGGCAACTTGTACACAGATGTGCCCTCTCCAAAGACATCAGGGCAGATTTATCATAAATCCTGCCGTGATTTGCACCATAAAACTTTTTATAACCCTGCGCACCACATTCATCATTGTGACATCATCTATTGTCAGTAGTGATGTAGTGATGGGTCAGTGTTATCTATATAGAGGTCATTGTACAGGGAGGGGGAGGAGATAAGCTGTGACATCATCTATTGTCACACAAAGTTTAAATATTTTCATCAATAGGACATCGCAACCCCAAAATGGTATCACTAAAAAATGCATCTCGAACCGCAAAAAATAAGCCCTCACATGGCAACATTAACTGAAAAACAAATATTTTATAGCTCCAAAAATTGTGTCAATGAACTCTCTGGAAACCCCCTAATGCATGACCCTCCTTTGGTTCTGTGCCTCGCTGTGCGCCCATAAAACAAGTAACGTCCAAATGTGGGGGGATAAATTGAATAACAAATTTTAAGATTTGTTTTTCTGTTTTCATCTTTTGTGAACATGTAAATTTTAGGGCTTAATGAACTTATATCGGACCATTCTGAATTTCGCCTCCATTTTGTTTTAATTACTATGAAGATCTCAAGGGGTTAACAAACTTCATAAAAGCTGTTTGAAAAAAGATTAATAGATATTATATATTTCTCATTAAAAACAATAATGATCCCCAAAAAAGTCAATTCTGAAATCTCCTTGAAAATTTGGAAAACCGATGTTCGATTTGTAAGCCTTGTGACATCAAAATAAATGATCCAGACATCAAAAATTCTGAAAACTTTAAGCAGATACATGGCACATTTAGTAAATTAGTTCCACCACCCAAATTAGTTACTATCTGTCTGAAAACTAGGTAATTTGGGATTTTTACATTTTCCCTTATCAGCCATGATGTGTGAAGAAAAAACTATTTCACTGGGATAAGTAATAACCATATAAAGTGACGTCAGATTACAAATGGGTCTAAACCTTAACCTATAAACTCTCTGCGTCCTAATGGGGTTAAATCTAGATGGTGACAGTGAAATATTTTCATCTCTGGTGACACATTCCCTTAGAAATGAATTTGCAATGTATTATCTATCGGCTTCTTGTGTACCTCGCATGTGTTCCCCACTTCCACTAAACTTTTGAACTTTTAAGAAACAAAATATCTTCAGAGACTGCAGCGCTCGTACTTGTCGATGCTTCGTATCGCTGCGTGATCCATTTTGGAGGAGACAAGTCTGAACTCTTTGGTAATTCAAAAAGCATGTGTGTGTGTGTGTGATGGGGAATGAAACAAAAGTTGTATTCACGGGCAGCAGAGAGAAAATGAAAACCCTGTTTTGTAATCGGCTTATCCCAAACTGGAAGAATTCGGGCTGTTACACAGAATTCAGCAAGTGCCTCAAATGGCTTCTTTAAGCTCCAAGGATGCTTAACCCCTTCCAGGCCCTACACATTTCAGATATTTATTTATTTATTTTTTTTAAATCGTGCTGTGTTGATTGTATTCAGATGATGATTTATTACAGTGGTCCATGCAATTCATCCTGCAATACACAACGCACCCCACCTGCTCTGGTCGGCTGGCCAATGGTGCCCATCACTGGCCACGGGTTCCCCCCTGCTGTCAGTTGCTGGCCACAGACACGCACCCCCTAGGCTCCTAGAAGCTGCGCACGGACATGCACTCAAGGACCCTCAGTAGCTGGCCAAGTGCATGCACTGAGCCCCGCTTATATTTGTTAACCATGGCCTCCTACCTATTAATATCACTTGTCATGGGGTAAAAAACTTTTAATTCCTTTAGGTTGTACTTGATGGACCTGCCTCTTTTTCAAACCTTATATTCTGTGATATGATAATAATCTTATGCTAATGATCCGGAGGGCCTACCCTAGCCCCTCTGTGATCTGGCTTTACAGGCTGTTCCTCAGCACAAGAGCAGTGAGCGCTTTCTGCTCACAGGGAGCTGGGGGGAGAGTGAGACAGTGTAAGGCTACATTCACACAAAAGTTTGGGGGACATATATACGGCGTATATACGTCCCCCATACACTTCAATTGCCGCGCGGCGCCGTACGGGAGCGGTACATTGCGGCACCGTACCGTTACGTAGTCCATGGAAAGATAGGATATGTCCTATCTTTCTCCATAATACGGTGCCGTGTATTCCTATGGAGAGGGGCGGGGGTGTGAATATAGCCTAACAGCCTGTAAAGCCAGACTACAGAGGGTCTAGAGAGCCCCTAAAGCTCATTAGCATGATTTCAAAATCTGATTTTAGAAGGTAGGAGGCCGTGAATAACACATATAAGACTATTACCACAGTCACAATGCCTGGATCTATGAGTAATGTCCCTGGTCCATCATGGTAGATTCTGATGATAGATTTCCTTTAAAGGGGTTGTCTGAGAGTTCCGAAAAAAAAACTATAGGTGGCCGGGAGCGGGCTGCTTAAAACAATAAAGATGTACTTACCTTCTGGTGCCCTTCGGTATCCAGCGCTGCTGTCGCTACGGTCCAGGCGCCATGTAAACTGCTGCATTCAGCTTATGGCCGGCCTGGTACGCCTATCCGTCCCTATACACAGCATTGTGTATGGGGGCCAGAAGGTTGTCGGGTCCGGCCGGAGGGCACCGGAAGGTAAGTACATCTTTATTGTTTTAAGCAGCCCACTCCTGGCCACCTATAGTTTTTTTTTTTTTCAAAACTCGGACAACCCCTTTAAGAGCAAATTGTCTGAAGAGGGAGTGTCTTAGACCACTACAACTCATTCTTTTGGAATAAATTATCCTAGAACACAGCTGTTGCGTGATCTATCATTGGTAGGTTTCTGTATATGAAAAGGGTCATATGGAGACTGGTGTATTGTGACCACCATCTTCTACTGCGCCCCCTTCGTATCCACCAAAGGTGAGGGAAATTATTTCCAGCCTTTATAAATCCCACCCATGTTTTCACTTTCTATATAAGTTACTGTGACCACCTACCTGATCGTGTATACGCAGACCTGGGTCTACGTCTTTGTTATGGGGCTTGTAAGCAGTTCTTCCTTATCTTTATCTTTTATTCTAGCAATGAAATGAATCTCCTTCGTTTTAGTTTCCTAAACATCAAGCATTTGGAAAGCTGAGAGTGGGCGGATGTATAAACATACGCCAAGGAAACTCGTTTTCACGTGTTTTGTGTTTGCCCCCCTTTTTACATGGATTATGGCATCTCTGTGATTCGTGCAGGGGTATGGGGCACACCTGGGTTAATCCACATGTGACTCACCCCCTTCTGTTGTACCCAATTAGTAACTACCCCATTAAATACATTTTCTCCTCTGAGCTTTTCAATTACAGGCAATCATATCCAAAGTAATGAGAACTACTCTGAGCTATTTTATGAGAAGTATGCTGGGAATTGGCCTGCAAAGCCTAATTGCTGATATTATATATCAAGGATTCCATCTGAGAACATTTTATATCACTTCGATTTTGCGTCAGAAAATGCAGTAAAACTTGCTCATCTCCCAGGCTGTTTGCCAGGATGGTTATATATTCCCAATGCGCTACAGAAATAGACCCGAGTACGCCTGCTATAGATGGAAATCTGTACACACAACAAGCATGTCTGACCATGTAAACATGGTGCTGTAGGATATGCCAACAATAAGGAGAAAACCATAATCTGATACATGTGGGGGGCAGATTTATCCCAAGGTTCTGAGGTAAAACTGTTCTAGTTGTCCATGGAAACCAATCAGAGCTCAGCTTCCGTTTTATAAACAGGTGTGGAAAAATGAAAGCTAAGCTCTGATTTGTTGCTATGGACAACTTCTAATTACCTTATTTTTCGGACTATAAGGCGCACAAAAAAAATCCTTTGATTTTCTCAGAAATCAAAGGTGCTCCTTATATATGAACCATACTTACAGACAACAGCTGCCTTGAACTTGTGTACAGGTCTGCCACCTGCTGGTCATTCATCCTTATAATCCGACGTGCCTTTTATATATGAACCTAGACAGTTTAGCAGGCATTTATTGACGGTGCGCCTTATAGTCCGAAAATTTTTCCTCTATATAGTATATATCTGGTTAAAAATACAGTTGTAGGGGAACTTTTGATTATCAACCCTTATTTTATAACTTACCCTTTACCTATATATATAAAAAAATTGCCTCCAAATCCATATGCAAATTATCTGAAAATATGTGATTCTTGCTTGTTGAGTCACTATTAGAAGCTGGAGATAGACTATTAAAATGCCTGTTTGGGCTCTATAGCAGCTACAGATATACTTGGTGGCATTGTAAGAATCTTGTCTTTCAAAAGGAATCATGATGGTGGCTCTGTGTGCTGTAGAACTGAAGATCCAGGAAGTTTTAGACCTAGTTGGTTTTGTGAGTTATAGGGAGTTATAGGGATATTTATCTCCACAGCCAAAGTTGCAAGAAATGGGCATCTGAAGCAATGCTGCAACTTCCGTCTCTAAAAGTGACTCATCGGAGGCAAAAATTGATGCATTTTCACATGACTTTGAGGAAGTTTTTTTAAAAAAATGTTTTTTATAGGGAAGCTTTAACATGAACACAATGCTAGAAATAATATTTAATACCTTACCTAAGGGTGCAGGTGGTGTGTTGAAAAATTAAACTTCCTTTACATTTTTTTATCTCTATTTTTTAAGAGCAATATCTGTTTTTTATTTTTTTTTTTGTTATTAACTCCATCAATATAGTTGCTGTGTCCTGATGGTAATTAATAGATTTCAATAGTCTATTCTTAAGTTTCCAGTTATTGAATTGCCGTATGGGGATTTGATGCTTGTTTGTTAACAGTGGTGTGTTTTTTGGGTCTTTACAGATCACTATACTCTGGAAAACGTCTCAAGATATTTCCTGTTCCTGCTGCCTTGGAAACGTCTATTGGCACAGGTGAGCTTAACCAAAGCTGGATGGAAAAGGGCAATTAAAGCAACCCTCTACACTAGATAATTTTAGACATTTCTGATGACCTTTTTTCTCACTGATGGTTTCAAAATATGGACCTTAGAAAAATTCTCACCTTACTGTAATAGTTATCACTGGATAGCCAGGCACACCCCCATTAGCTTGCTCTAGATCTAGCTGTATGTCGGGTAAGATGATAAAGTTGATTTTATGGGGATGTAAGGGAAACCATTTTTAGCTGAGGGTGCAGTCACACGAGCCACTAATGCTGCAACGCTAGCACACAGGGGTGGGCCTCGGCCCAATCGCATATGCGTTTCGCTGTACTTGGGTTCTGTTTGTAAACACAGTGCTAGTGGCATGTGTCACCGCACCCTTAAAAAAGGGTGTCATTTAGTTATTAGGGCTCCATGGGAACCTGTCGCTAGCAGTATTTGTGAAAAATGTGGTCACTTTAAGACAGGTATCTAAGACTTCTATATATTTCCTGTGGGCACTTTAAGGCAAAGCCAAGATTTAATAATCCACCTTAGTTAATGGACCTAAGGCTGCAAATCGGCAAATGATTAAACACTAAGAAAAATAAATCCCAGGTAAAGATTCTATATATCAATACTGTCTCACATGTCACTTTTGAGCTCCTTCCTAATTGGTTGGTTTAAAGAGGTTGATTCGCTAACCCACCACCACCACTCCCAAGCAATCAGTGCCCTAAGTTTAAATAGGCTCTCTAATGGTCAGTTGGGTGGTCTTAGGTGAGAGCAGCATGTTGCTCAATGGATTAAAAGATCATGTTACTTTCATGACCCAGGGTGGTGGCATCATCCAGAAAATCATCTTTAAATTATGAAAATTGGTTGCATAAAGTGATGAAATCGGAGAGTTTAGCGCTGAAGTCAAGCTTTAGGGACATCGCTATCCTGAAGTCTGGTTAATAATGTTAACCATAGCCATTATGAGGTGGGGAGAGCTTGACTTCCGACTTTATACAACCACTTTACCTCACTCCAAAGTTGCTTTTTCTGGATGATGCCACCAGAACAGGCAATGAAAGAAACATGATCTGGGAGGTGGTAAGATACTTCACAAGTGGTTGCTGTTTGTTTGAATGCTCCTCTTTGATGCTCCTCCGTTGATGCGATGACTCTCTAGCGTGAACTATATACAGTATGTAGATTATAATAATGTCTAGTGACAAGTGCTCTTTGTATGGATGGTTTGCACTTGATATTTGGGAGTGTATAGCGTTAGGAGGTGATGTTGTGCTTCCTATAATCCCCCTGAGATTTGTGGAAGAAAGGTGAGAAAACTCAAGGTGCTTAGTCAGTTAGTTAGACGAGATGTAGCTTTTATTGGGCTATATGCCCATCAAGTTAACCGGCGTTTCAGCTCGTAAAATCTAGACTTCATGTATCTGCCTGTATGACGGGTTTATGGATCTATCTGATCAGGCAGGTAGCTGCAGAAGACAAGCTCAGCTTTGCTAAATTCTCTTTTTTAGCACAATTCTATTAAACACCTCTCTTCTATGTGAAAAGCATCTCTCAATATTGTGACACCCAATACACGTTTCTTCATGTCGATCATTCCTGTGCCTTCTTCTGGGAGGGTAGCGAGTTTCAGCACTGCAGAAGGATGACACTTCTATAAACTAATAATTATCCTAACTAGAAAAGTCAACTCAATGTAAGTTTTTGTGTTTCATGGGGCCTGTTTAGAACAAATACAAAAAATTATAATTTTTAGAATAATCTATGTTCACTTTGACTGACAGCTGCCATTGGCATTGTGAAAGTAGTCACTGGCATAACCTACAAGGGAATAATACAGCTCTTCTCCACCATTTGGAGTGTAGAAACTCCAGGCAGTCACACTGATAACTACATGTCCCATGGTTCCCTTTCTCAGTCCTCACAAGGATTGAGTGGACAGCTAAGCAGGGGCATAGTTAATGGAGTGGATCCTTTGGGGTAGGTGACTCAGGGAGTGAAAAGATGCCACTTTAACTTTACATAGGTTACTTACAGTGGGTACGGAAAGTACCTTTTAAGTACCCTTTTAAATTTTTCACTCTTTGTTTCATTGCAACCATTTTTATGTTCATTGCACTGCACCCTATCTTGACAGAAAAAACTGAAATGTAGATTTTTTTCTAATTTATTAAAGGGGTTGTGTCACCATAGCAAATTGCTGTAATTGGGTCCAATGCATTGTGACAAGTACTTTCACCATTTACACTTATTACAAAATATGCAGCCTTACTGAGAACTCCTTTTGTCCTGGTTGCTGGCGCCCCCTGGTGTTAGCTGTGTCCCGTCCTGAGCAACAGCTGATCTGGCCGAGTCTGCGCACCAGGAGTCAGCCTGCTGCTCTGCACTACAGATCACTCCATGAGCTCACAGCTCCTCTGCACACAGAGATCAGCTGACACACTGCAGCCAATAGGAAGTGAGAGAGGAGGGGGGGCAGAGATTGTGCTGTGATGGCCACTGCTTACCAGCTACACAGGAGCTTCCAGCAGCAGATACAAGGTAACTGCAGACAGACATGACTATCTGCTGCACAGAGGAGTCCTCCCCTAACATGGATCATAGCAATGCAGCAGCCCTCTCCTCCCTCCACCATTAGTCAGGTCACACAGGTGCCTACAGCAGCAGATACAAGGTAACTGCAGACAGACATGACTATCTGCTGCCCAGAGGAGTCCCCCTAACATGGATCATAGCAATGCAGTAGCCCTCTCCTCCCTCCATCATTAGTCAGGTCACACAGGAGGCTGCAGAGATAAGACAAGTAACAGGCTGAGCTCTGACCTCTCCTGATGCAGTCCTCCTCCTGTACTCTCCATCATTCACTGTCCCTCCATGTTACACTGCTCTCCTGATGCAGTCCTCCTCCTGTACTCTCCACCATGCACTGTCCCTCCATGCTACCCTGCTGTCACGCAAAGGGGCCCCTGTGCCTGACTAGCAGGGAAATCGCTAAAGATCAGTAACATGTGAGAAGCTGTCACCTATTTATCTATCCAAGTCCTATTATCCATCACCTGTCATCTATCTATCTCGCGTCTATCTATCTCACGTCTATCTATCTATCTATCCTATATCTATCTATCTGTCTCATATCCATCTATCTAGAAAAAGGCTCCAGATATGAGAGCTGAAACGTAGCATTTTTGGAATAAAAGAATTCCTTGAAGTGCCAACATTTTTTTTATCTATCTATCTATCTATCTATCTATCTATCTATCTATCTATCTATCTATCTATCTATCTATCTGTCTCATAACTATCTATCTAGGTGATTTAGTTGCAATTCCTTACAAAATACACAGAAAGAGATGCAATCAACATACAAAAATAGAAAAGTGTATTAGTAAAAGTCAAAAAACAACTAAAAAGGTCCATATTATTGCACCTAATTTTGTACAATCAGTGCATACAAGTGGAGCAAAACAATGTATTCTCACAGCATCATGTTAGGTCACGTGGATAGTAAAGTGTAAATATTTCTAGGTCTAGAAAAATGCAGGGACGGCAAACTCCATGCGTATCCTCACTTCAAAGTGACTTCCTCAGGGGTAAGTGTCACTTTGGAGTGCTGATACACGTGGGGTTTGCCTCCCCTGCACCCACCTAGACTTCCGCCATGCATTTCTGACCGACCATGATGCTGTGAGAATACATAGTACATGTGTACTATGTGTAGTGTCCTGTGTAGTGTGCAGGGGGCGCCAGATTCAGGATTTCTGGTGTACGTGCTTCATGTATCTGGTGCCCCCTGCACTGCTTTGACAGACTGCACCAACTTTTTATGGTGCACTTTTAACATTGGGCGTGTGACACATTTCTATTGGACTTCTATTGGATCAGTAAATGCAGGGACTATTTGAGCACAGCAGGTGGAAGGAGACTCTGAAGGCTGAGCGCTCTGTAGCACCGAGTTGTGCAATAACTGCAGCTGTCAGTGCTGTGCATGTGCCTGGCCCCTCCCACATCTGCTTCTGTGTGGAGCAGTATAGAGGCTCAACAAGCATCATAATAACAAATAGAAAGGAATCTTTAATTCCAGGTAACCATTACAAATAGATTTTTGAAATATTTTAACCTCTTTGACAGCTTTTTGTAGTCAATTGTTTCGTGGCATAACCCCTTTAAACAAGAAAAACTGAAATATCACATCGTATTCAGACCCTTTGCGTGACATTCATATTTAACTGTGCAAGATTAGAGAAAATGGCTCTGTTTGATGTATTTTTATAGATGCTTATATTCTCAGAACAATCCACTCAAATTCATATGACGATTCGGTCAAAACATGACCTTCCTCAGATACAGATTGAAGAGAAGCGAGTGTAGATAATTGTGTTGAATGCCGTATCCGCCGCTTGTGAACCAGGCTAACAGCCAGCTGCAATGTGGCCTACATGTTAGTCTGGGTCACAAGCGTCGGATACCGCTTTCTACACAATTATCTACACTCGCTTCTCTTCAATCCTGTATCTGCAGAAGGTCATGTTTTGACTGAAACGTCATATGAATTTGAGTGGACTGTGATGAGAATAAAAGATCTATAAAAATACATCAAACAGAGCCATCTTCTCTAATCTTGCACATATCTGGGAAATCCTACAGAATTGCTCATATTTAACTCACATGCTGTGCATTTTCTACTGATCCCCCTTGAAATGGTTCTACTCCTTGAGTGCAATTGTGTTTAATTAAACTGATTGGACTTGACCTCACAGCTCTAAGAAACCGTGGGATGAGCGCCTTGGCGAGACAGATAAAGAAGAACCCCAAAATCACTGTGGCTGAGCTCCAGAGATGCAGTAGGGAGATGGGCGAAGGTTCCACAAAGTCACCTATCACTGCAGCCTCCACCGGTCGGGGCTTTATGGCAGTGTGCTGACGCAAGTTCCTTCTCAGTGCAAGAGATATGAAAGTCACATGCAGTATGCAAAAAAAACACATAAAGGACTCCAGACTATGAATATGGCCAAGTACAGAGATATCCTTGATGAAAACCTCTTCCAGAGTGCTCTGGACCGAAGATTCACCTTCCAACAAGACAATGACCCTAAGCACACAGCTAAAATAGCAAAGCAGAGGCTTCAGAACATCTCTGTGACCATTCCTGACTGGCCAGAGCCCGGACCTAAACCCAATTAAGCTTCTCTGGAGAGACTTGAAAATGGCCTCCACCAATGTTCGCCATCCAACCTGAGGGAACAGGAGAGGATCTGCAAGGAAGAGGCAGAGGAGCCCCAAATCCAGGTTTTAAAAAAACTTGTTGCATCATTTCCACGAAGACTCATGGCTGCACTAGCTCCAAAGCTGCTTCTACGCAATACTGAGAAAAGGGGCTGAATACTTTTGACCATGTGATATTTTTGTTTTTTTGATTAATAAATTAGCCAAAATATCAACATATTTTGATCTTGCCAATTGGCTGCAACAAAACAGAGTAAAAAAATGAAAAGGTGTCTGAATACTTTCCATACCCACCCACTGTAGATACATCACTAGAAGCAGAACGTGAAAGATACACGAGATGAAGCACACTGCTCCCGTGCAGCAGCATTCGTGTCACACACAGATTGTGATATCCTGCCCACAGGAGGGGGTGAGATAGAGATGATTGGCTCACATATCATCTGCAGGAACCAGAAAACACAAGACTAATGATACATTACACTCTTAAATTGCTATGGCCAATGTAATTCATTGATTAGACATATGTTTCTCTCTATGTATCAACTATTTTAATTTTTAAGAGTCTGCTATGCCACGTTTTTCAGTTTGTGGTCCAAATTGGTGTAAAAGCTTTTCCTTATAATAGACACATTAGAGAGAACCTTTTATAATAGACACATTAAAGAGAAGGATTGACAATTAACCTACCCAAAATAAATACTTAGTTAAAAACTATGATTAAAAATCATTATCCTTATCATTATTCTTCCTTCCATGGCTGCAAATGGATGCATTTCAAAATAACATGTGACTCAGCTCAGCTCTCAGCCCTCACATTTGTGCTCCTGTACAGCTCCTCCCTCTCCCACTGATATTAGCCCACCAGGCTTTAAGCTCTGTGATGGAGCAGGAGGGAGGAGCTCTACAAGAGCTCAAAGGTGGGGGCTGAGAGCTGAGCAGTCTGCAGCACAGACAAGTCAGTGTTTTTTGAAATGTATCCAAACCAAAGCCCAACCCCTGGGACCACACAGAGGATTCTGTCAGGGTGCAAGGTAAGTTATAACACCCAGTTATATTGTAATGCAAATGCATAGAGAAAGCAGAAAGGAATATTTGCACTGCAGCTGTAATGTACTTCTGTAACCTGTCTTTCGTGAAAATGAGGTCCCTGGTTCCCTTTTAGAGGTAGCAGCAATCTGAACAGATTTCGGTCACTCTGGGCTGAACATTATAGGTTACAACATAGTTATACTTCTTTTAACTTCTCCAGCTCACAGAAGGTGATACACATTTGACTGTCTGTATCCAGGACAAGGGGTGAAGCCCTATGTGCAGCCCAGCACCAATATTTTGGCAGGTGCCTTGTCTCTCTTCACCACCAATTCATAGAGGAGAATGTCATGAGATCTGACTGTGATCGCCTCTCTGATTGAGACGTGATGTGGATTCTGGGTGTGAGGAGACTCCTATGGAATAAGTTAGGGGAGGTTAGTAAGCGCCTCCAGTGGCGTCTGTTTCTGTACTAGAAGTGGGATTGCAAAATACATCTTCTCCTCGGAGCAGGAAATACCAAAAGATATTTGATCCCTGACGTCTCCTGCATGATCTCTGCTTCGCTCGTTGTCCCAGAATTTAAAAAAAAAATTTGCGTGACCCTTTAAAAATTAAGGCGTTTAACTTGCACCATCATTTTTGGGAAAGCTGAAAAAAGTTTTTTGTTTGCAGCAAATGCCACAAAGTGAAATCTAAAACAACCACAAGTCTTGACCGTTCATTTGGGCCATTCCTTATACTCCTGGTTCCCATTGTAGATGCTTTGAGTGTAGCTTCATACACATCAATGTGAGATACATGTTATAGTCTGAGAGATGTTTGTTATAGATCACATTAACCTTTTCATCTCTTTACTTCCCATCACTCCCCATATCCATCAATGGGCCTTGTACACCCATATCCTTGTCCAGGGGTTAACCAGTTGTGTTTCTAATTGGTGAAGGGACCTTGCAACAGATTTCTGGAGGTGTCAAATAAATCTCCTTAAGGAAGCTAAGCATCAGAAGGCAGGAAATTCCTCATGTAAGAACAACAAAGGACATGCATGAAGTGGTGTGAGGGAGGTTGGTATGCTAATATAATCGGTTAATTTTTCTCAGAAATATAGTTAATATCAAGGACATGGCCATGAGAGAAATATTTTCTAATTCCCCCTATGAACTTGTTGGATTAAATGGGTTGTACCAAGTTATAGTATATAATAATCTGATTGGTGGGGGTCCAACCATTGGGACCTACATCGGCCGCAAGAATGAGGGTCCCATTCTTTGTTTGATGTAGCAGGAGGTCGGGAGAGTGTCTCTCCTCTCTACTGTTATAGGAGTGCCGCATCCACGCTGTCTATATAATGGGGGGCTGGTGGTTATATACTGGGGGGCGTGGGCTGCTGGCTATATACTGTCGGGGGCAGGAGCTGGCTATATTTTGGTACATGGGCTGCTGGCTAAATACTGGGGGGGCAGGGGCTGCTGGCTGTACATTTTGGTGGGACAGGGGCTGCTGGCTGTACATTTTGGTCCATCACTCCCCAATCCATCAATGGCCTTGTACACCCCATATCCTTGTCCGGGGTTAGACAGCCATTGTGTTTCTAATGGTGAAGGGACCTTGCAACAGATTTCTGGAGGTGTGTCAAATAATCTCCTTAGAGGAAGCGAACATCAGAAGGCAGGCAATTCCCATGTAAGAACAACAAAGGACATGCATGAAGTGGTTGAGGGAGGTTGGCTATGCCTATAATATCGGTTAATTTTTCTCAGAAATATAGTAAATACAGGACATGGCCATGAAGAAATATTTCTAATTCCCCCTATAAACTTGTTGGATTAATGGCTTGTACCAAGTTATAGTATATAATAATCTGATTGGGTGGGGGTCCAACCATTGGGACCTACATCGCCATTCTTTGTTTGATTGTAGCAGGAGTCGGCAAGTGTCTCTCCACTCTACTGTTATAGGGAGTGCCGCATCACCGCGCTGTCTTATAATGGGAGGGTCGGGGTTATTACTGTAGGGGGCATGGGCTGCTGGGCTAATACTCGTCGGGGCAGGACTGTTATGGGGTAAATGGGTCGGTCTTCGGGCTGTTACCTTTTGGTGGGGCAGTTGCAGTGGCAATTGTCGGCAACTGCTGACGGGGTACATTTTGGTGGGGCAGTGGTGCTGGCTGCCTGTACTTTTGGATGAGGGCGTGGTTGCTGGCTGTACATTTTGTGGGGCAGGTGGGCTGCATGGATGTACTTTTGTTGGGATGGGGCGGCCGACATGGTGGGCAGGGGTGTGGCTGTACATTTTGGTGGGGCAGGGGTCGGACTGTCTGGTGTACATTTGGTGGGGCAGGGGCTGGCGTGTACATTTGGTGGGGCCGGAGGGGCCGCAGCTGTACATTTGGATTTGGGCCACGGGCTGCTGGTTTGGTAACATTTGGGGGGGGGAGGGGCAGGGGTGCCGGCTGTACATTTTTTTGGGGGGGGCAGGGGCTGCTGGCGTATCATTTTGGTAAATGTTGACCAAACCACAGCCCTGCCCATCCAAATGCACGCCTGCAGCCCCCGGCCCCACCAAATGTACATACCCAGCCCCTGCCCCCCCACCAAATGTACACCACATCCCCCCCTGCCCCACCAAAATGTACAAGCACCACCCCCTGCCCACCAAATGTACAGCCAGCCGCCCCTGCCCCACCAAAATGTACACCCGCAGCCACTGCCCCACCAAAATATACACCAGCACCACGCCTCACCAAAACGTCCAGCCAGCACCACTGCCCCACCAAAATGTCCAGCAGGCATCCACTTCCCCACCAAAAGGTAACAGCCCAGCCGCCCCATTACCCCATAAACAGACCCCTACCCCCGAGTATATAGCCCCCAGCACCCATGCCCCCTAACAGTAATACCCCACCCCCCATTATATAGACAGCTGCTGATGCGGCACCCTATAACAGTAGAGTGGAGAGACCTTGCCGACTCCTGCTACAATCAAACAAAGAAGGCCGATGTAGGTCCCAATGGTGGACCCCCACCAATCAGATTATTATTACTATAACTTGGTACAACCCATTAATCCAACAAGTTTAAGGGGAATTAGAAAATATTTCTCTCATGGACCCTATCCTTTTGATATTTACTATATTTCTGAGAAAAATAACCGATTATAGAGCATAGCCAACCTCCCTCCCATCCCACTTCATGCAGTCCTTGGTGTTCGTACATGAGATTCCCTGCCTTCTGAAATTCTAGAGCATCCCTTAAGGAGATTTTTATTTGACACCACCTCCAGAAATCTGTTGCCAGGGCCTTCCCAATTAGAAACACCAACTGTTAACCCCTGGACAAGGATATGGGGTGTACAAGGCCCATTGTGAGAAGGGAGTGATGGGAAATACAGAGATGAAACAGTAATGTGATCTATAACCAACAGCTCCAGACTATAACATGTATCGCATCATTGATGTATACGAAGCTACACTCAAAGCCTCTACAATGGGACCAGGAGTATAAGAATGCCTGGCCCAAATGAACGGTCAAGATTTGTGGTTGGTTTTAGATTTCAACTTTATGGCATTTGCCTGCAAACAAAAACTTTTTTCGCTTTCCACAAATGATTGGTGCAAGTTCAACGCCGAATTTTTAAAGGTCACGCAAATTTTTTTTTTTAAATGCTGGACAACGAGCGAAGCAGAGATTCATGCCTGAGACGTCAGGGATCAATATCTATTGGTATTTCCTGCTCCGTAGAATATGTATTTTTGCAATCCCACTTCTCGTCAGAACAGACGCCTGGAGGCGCTGACTACCTCCCCTAATTTATTCCATAGACCTCCTCACACCCAGACCAACATCACATCTCAATCAAGATGAGATCACAGCAGATCTCATGACATTCTCCTCTATAATGGGTGGTGAAGAAGCTATAGGCACCTGCCAAAATGTGCTTGCAGCTGATCTGCCTAGGCTTCCAATACCCCTTGTCCTGGATACAAACAGTCAAATGTGTTCAGTATCACCTTCTGTGAGCTGAGAAGTTAAAGAGTATAACTATGTAGTAAACCTATAATGTTCAGGCCCAGAGTGACCGAAATCTGTGCAGATTGCTGCTACCTCTAAAAGGGAACCGCCCCAGGACCTCATTTTTCACTAAGAACCGTTCAGAAGTCTTACAGCTGCAGTGCATATTCCTTTTCTCGCTTTCTCTATGCATATGCATTACAATAAACTGGTTTATAACTATATTACCTTGCACCTGACAATCCTCTTGTGGTCCCAGGGGTGGCTTTGGTTTGATACATTTCAAAAAACATCTGACTTGTCTGTGCTGCAGACTGCTCACTCTCAGTCCCCCCCCTTTTAGCTCCTCTGTAGACTCCTCCCTCCTGCTCCCAATCACAGAGCTTAAAGCTGGTGGGCTAATATCATGGGAAAGGGAGGAGCTGTACAGGAGCACACATGTGAAAGCTGGAGAGCGGAGGCTGAGTCACATGTTATTTTTGAAATGCATCCATTTTCAGCCATGGAGAAAGAAATGATAAGGATAATGATTTTTGAATCAATAGTTTTTAACTAAGTATTTATTTTGGGTAGGTTAATTGTCACTCCTGTCTCTTTAATGTCTCTATATAAAAAGTTCTCTCTAATTGTCTTTATAAGGAAAAGCTTTTACACCATTGGACCACAAACTGAAAAACGTGCAATACAGACCTTAAAAATTAAAAGAGTTGAACATAGAGAAAACATATTCTATAATGATTACATTGCCATAAGCAAATTTAAGAGTGTAATGTATCATGAGTCTTGTTTTCTGGTTCCTGCAATGACATGTAGCCAAGCATCTCTATCTCACCCCCTCCTGTGGGCAGGAGATCACAATCTGTGGGTGACAACAAATGTGCTACATGGGATCTTCATCTCGTTTATCTTTCACTTTCCTGTTCTAGTGATGTATCTACAGGGGTGGTATGAAAGTATTCAGAACCCCCTTTTCAATTTTACTTTACTCTGTTTTTGCAAGCCATATGGCAAGATCAAAATATTTGATATTTTGGCTAATTTATTATCAAAAAAACAAAAAATATCACATGGTCAAAAATTCACAGCCCCTTTTCCTCATATTGCGTAGACGCAGCTTTGGAGCTAGTGCAGCATGAAGCAGTCTTCGTGGAATGTGCAACAATTTTTCACACCCCTGATGTGGATCCTCCGCCGCTCCTTGCAGATCCTCTCCCTGTTCCCTCAGGGGATGGCGACACTGGTGTAGAGCCATTTTCAAGTCCTCTCCGAGATGCTTATTTGGTTTAGGTCCCGGGCTCTGGCCATCAGGGGAAAAAAAAACAAAAAAATGGTCCCAGAATTCTGAAGCCTCTGCTCTTGCTAATTTTAGCTGTGTGCTTAGGTCATTGTCCGTGTTGGAAGGTGAATCTTCGGTCCAGAATCTCTCTGGAAGAGGTTTTCATCAAGGTATCTCTGTACTTGGCCACATTCCTAGTCGGAGTCCTGTAGGGTGTTTTATTGCCACTGCATGTGACTTTTCAATGTCCTTGCACGAAGGACTTGCTCAGCACACTGCATAAAGCCCCACTGGTGGAAGGCTGCAGTGATAGGTGCTTTGTGGAACCTTCGCCCATCTCACCTACTGCATCTCTGGCCCTCACCACAGTGATATGGGGGTTCTTCTTTATCTGTCTCGTCCAAGGTCGATCATTCCCACGGTTGCTTAGTTTGGCTGGACGGCCAGGACGAGGAAAGAGTTGAGGTCTCCCCAACCTTCTTCCATTTAAGGATATATGGATTCCACTGTGCTTTTAGAACCTTGAGTGCTCTTAATTTTTTTTGTAACCTTAGCCAGATCTGTGCTTGCCACAATTCTGTCTCTGAGCTCCTTGGCCGTTCCTTAGAACCTAATATTCTCATGTGCTCTGACTGCACTGTGGCTGTGAGGTCAAGTCAATCCGTTTAATAACACCACTGCACTCAAGGAAGTAGAACCATTTCAGGGGGATCAGTATAAAATGCATCAGCATGTTGAGTCGAAATATTATCAATTCTGTAGGATGTCCCAGATATGTGCAAGACTAAGAAGATGGCCTGTTTGATGTATTTTTTATAAGCTTTTATTCTCATCACAAAGTCCACTCAAATTCATATGAACGTTGCAGTCAAAACATGACCTTCTGCAGATATCAGGATGACGAGAAGCAAGTGTAGATAATTGTTTAGAAAGCGGTATCCACGCTTGTGACCCAACTGACATGTAGCCACATTGCATTGCCTGTTAGCCTAGTTCACAGCGGCGGATGACGGCATTCAACACATTAGCTACACTCGCTCCCTCAATCTGTATCTGAGAAGGTCATGTTTTTGACCGAATCATCATATGAATTTGAGATGTAGATTGTTCTGAGATATAAGCATCTATAAAAAATACAAATAACAGAGACATCTTCTCTAATCTTGCACAGTTAAATAATGAATGTCACGCAAAGGGTTCTGAATACGATGTGATATTTCGTTTTCTTTTCTTGTTTAAAGGTTATGTGCCACGACAATTGCTACAAAAGCTGTCCAAAGAGGTAAATATTTCAAATCTAGTTGTAATGTTACCTGGAATTAAAGATCCCTTCTACTTGATTATTATGCTGCTTGTTCACCTCTATCCTGCTCCACACAGAACAATGTGGGAGGAGGGCCAGGCACATGCACAGCAACTGACAGCGACATTTATTGCAGAAAGAACTCAGCGCTACAGCAGCGCTAGCCGTCAGAGTCTCCTCCACCTGCTTGCTGTGATTGCACTAAAATCAACCTAGATATGATAATTATGAAGATAGATAGATACATAAATAAAAATCAAAAAGTTGGCACTCCAGTTCTTGTGAAAAGGATTCTTTTATTCCAAAGCTGCTACTTTCCACTCTCATATCTGGAGTCCTTTTATCTATATATATGTATGAACAGATAGACCATAGAAGATAGATGAAAAGGCTGATCGATAATACGTGAGATAGAATAGATGACAGTGATGGATATAGGACTGGATAGATAAATAGTTACATCTTCTCACATTTTACTGAGATCTTTACGTTTTCCTCCCTGCTATCAGGGACAGGGGCCCCTTTGCAATGACAGCAGGGTATTTGGAGGGGACGTGATGGTTGGAGGTAAAGGAGGAGACTGCAGGACAGCAGGGTATATGGAGGACCGTGACTGTGGAAGTTAGGAGGAAGACTGCAGGACAGCAGGGTAGTAATTGAGGGACATAAAATGGTGGAGAGTACAGGAGGAGAACTGGCAGGACAGCAGGTATAGAGGGACAGTGGCTGGAGAAGATACAGATGAGACTGCATAGACAGCAGGGAGTATGGAGGGGACGTGAATGGTGGAGAGTAACAAGCGGAGGACTACAGGACAGCAGGGTAACATGAGGGACAGTGATGGAGGGAGAGTAGCAGGAGGAGGACTGCAGGACCGCAAGGTGTATGGAGGGGGGGGAAAAAAACCATTGATGGTTGAGAGTACAGTGGACTGCAGGACCCGGGTATTTATGGAGGGACAGTGGCATGTGGAGAGTACAGGAGTAGACTGCAGGACAGCATGTAGTACTGAGGGACAGTGCATGAGAAGAGTACAGGGAGGGGACTGCAAGACAGCAGGAGTAGTATGGAGGACGTGAATGGGGTGGAGAGTACAGGAGAGGACTGCGGACAGCAGGTATCTGTAGGTGGACAGGTGACTAGTGGAGTGGTACAGGAGAGATGCAGACAGCAGGGTAGTATAGAGGGAACAGTAAATGGTGGTGTACAGAGTGAGACTGCAGGCAGCAGGAGTATGGAGGGACAGTGAATGGTTGGAGAGTACAGGAGGAGACTGGCAGGAACAGGGTAACAGGGAGAGACAGGGCATGAGAAGAGTTACACGGAGAGGACTGCAGACAGCAGGGTAGTATGGAGGGACAGTGAATGGGGGGAGTCCAGAGGAGGCCTCAGCAGCAGTTAGTATGGAATGGACATATGCATGGTGGATAGCACAGGAGGAGGAACTGCAGGACCAGCATGGTAGTTAAGAGGGACAGTGCATGGAGAAGAGTACAGGGGAGAGACTGCAGGACATCAATGGTAGTATGGAGGTACATTGATGATTAAGAGTACGGAGGAAGCTGCATGACAGCAGGTATAACGGATGGACAGTGGAATGGTGGAGAGTACAGGGAGACGCGGACAGCAGGTTAGTCTGGAGGACAAAAAAAAAGTAAAAAAGAAAGGGAGAACGGTGAATAGTGGAGATGTAAACAGGGGATGCGCTAAGCAGGACGCAGAGTAACATGGAGGACATTGGCATGGAACGAATAAGGAGGAGAGACTGCTCAAGGAGAGGTCAGAGCTCAGCCTGTTACTTGTCTTATCCTGCACCTCCGTGTGACCCTGACCTAAGGTGGAGGGAGGAAAGGGCTGCTACAATTTCTATGGGATCCCTTGTTGGAGGACTCCACTGTTGCAGCAGATAGTCCCATGTCTGGATGCAGTTACTTGTAGCTCTGCTGCTGGAGCTCCTGTGAAGTTGGTAGGAGCAGTGTCCATCACAGCCACAATCTCCTGCCCCTCCTCCTCTCTCACGTTTCTATGGCTGCCGTGTCAGCTGATCTCTCAGTGTGGAGAGGAGCTGTGACCCGTGGAGTGATCTGTAGTCAGAGCACTGGGGGAAATTTGTGCCAACTCGGCCAGAGCAGCTTTTACTCGGGACGGTCACAGCTACCACCACTAGAGGCGCCCGCACCTGAACAAAAGGAGTTTTCTCATACCTGCATAGTTTTTAATAAGGTGTAAATGGTGAAGTCCTTGTTCACAATGCATTGGACCCAATTACAGCATTTGCTATGTGACAAACCCCTTTAACAAAATTAAAAAAAATCTACATTTCAGTTTTTTTCTGTCAAAATAGGGTGCATGCATGACATAACAAAGTTTACAATGAACCAAGCGTAGAAAAATTTAAAAGGGTACTTCAAAAGGTACTTTCGTACCACTGTAATAAACCCATGTAAAGTTAAAGTGGAATCTTTTTACTCCCTGAGGCACCGACCCCAAGGTCCACTCTATTAACTTGACCCTGCTAAACTGTCCACACTATCCTTGTGAGGTCGAGAAAGGGAACCAGGGGACAATGTAGTTTATCAGTGTGACTGCCAGGAGTTTCTACACCAAATGGTGGAGAAGAGCTGTATATTCCCTTATAGGTTTTGCCAGTGGACTACTTTCAACCTGCCAACTGGCGGCTGTCAGTCAGAGTGACATAGATTATTCTATTTTTGATTTGATCTAAACATGTGGCCCCATGAAACCCACAAGCTTACATTGAGTTGACTTTCTAGTTTATAGATCATTATTAGTTTAAGAAGTGTCATCCTTCTGCATGCTGAAACTCGCTACCCTCCCAGAAGAATGCAAAGAATTATCCGACATGAAGAAACGGTGATATTGGTATCACAATATTGAGAGATGCTTTCACATATAAGAGAGGTTTTAATAGAATTGTGGCTAAAAAGGAGAATTGCAAGCTGAGCTTGTCTTCTGGGCCGCTACCCTGCCTGAATTCAGATAGATTCCATAAAACCCGTCATCACAGGCAAATACATGAAGTCTAGATTTTACGGCTAACGCCAGTTACTTGATGGCAAATAGCCCATAAAACTACCTCTCGTCAAACTAACTGACAAAGCACTTGAGTTTTCTTCACCTTTCTTCCAACAAATTCAGGGGATTATAAGAGCAACAACATCACCGTCTAACCGCTATCCACTCCAATCTCAAATGCAAACCATCCATAACAAAGAGCACTTGTCACTAGACATATAATCTACAGACTTAGATAGTTCACAATAGAGAGTCATCGCAACAACGGAGGGCATCACAGAGGAGCATTCAACACCAGCAACCACTTTGAAGTAGCTTACACCATCCCAGATCATGTTTCTTTCATGCCCTGTCCTGGTGGCATCATCCAAAAAAATCTACTTTGGAGTGAGGTAAAGTGGGGTTTTGTATAAAGTCATGCTCGGAAGTCAAGCTCCTCCCCACCCCATAATGGCTATGGTTTAACATTATTAACCAGACCTTCAGATAGCGATGTCCTAAAGCTTGACTTCAAACACCGCTAAAACCCCCTGATTTATTGGTGGTGGTGGTGGGGGGTTACGAATCAACCGCTTAAACCAACCAATTAAGAAGGAGATCAAAAGTGACATGTTAGACAGTATTGATATATAGAATCTTTACCTGGGTTTATTTTGCTAGTGTTTAAAATTGCCGATTTGCAGCCCTAGTCAAATTACTAAGATAGGATTATTAAATCGTGCTTGTGCCTAAAGTGCCCACAGTAAATTATAGAAGTCTTAGAACACCTGTCTTAAGTGACTCTGACACCCACATTTTTTCACAAATACTGCTAGCGACAGGTTCCATGGAGCCCTAATAACGAAATGACACCCTTAGGATGTGTGACACATTCACGAGCCCTGTGTTTACAACAGAACCCTGTACAGTGAAACGCCTTTTGTGATCGGGCCGAGACCATCCCTGTTTGCTAGCGTTGCATTTACAAATTCAGCACTAGTGGCTCGTTGACTAGCAGCACCCTCTGGCTAAAAATGTTTCCCTTACATCCCCATAAAATCAACTTTATCATCTTAACCTGAACATACAGCTAGATCTAGAGCAAGCCTATGGGGGTTGTGCCTGGCTATCCAGTACACGATTACCGTAAGGTGAGAATTTTTCTAATGTTCCATATTTTGAACCATCAGTGAAAGAAAGGTTATCAGAAATGTCTAAATTCTTCATCTTAGTGTATAGGTTGCTTTAATTTCCCTTTTTTTCCATCCGCTTTAGTTAGCCTCCACCTGGCCCATAGAACTTTCCAAGGCAGCAGGAACAGGAAATATCTTAGAGTTTTTCCAATGTAATATAGTGATCTGTAAAGACCCCCCAACAAACACACCACTGTTTAACAAAACAGCTCAAATCTCAAATCCCCCATACGACCATTCATTAACTGGAAACTGAAAGTATACTATGAATCTATTAAACCATCAGGACACAGCAATTTTTGGGATCCCGTATTTTTTGGCCTATAAGGCGCACTGGAATAAGGCTCACCTCTAATATGCCTGCCCTAAGACATCTAGGTTCATATATAAGGCGCACTTGAGTATAAGGCGCAGATCAAATGCAGCACCTAAAAATACCAACAGGGGGGGGGGGGTTGGCAGACAACTGTGCACATTCTAGCCAGCTACACGTCCCGGGATACTTTCTTCCAGCGTGTCAGAGAGCTCCGATCTCAGAGGTATGCTGCCTGGGGGTTATGCAGGGTGATGCAGCAGGGTTAAGCGGTCTCCCTCTGTCCTTCTCCTTCCCTCCTCAGCCAGTGTGTTTATTCCGGTGGGTTCCCTTGGCTTCCTCTCTTTCCCTGTTTACAGGGCCCCCGGCTGTCAGGTATGGGTGATTTGTTTACTGATGATGCTGATAATTATGATTGCCTCGTGGTCCGGCACATGGCGACTCCGTCTCTCCGTGCTAGGGGGCAGAATTGGCACAATGTTAGTTGTGGTGCCAGGGCACTTCAGAGCTCGGACTCCTTATACTGTGTGGAAGGAGCTTTAACCTGGTAAATGTACAGTACCTCGTGTCTGTAGTACATTTCTCTGTTAAGTTCATATATAAGGGCGCACCGGCCTATACAGGCGGCCACTTTGAAATTTCTGAGAAATTAAGAAGGCTTTTTTTGGTGCGCCCTATAGGCTGAAAATAACGGTTATTTTAAAGAGCCAGTGTACCACTGCCATTAATGTTATTTGCGCTTCTGATTCCTGTTGCTGAATGGTCCCAGGCTCAAAGTACTCACCACTGGTTAGAAAATTCATCACATGTAAGGCCTTTGATGACCTATGAGATTCATTACAAATGTTAGGATTGATATAACCAGCCTTAACAGGTTTTTTATAAATTGACCATTCTGCTTCTTCACGCGGAAACACAGATAACGGATTGTCACCAGACATCCCAGTGATTATTAGCCCAAACCCAAAATAACTAATGATGTTTGAATGTTTTTTTTTCCACACAACCAACTATATTGATGGAGTTAATAACAAAAAAAAAAAAACAGTTATTGCTCTTAAAAATAGGAGATAAAAAAATTTAGAAGTTTATTTTTCACACTACTAGTTATTACTAGTAGTGACTATTTTTTACAACATACCCCTGCAACCTTAGTAAGTCTTAAATTTATTTTCTGATGTCCTTCATGTTAAAACTTACCTATTACAAAAAAAAAAGAACCTCAAATGCATGTGAAACTGCATCAATTTTGCCTCCGATAGTCCACTTTGAGACCGGAAGTTGCAACATTGCTCAGCTGCCCATTTCCCTTTATCTCTACAGAAGCTAAAAAACCATTGCCAACTTGCTGGGAACATATGGATTTGGATATTTATCTACAACTCACAAAACCAACTAGTCCAAACTTCCTGGATCTTCAGTTCACAGCAACACAGACCACCATCAGGAGTCCTTTTGAAAGACAAGAGTCTTACAAATGCCACCAATCATCTGTAACTTGCATAGAGCCCAAACAGCATCTTTTATGTTCTATCTCCATCTTCTAATAGTGACTCAAAAGCAATAATCAAATATTTTCAGATAATTTGCATATGGATTGGAGGCAATTTTTAAATATAGATACCGGGTAAGTTTAAAATAAGGTTGATAATCAAAAGTTCTCTACAGCTCTATTTATATTACATAAACCACCGAACGTCTATTACCCTTCACAATACATATAAGGAAATTACCGTATTTACAAGCTCAATAAACTCCTTCTAAAACGTCTTGACATATAGCAGGCACTGAATTATAAGGATAAGGCAGCACCTATATAAGGATGAATGCCCACAGGTGGCAGAACCTTATGCACATTTAAGAGGCCTCTGTTTTCTGTAATTATGGTTCATATATAGGGCACCTTTGAGTTCTGAGAAATCAAGGGATTTTTTTTGTGCACCTTATAGTCCAAAAAAAGATAATTATAAGTTGTCCATAGCAACAACAAGAGCTCAGCTTTCATTTTCAACAGCTTTTAACAAACCTGAAGCTGGAGCTCTATTGGTTCCATGGACAATTAGAAACAGTTTTTACCTCAGAACCTTGATAAATCCCCCCCCCATATGTATCCGATATGTGTTCTCCTTACTCTCCATTAGCTGTTGTGCATATCTTACAGTACTAATGTTTACATGGTCAACATGCTTGTTGTGTGGTACAGATTCCATCTTAAGTCAGGCGTACTCCGGGTCCTTTTCGTAGAGCATGGGGAATTATAACCACCTGGCAAAAGCCTGGGAATACAAATTTTACTCGCATTTTCTGACGCAAAATCGAAGTGATCTAAATGTTCTCAGATGAATCCTTGCTCTATAATATAAGCAATTGTCTTTGCAGGCCAATTCCAGCTACTTCGCATAAACTAGCTCAGTTTTCTCAGTAACTTTGGATATGATTGCCTGTAATGAAAGCTCAGATGAAGAAAATGTATTTAATGGGGTAGTTATATTTGGTACAACAAAGGGGGTGGTCACAGTTTGGATTAACCCAGGCGTGCCCCCATACCCCTCCACACGAATCACAAAGATCATAATCCATTAAAAAGGGGGGACAAACACAAAACACGTAGAAACAGTTTCCTTGGCGTATGTTTTATACATCGCCCACTCTCATCTTTCCAATGCTTGCTGTTTAGGAGCTACAACGAAGGAGAATTCATTTCATTGCTAGAATTAAAGATAAGATAAGGAAGAACTGCTTACAAGCCCCATAACAAAAATGTATAACCCTGTCTGCGTACACACGATCAGTAGGGTGATCCCAGTAACTTATATTGAAGTGAAAACCTGGGTTGGATTTTATAAAGGCTGGAATACTTCCCCTCACCTTTGGTGGATACGAAGGGGGCGCAGTAGAAGTGTGTCACAATACCCAATCTCGATAGGCCCTTTTAAATTTCAAAAGTTGTAAACCACCACATTTTTTACGCCAGAAACCTCACAATGATAGATCACGCAACACTGTGTTCTAGGATAGATCATGTTCAGGATAATTTATTCCAAAAGAATAAGTTGTATGGTCTAAGACACTCCCCTCTTCAGACAATTTGGGACTCTTAAAGGGTGGTCAGGGTTTGGAAAAAAAACTTGGTGGCCGGAGCCGGGCTCTAAAACATCAAGATTAACTTACCTTCCGGTGCCCTCCGTGTAATCCACCGCTGGCGCTTCCGTTCGGGCGCCATGTAAACACACATGGCCGCCGGAAGCAGCGCTGCTTCAACCTCCGGCCGGACCACAACCGTAATGAAGCAGCGCTGGATACCGAAGGGGCGACCAAGGTAAGTACATCTATTGTTTTAGCAGCCCGCTCCGGCCACCTATAGTTTTTTTTCGAACCCTCGGACAACCCCCCTTAAAGGAAATCTACCATCAAAATCTACCATGATGGACCCGGGACAACGGCCTCCTACCTCTAAAATCATATTTTGAAATCATGCTAAATGAGCTTTAGGGGCTCTCAGCCTCTGTTAGTCCGGCTTTACATGCTGTTATGCACTTCACACCCCGCCCCTCTCCGATAGGACACGGCACCGTATTATTGAGGAATATAGGCCAATATCCTATCTTTTCCATGGGGCCTACTAACGGTACTGTGCCGTAATGTATCCGCTCCCGTACAGCGCCGCCGTCAATAGAAGCGTATATATGTCCCACAACTTTTGTGTAAGTAGCCTTACACGTCCTCCACTCCCCCCCGCTCCCTAGTGAGGCAGAAAGCCGCACTGCTCTTTGTGCTGAGGAAACAGCCTGGTAAAGCCCGAACACGAAGGGGCTAGGGAGGCCCCTCCGGATCATTAGCATAAAGATTATTATCATATCACAGTAATCTAAGGTTTTTTGACAAAAGGGGTAGGTCCATCAAGTAACAACCCTAAAGGAATTAATGTTTTCTATTTTTACCCCATGACCATGATATTAGAAGGTAAGGAGCCATGGTTTCACAAATATAAGCGGGGCTCAGTGCATGCACTTGCTAGCACTGTAGGGTCCTTGAGTGCAATGTCCGTGCCCCAGCTTCTAGGAGCCTGGGTTGGCGTGCCTGTGGCCATCAACAGACATCCAGGGGCCCCCATGTAGTGGGTGGGCACAAGTGTCCAGCCGACGAGAGCAGGTGGGGTGCGTTGTGTTTGCAGATGAATTGCATAAGACCCACTGTAATAAATCAGCATCTGATACATCACACAACACGATTTAAAAAAATATCATTATATATATCAAATAATCTGAAATGTGTAGGCCTGAAGGGTTAAGCATCTTGGACTTAAAAGAAGCCATTTAGGCACTGGCTGAATTCTGTGTAACCAGTCTCTTCTATCAGCCTGAATTCTTCCAGTTGGGATAAGCCTATTAACCGGGTTTTCATTTTCACTCTGCTGCCGTGGAATACAACTTTTGTTTCATTCCCCATCACACACACAATCCATGCTTTTTGAATTACCAAAGAGTTCAGACTTGTCCCCTCCAAAATGGATCACACCAACGAACGAAGGCATCGACAATACGAGGAGGGGGGGGGGGGGTAGGGGCTGCCGGCTGTACATTTTGGGCGGCCAGGCCCTTCCGGCTGTACATTTTTGAGTAGGGGGGCAGGCGCTGCTGGCTGTATATTTGGGGGGGGGGTAGGGGCTTGCCGGCTGTACATTTGAGGGGGCAGGGGCTGCCAGTTGCATACAGGGTGGAGGCTGTGACCAATGTGTTTCCTACACTGGGCTTAAATTCGAGTCAATAGGTTTTCCTGTGTTTTTTAGTGTTAAAAATTGGGTAACTTGACTTATATTCGAGTCAATAGGTTACCTTATTTCCCTGTATGCTGATGAGGATGTGTATATGATCTGTCCGGGGGTCATAGCTACAGAGAGGGCATGACCCTGAAGAATACCACATTTTGTATTGAGCAACTTTATGAAACAAGGAGGATTAGATGTGTATAAGTTTGTGGATGGGAAGAGCCCCTTCACTACCAAACAAAAGTATAAATTTGAGAATTTTTTCTAAAAGAAATTTGAATGATCTCGGGTCATCCATAATTATGATTGACACATGAAAATCAAGAATGGATAAGCCGTGGTGACTTACTCGTAGATCCAGGCACATTTACTGTGGTAATCTTCTTATATTTATTATCCATGGCCTCCTACCTTTTAAAATCAAATTTAAAAATTACTTTAAGGAGCCTATAAGGCTCCTGGGGGTGTTACCAGAGGACCAGCCTGCTTTAGCTTCAGATACTGTCTCACCCTCCCCCCTGCTCCCTCAGTCCCTCTGCCTGTTGTCATTTCACAGCAGCAAGGAGTTTTAGCACATATTGGGAGGGTAGAAGTGCTCCTGCACATTGTACCAGCCTGTGAAGCATCAGCATTGAGGGGCTCTGGTAACAACTCTGGTAAAGTTGATTTTAGTAGCATAACAAATATAAGAAGATTACCACAGTCACTGTGCCCGGATGTATGAGTAAGTGTTTCATCATGATGGATTTTGATGGTAGATTTCCTTCTTCATGTCCGGGAGTAGCATCCTTCAGACTGCTGGTAAATGGGTTTTTTTGTAATTTCAGGAAACTGTTAGGAAGACGGTCTGTTTAAAATGGAAATATAATTTAACCAAGTTTAAATGCCAAAGTCTAGACACGTAATTTTTCAGACTATTCCTTTCTTGCGGAATCTCATGGATGAAAACCTTTATGCATTCTCTTTTCATGCTCTGTAATTCTAGAGCCATGTGCCGTTTACATGATTTTCCCTGAAATTGTAGATTATTCTAGCAATTGACACAGTCTTGTGTTTATTTTATACATCTATTGAAGACTAATCCGAATTAATTTTTGCTTCAAAATGATGGATTGAGAGGTTTTTGAGGGGGTGTTTTTTTTTTAGTTTCTTAAAATTTCTTCTGTATGCATGTTATGTACCTGTCTCTACAAAAGTGGAATGGATCTCCTTCTTTGGGATCTTGCTTATGTACAGAGCTCGGTTTCTCTTAATAGGACCTCTACAGCTCTTCAGAATAAAACCTCAAACTCCTCTTAAAAAAACATAAAAATAAATGTCTTAAATAAAGAAGTTCATTGGAGCCTAGCAGGGAAATTGTCTTGAGTCATCCCTACCTTCACCCTTTCAGCCATATAGTAATTGTCATATAGAGGTCTCCATTTAGGAAGGTACTCGTAGCTGCAAGACCAGACAGGTGGTCCACCATCTACTCATGAAAACTCTCCAACATTGTGATCTACAGATGATTTTCTCTTGGTTGCCAAGGCTTATAGGACAGCCATTTATTGGTAGAGTTTAGAGACAATTGTCCCCCTTCTAGAAACTTTTTTCCCAGGAAGCATTGCTCAAAACTCTTGGATTTTGATGTACTCTCTAGCACCCTTCTAATGCCTCCATACTGTTTGGCTACCCGGGTGAAGCACATGGCCGGGTGGAGAAGTGTGCAGGAATGAATGCTCTTCACCCATCCCCTCTGCATAGGAAGTTGAGCGTCCACGCCAAAAATAGGATATCCTCTCTTTTGAAGAGCAGCCACTCAGCTCAGACACTGTGCTCACCGCATTGTGACCGGGTGTAAAAGACCTCTATGAGGGGCCATGATCTGTCCACCATTTGTGCGACCAAATTACAGCCCCCAATACGGTTTGTGGGGCTCCAGAGGATGGCTACTTCCCAATGGCCAGAGACTAACAGAAAAGCTTGAAGTCAAAGGCAACAATGTTGGAGTAAGCCTTCACTTTTATCATCATCATCATCTCTGCTAAAGTAGATTTGACTTTGTGATACAACAGATGTAATGGGTGGCTAACATGCTTCTATATGCACTATTCTTAGAGGTGTCGCCAAATCTTTGGGATCTGGAGTTGGCTAAGGAGATTGCAATCATCAGTGAACATCCACCAAGGAATGGCTTTGAGGAGATGATCCAGTGGACCAAAGAAGGAAAACTCTGGACCTTTCCAGTTGACAATGAGGCTGGTAAGTTTAGATGATTACATGGTTATATTGCTGTAGTGATAGTGCTGCAGCCCTCTCCGTAGTGACTGTTGGAAGGGCCACCTACCTACCTCAGTGCCTCCATACCTCCTAATAGGAAAATGCTTTAACATATTGTAACCGGGTGAAGCACATGGTCGGGTGGAGAAGTGGGCAGGAATGAGTGCTCTTCACCCATTCCCTCTGCCCAGGAAGCTGTGCGGCCATGCCAAAAATCTGGCCAAAAATAGGATATCCTCTCTTTTGAGGAGCAGCCACCCAGCTCAGACACTGTGCTCACCACATTGTGACCGTGTGTAAAACGACCTCTATGAGGGTCCATGATCTGTCCACAATTTGTGCAACCAAATTACAGCCCCCAATGCGGTTTGTGGGGCTCCAGAGTGGCTACTTCCCAATGGCCAGAGACAAACAG
>CM033642.1:24847668-24883830 GCA_019512145.1 Engystomops pustulosus | reverse complement strand
TGTCGGAATAAGCCTTCACTTTTATCATCATCATCATCAGTAGATTTGACTTTGTGATACAACAGATGTAATGTGTGGCTAACATGCTTCTATATGCACTATTCTTAGAGGTGTCACCAAATCTTTGGGATCTGGAGTTGGCTAAGGAGATTGCGTTCATCAGTGAACATCCACCAAGGAATGGCTTTGAGGAGATGATACAGTGGACCAAAGAAGGAAAACTCTGGACCTTTCCAGTTGACAATGAGGCTGGTAAGTTTAGATGATTACATGGTTATATTGCTGTAGTGATAGTGCTGCAGCACTATCTGTAGTGACTGTTGGAAGGGCCACCCTACCTACCTTGGTGCCTCCATACCTCCTAATAGGAAAATGCTTTAACATATTGTAACCACTAGAAGTAAGAAAAACTGATGAACCTCTACTTCCGTAATAACATACACGTATGTTGCTGTACCTACGAAATCGCCTTTCTTAGTGGCAAATTTTGTTGACCGTCGCCATCAGACACTAATGGTTGTGATCGGAGTTGATGCAGATTGTGCTCTTTTAACACTTGTATGTACTAACAAATGAGGGGAGGCCTGTTTGCCACCATACTGCCTGTGTATCCTTTACATGCTTCTCCTGCAATGTCATGTAATAGATGGATATATGACATTGCATGACAGATTAAAAGTAGAGATACCCTATTGGGGCTAGAAAAAAAAAACTGAAAAGAAAGTTTACCCCTTGCTGCCAATGCCCTTTTTTTTTTTTTTTTTTTTGCATTTCTTTTTGGTACTCTATAACTTCTCTATATGTCCGTGTCTGTATGAGTTGTATGAGGCCCTGTTTTTAGCATACCAAATTTCACTTAATACAGTTAGTATTTTTAATATCCCATGTAATGTACAGGCAGTCCCCGGGTTACGTACAAGATAGGGTCTGTAGGTTTGTTCTTAAGTTGAATTTGTATGTAAGTCAGAACTGTATATTTTATCATTGTAATCCCAGACAGAACTTTTTTGGTCTCTGTGACAATTGGATTTTAAAAATGTTGGGTTGTCATAAGAATCAATATTAACACTAAAGCTTCATTACAGACGCCTCTGATAACTGTTATAGCTGTTTATTGTAGCCTAGGACTAAAGTACAATAAATTACCAATATCCAGAGGTCCGTTTGTAACTAGGGGTCGTATGTAAGTTGAGTGTTCTTAAGTAGGGGACCGCCTGTACTGGGAAGCTGGAAAAAAATTCCAACTGCAGTATTTGTGTCATATTTTGATGGACTCAGTTTTTACAGTTTTTACTCCTTGCTTCAAATGACACCTACCCTTTATTCTTTGGGTTAGTACGATCACAGAGACATCAAGTTTATATAGGTTTTATTATGTTTTATTACATTTAAAAAAATGTTATCTCCTTGTATGAAAAATAATTTCTTAGTTTCGCCGTATTCTGCCGACTATAACTTTTTAATACTTTGGTAAGTGTGTGTTAGTTTTTTCCTGGGTGAGGTTGTGTTTTCTTTGCTAAGGTTTTGGGGAGCCGTACAACACTTTCCTCAGATTTTTATTGGGTTGAAAATTGGAAAAAAAAGTGTCAATTATGACATTTTCCTTTACTTGGGGTACATTGGCGCTTTTCAATGTCTGATTAGAACGGGCGCATTTTGGAAAGCAGTGATACCTGACATGGTATATTTGTGTTTTTTTATATTGTTTCATAGTTCATAGTTATAGTTTCATAGTTGATACGTTTGAAAAAGGACAATTGTCCATCAAGTTAACCAAGGAGGGAAGGGGATTGGATGAGGAAGGGAATTTGGGGGAAAATCCTTACTTTATCACATTAAACCTTCATTTGCAAGTGGATGACCAAACATTCAGTCTGTCCAAGTCACCTGCAGCCTATGCGCATCTACATAGATGTATTAAAATACACAGGTGTTGTCATCTGCAAATAGACAACTGATATTAATTCACCCTCTATCATAATAAATATATTAAAAAAAAAGTAGGGGGCCAAGCCAGAACCTAGGTACACACTCATAACTGGTGACCATTCCGAGTAATGACTCATTGACAAAAACTCTCTGGATACGATACTTCAGCCCAGTTTCAATCCAATTGCAAATATTTCTGCCCAAACATAGCCCTAATTTTACCCATAGGCGTCGATGAGTGTGACAGTGTCAAATGCATTGAAAGTCCAAGAACACAATATCCACAGCTGCCTCCTCCATCCAGGCACCTGCTCAACTCTTCATAGAGAAGCAGATAAGGTTAGTTTGACAACTTCATTCGTAGTAAACACCATGCGGCTATCACGTATTAGTCTATTTGATGTCACATAATCCAGTATTGTAGGTCTTTTAAACCCTTACAATACTTGCACCACAATTGGAGTTAAGCCTTACAGGCCCTGTAATTGCCTGGCGAAGTTCTCGAGGCCCTGTTTAATATGGCAACCACATTTGCCTTGCGCCAGTCACTTGGCCACCATTACCAGGACATACGAATCCCTGAAGATGTTAGACAGTGGTACAGCATAACAGAACGAGTCTTTAAGAACTCTGGGGTGTACCCACTGGTACAGGAGCTTTGTACATATTGATTTATTGAGCTTAGATGGAATAAGGTCTAAGTTAGCCAGTTAGTATATCACAGGGGCATTGACCCGCACTGGCACCACCCCCAAGTTAGAGTCTCTTTATATGTATAAACGGAGCTAAAAATCCTATAAGAAATCCGCCTGATCTTGGTCTCCAGTCACGGATGCACCATTGTCAGAATGAAGGAGTCCAACCGGTTTGACCCAATTTTTTTGCATTGATATACCTAAAAATTTCTTGGGATTTGTTTTTGCTAATATTTAGCCACTTCTTCATTTGGTATTTGGCTGATTTGATTCCGTCTTACAGATTTTGGTTAAAGTGGTTTGGAAGTATGGAAAGCTTGGGGACACGTCAGTATTGTATTTTTAATATGGCCTCGTTTTTTTCTCATTAAGTGCACTTTAACTGTAGCTGTAAGCCACAAGGGGTGTAATCAGCACGTCTCTACTTGTTGTATGGGAATGAAGTTTAGAAGTATAAAAAACCAGGATAGATTTGAAAATTTCTCCCATGTAACATTAGTATAACCATGTGAAGTATCGAATCCCCAGTCTATTCCGTATTGCAGCCCTGAATTTTTGGAAATTAGCCTCTTAAAATTCAAAGTTTTGATTTCCCACCTGTTTCTGCTTTTTACAAGTTTGTTTTAAGAGGAAAAAGGAATATTATTATGATCGCTGTTCCAAGGGGTTCCCGGATATGACATTTTGGACAATAGGCATCATGTATTAGAAATCACAGGTCAACAAATTGGTCACCTTTGTTGGGATCTTCACCATCTGCCACATAAAATTATCCTGAAGAATGTTCATAAAAATGTCTACTTCATAGATGAAGACGAGGACCTTGAACCCAATTATATTTGGAAAAGTTAAAGTCTCCATTATCACTACGGTCCCCTTCCTGTGCAGCCCCGCTCCATCTGTTTATGAGGTGACACCTCTAGTCCTAGCGATTGTTAGGGGGTCTATAAAGTACACCAAAAATAATTTTTCAAAGCTCTCTTGCTTTGAATTTCAACCACAAAGTTCAGCCCTCCCTCACACTCTGAGACCACTGACTCATTTAACAAGCGTTTTAAGTATCTATTCTGACATAAGACATACACATCTCCCCCTTATTTGCCCTGTCCTTCCGAAAGAGTGTAAAACCTGAATATACAACACCAATCATGCGATCATCAAGACAGTTCTCTATACACAACAACATTCTAACTGTTCCTCTAATATCAGAGCTCAAGCTCGCCCCCCATTTTGCCTGTGATAATTCTGGCATTTGTGAACATTTACACTTTCATTTTCCACAGTTCTTATCTGATTTAAAGTAAGTTTACTGGCATAGATCTCACCACAATGTTTGTACTTGTGGATATCCTTATCCCACTGCCTTAGGCCCCCATACACCGCCAACCTCACCACCCACAACAACCTGCCCCCTCTCTGACATGTCTACCCCTTCCGTTTGTTTTCTTTTCCTCCTCCCCGAAAACCTAGGTTTAAATCGGTCTTGTGGGTTTCAAATCGCTTTTTTTTTATTTTTTTTTTACTACTTTGAACACCTAGGGGGTTGATTGCTAATCCCCGAACCATACATAGACTGCAATACTTCTGTGGAAAATATTAATTGGAAACGTCTAATAATTTGACAGTATTGTTACGACCACCAATTGGTTTAACAATAAAGATTGATTCACTTGCTAGGTATGTACAATAGATTTCACGTTAAAATCATTCTATTGCTGCAGTCTAATTATAAATAGATTCGTACGTCGCGCATTGAACATACATGGACGTAAAACACTGGTTGAGGCAAGGTTTGATAACCTCCCGTATATAATGAACGGGCCTGAGAAAATACTCTGACATTTTTACTCGTTTTATGAGATCTTAGAATTAACGTCCTTGCTCTTAGATTTGATTGTTGAAGAGTGATTCATAATCTGCCGGAGCGGCTGTCTTTTTCCTAACGTCCCAGGCTGGGCACATAGAGATTGGTACTACACCCCATTATGCCCCCTGTTCGTAAAGAAAAAATCTGTAGGCTACAAAATTATATAAGGACACAACAATCAATCAGGAATGTGCGGGTATGTGTGTGGCTTGTTATTACTTCATTCTCTTGGATAGCGGGGCGGGGGGAACGTTCAGGGGGTAAACTAGTTCTAGGTCGGTGGTCCACATCCAATTACCAACATGTCAGAAGGTCAATTTGGCACGGTCAGCACCAATGGGTTTCCTTCTCGAGGTCGGAGGAAAGGCAGAGCCTGGGGAAGAGCATCTTGGTGGGAGAAGCCCGGCAAAACCAACGAGAGGGATAATATGACGAAAGGTTCACAGCAAGTGACAAACAATATTAATAAAATGAGAGTTACAAGAATTATTTGTGGAAGGGAAACTCGATTCTTCAAAGGCAATAAATGCTCTCTCACCTTCTATGGCAACCGGGGACGGGAATAAAATCTCCCCACTTCTGGAAAAGGGGGGGGGGGGAGCTCCACTGAAACTATACATCTGATTGCAACTATACAATGTTAGACACGCCTGCATCTCGCTTCAGTCAGAACTGTATTAGTTCATTGTAATTTTGTGACGTTGTGAAGTTAGTAGTAATTTTGCACCATCTTTAATCTTAAATGAACCTGTCACCGGGAATGGGATTCTTGGTTTCGGAGAGGGTCTCTATAGAAACCCTATGCGATGCTGATTTTAAGAACACCTTTGTCAGCATTCGTAGTTATTCAGTAGTTTATAATGGTTTCATTAGATTTTCAGCCCCTCCAGCCAGCATGTGTGAGACCCTCCTGGGTGCGGGGATTCTCGCAGGTACACGGCCCCCTTGAGAACTTCCGTCCACCTCCCTGTTCCCTGTGCCTCTACCTTGCCCAGCACAGGTAGCACACATTACTCGCTACTGCGTTGAAAGGAGAGGCCCAGCAACGGCTAGGGGAGGTGGAGGAAGAAATGCTTCATATCAGGGTGCAAGAGACAGAGAACCCATTAACGCGAAGAAAGTCTGGTGACACCACCCCCCCCCGAGCACTTGGTTTTGTCGGATTAAACAGTATAAAACCAGGGATCTTAGTAAAACCTATAGGGGCCTCATATTTACTAAGGGTAAAGGGGCGCACTTTTGTTCGGGTTCCAGAATTTTCCGTTTTGCCGCAAGCGTCATGCGACAGAAATCGGGGGGCGTGGCCTGCGGACAAACCCTAGGGATCGGAAAAAAACGCAGGATTTAAAACAGGATTTAAAAACCGAGATGTGTTGCCAAGATCAAGAGACACTAAATGCACCGAGAAGAAGCAGGTGAACATAGGTCCACATGATCTGTTTTCTGGACATGTACATATAACAGTAAGAGTAAGATAACTTTCTCCAGAATGAATTTTCTATAATCCATAGTCTTGGCAAAGTGATCCATCAGAATAGATCAGAAGAGGAAAGGTGGTATTGTACTCGCCAAACATGCCCTAAATCAAATTTCCTTTTTGGGGGTGGAGTTATTCCATGTACCAATGGTTGTTTGCATTTGTTTATGGGATAAGAGCGAAGTAAGGTGCCTTTGTGATCACTGAGGCATCTCTATTTGCTTGTGAGAAGCAGTGATCCTTCCGGCCTAAGTGACATGATCACGTATAGATCCCCCAAGGCACAAGTCCTGATCGGAGTAGGTGAACAATGGCCTTTTAGTAGGGTTATACAGAAGGGTTGCTAGTGTCAATGGGATACTTCAAAAGCATAAATATGAGATGCGCTAGGTGTTATCTTTTGTTAATCACGATAAGTTGGGAGGGTCAGTCTTTGTGAATATCGGTAACTACCAATGAGCAGTACAGGGAGTACAGGCACTAGCAATCACTGGGTGGCATTTTCAACTCGCTTCTATTTATTTACAAAGGGGACCTGCAGGTTCAGGTATAGATAGGACAAGCCACTTTGGGAAATAACCTCTAATTTTCTTCTATAGAAGTTCTTAAACGGAGAGTATCACCAGTAATAATAACTCAATAAACTTTTTTTGCCATTTTATGTGGGATTGAGACATAAAAAAACTCACCAAAATCTAAAGCTACAATGGATAGGACTTAATGTATTATATGTCCTGTTTCTGCTGCTCAATTGTAAATTTTACCATGAAGCCTGGGACAGGGGACTTAATGAATGCTCTGTTTTTAACGACTGTGACTAGATATAGCGGGATCGAAACACTTGACAAAAATGTAGTTCTGTAGTACAGACAGTCCACCTACTTAAGGAACCGGACTTAAGACAACCCATAGTTACAGATGGACCCTCTGACCATGGGACTCTGCAGTTCCTGAAGTTCTATGGATGTTACTATAGTCCTTAGATGCCAATAATCAGCTGTAAGGTGTATGTAATGAAGCGTATCAATAATCCTTGGTTCATTACCAGCAAAAAAATTTGAAACTCCAATTGTCAGGGGACAGTGAAAAAATTTTGTTGGATGATATTATAAACTGAATTATACAGTTTCGACTTAATACACATTCAACTTCAAGAAACAAGCATATGGAACCTATCTTGTATGTACCCGGGGGAATGCCTGTCTACCTTGTTAGGGCACATGATCTTTTTTCTGGCTGTGTGAGATGAACACACACATGGAAGCTAGCTCCAAACGGGGGACTTGACATTGATTTGAATTAATAAGGTCACGGTGCAATGGGCCACCATGTCGCCTCACCACACTGAAAGCCGGATGACCACAATGCAATTTGGAGAAGTCCTAACCTATTTACAGAGATTTGGCAAACCCGGTTGACTCGATGCTATGGGTAAAGAGAGAACGCGGAAGAAAAAATGACCCCTCCACCAATCACCACCCAACAGTTTTCATTAACAGTCGTTGCATTTAGCCTTTACCATGGGGGTTAGAGACCTGGGCACGCATTGTTGTTGATACATAAAGCAAAGACATGAAAATGTAATTGCAGAATCAGTAATTGGTGGTAGATCTTATATTTTTTTTGCGTGTACCATTTTTTAAACCATTTACTCTCCCCCTTACACTGGTTAAAGTATTGTTTCTTTGTGCGTTTTAAAGGGAAGTCCTTGGATGTCCTCCGAGGTTTTGTGTCTTATATAATCTTACGTTGTGTGTTGTGTGTTGTGATTTCGTGGTAGGTTTGTATGAGGAGCAAAAGTGGAGTTCCTGATGAGCATGTGTTCTTGGAGGAAATATTTTGAAGGACTTTCCAAGGCAGGACCAATCAGACATTTTATGGAGTTGGTGATCTGTGGCTTTCTAAAAACCCATATCTTAATGTCCAAAGAAGAAGGACCAATAGAGTGGACATGAATTACTAACCAAAAAGAGGAATTTCTGAGGGAGAATGTGAGTCTACATAAACTAAAGTGGAAGAGCGGTTCTTTCTCTCATCTTTTCTTGAATTCATAGTGTGATTCATGGGACACCTGGAAAGGGAGGAGGGAGGGGGAATACTTTATGGGATTTTTGCCTGGTCAGAATGGCAATATGAGATTATTGTTTATAAAAATATTGCATAATTGTCATGTTATTTCCAACTTCTTGTCTAGGTAAGTTTAAGTTGCATTTGTTCGTGTTGGGAAGTCTATTGCTTGTGGGCGTTTGGACAATATTGTCAATGACCCAGGACTGGACATCACAAAGAAGTCTAAAGAAGTACATCATCAAGGACCGGGAGAGGGCAAAGCTATGGTAAGAAGAAAATTAAGATACTCAACTATTTTGAAACTATTGTACAAATAAATTCAGAAACTTTCAAATTCAGAAATGTCCTTCAGGAGATCTTGTAAGTGATCATTGGGTTTCTTCTCCGAGGAAGACCCACGTCTATTGGGAATGGGTGTAAAGATAGTATGTACTGTTAACCTTTTTTGAGATAATATGCTTTGATGTAAAATTGAACAGTAGACTGACGTAGGTTTGCGTTCCAGTAGTGAGAGAGATTCAGCCCTAATAACACCAACAAGGATGCCATTGTTGGGGCGGGGGGTGGGGGGGGGGGGTGGGGACCTGTTATAAGAGTGTTTAAAATTAAAATTAGTGTGATTTTGTAACAGAGTAGCATACATAAGCAGGATCTTAGGCCAGTGGTGTAACTTTTGCGCTGAGTGCCCAAACTCAACAAAAAGCAACTTATATTGCAAGTGCCAGAAAAAGAAGCAATTTAAGCAGTAATAGTAAATTTATTTATCCTTTCTTTGACAACTTTCAACGTTTTCAGCCTCTAAGGACACAAAAAAAGTTTGAAAGGAGGCCGGAGGGCAAATCGTTCTAAATGTAGTAGATTCTCCGGAAGATTCTTTGAGTCCTGTTGGTGAAACTTCATTTGGGGAGATGGCTGGGCCAAAGAGAGGGGGGGGGGGCTCCGAGTCCGCATCTCTGGCACTAGTGGCCAAAGGTTCGCCACCATGATCTAGGGTCTGGATGAAAGGACCAGCATTTGTATGGCCAATAGTTATGCTGCAGGGAGATCAGGGAGAGTAAAAACGTGATGTATTTATTCACTTAAGAGAAGGACCATATCACTCTAGACAGCATAAGGAAAGGATAATTTTTTGAAATAACGCACTATTTTTCTCCTGATGATTCTGCACATACTGGCTTGTACAGTTTACTTATCTCAAAAAATGACTACTATCACCATGTGATTTTAACATGCATACTTCACATAGTTTTATAAAGATCCCAAATAAAGATCTATTATTATGGGATCACAAATAAGTTATATTTTATCAGCCAAAAGGCCCTTTTGATTTAATTAGTAAAAAAAATAGGCTGGCCATTAGGAGAGGGTCTAAGGGAATATCTGATCTTATTGTATAACAGTGGAAGAGGGGTCCGGGTTTAGTTAGAATGTTAGATAGTGTGTAGATGCAGCCAGTTGGGTGTGTCTCTTAGAACCAAATATTGTAAGACAATGAAAATAATTTGTGCTTGTTTGATTATAGGCTCGGGTCACATCGTGTTGTTTCAATTGTATCACTGGATCTTAAAACAACAAAATGTCCTAGTGCCGTGTCAACACCTTGACCTGAAACAAATGACAACTTTTAGGACCCCATACTTTCCATCATGGCTGCCATAATTTTTTTGACAAAATAATAATGTGCTAGAATCATACTTCTCTCTAGTTAGCGGTGTAGTTTTGTACGGGGGACAAAAGAATGTTATCTTTATAGAATCTGCAGAGGACCTGTCACGCAGGTGTGATGTAGCCTATACAAAGTTTTAAAGTAGCAAATAAGCAGGGAGTCTTGTGTGTAAAAAATTTTTTTCTCCGATTAAACATAGGTATGTCAAGAGTGGAGTGAGAGGAAACATGTGCCAAGATGGATATCTACAAAACATAGAAAGGGATATTTGTACAAGGAATGGGGTGTAAAGGAGGAAACAAAAGCCAATCTTAAAGTCTTACCAAAAAAACATTCGAATTTTGAGACAATTTTGCTTTACTACAAAGAGCCATTTTTTGGGGATGTTTAGAGAGTTACTTTTTCTGTCACATGAGAATGTTTTTATTGGTTGGGTTTACATTTCGTCTGTAGACCCTCAAACTTCAATACCAAAAAAAAAAAATGATTGTAATGAATCCCCCTCGGCTGCATTGCCACAAAGCCATATACCCAACTTCGAAATGGAGGCTTTTTATAACCATTTCTTCTTGTTGATATCCACAGCTGTGTTCCGTGTGTAGTATTATTATGTTTTTATACAATCCTACCCGAATTTGCCAGCCCCCCCTTACAGATAATTTTTGGAGTATGGGACTAATAGTTTTTGTGACTGATCAACTATTGGCCCCGTCCTCGCCCACAAACATTGGTTCGTGTTAGAATTTGACGGTTGCGACACGGGCAAAGATGTAAATTCAGTGGCTTATGTAGAATTACCTACATTCATGCAACATATTACTAGTAAGATCACCATCGAGGTGTAAATATAAATAAAAAACACCGTTCGGTTTAAGGGGCTAAAAGCTTATATAGATTTTAAGTGTTACAATCTGGGAATACAAACATGAAGAAGGAAAGGAAATTACCCTTTTACATGATAAATCTAATCTGACAAAACATCGTCATCGCCCTTACGACCAATTAAACTTATAGCAATACACAGATATTGGCTTAAGTTATGTAAATGATGTATGTGAGTAATCAAAGGAAATTGAAGGGGGTTCAGAACAAACGTAATGGCAACCCGGTATGATGCAAGTGAGAACAAGTCTCGCCGTTTGCTGTGACCGTTACTACCGAAGAAATATGGAACTGGAACCATTCACTGTGTGTCTTGCGCCGGATGCTCGCTTCTATTTGAGAGGGGAGGGGTGGGCAGTGTCACTACTCCTCGCCTGCGCGGGATTGTATTTGGCAGTGATGAGCAAGGCCTGGGTTTTTCCACACATGCCGCTTAGAATTAACAACTAAAAAGTTCAATTGTGGTCTCATCCGACCGAGATTTTATTTGTCTTACACTGGGAGAGTGCTGCTGTCAGCAAACCAATCTAACATTAAAAGCCCTGATGATTGATGGAGGTTGCACTGAGAGGCTTGATATTTCGTGTAACTTTCGCCCGTCTTACTACATCTCTGAAGCTCGGCACAACAGGACCATGAGGTATCATTTTTACCTCTCCACCAAAGAAATTCTTCTCCAGAATTGCTTTAGTGTGACTGGATGGCCAGGTTGAGTAAAATATTGTGGTTACCGTATATACTCTCAGGAATAAGCCGACCGAGTATAAGCCGAGGCCTCCTAATTTTACCACAAAATACTGGGAAAAACCTATTGACTTGAGTATTAAAGACGAGGGTGGGAAATGAGATTGAGTCACAGCTTGCCCCAGTTTTGTGTATATAGCCTGACAGCCCCTGCCCCAGTGTTACAGCCTGCCAGCCCCTGCACCAGTATACAGCATGACAGACCCTGCCAGTGTATTCAGCCGGCCAGACCCTTGCCCCAGTGTATACAGCATGCCAACCTGCCCAAGTTGTGAATAGCCTGCCGCCGCAGGCCGCACAGATCGCACAGAAGATATTCAGGGGTCGACGGAAAAAAAGGTGAGTTGAGATAGATTTATTTTTTTGACAGAGTATAAAGCCGGAGTTTGGTTTTTCTGCACAATTTTGTGCTGAAAAAACTAGGCTATACTCGAGTAGATAAGGTATTCCCAAACTGCTTCCATTAAGCGATTATGGAAGCACCTGAGCTATTAGCGAACATTGTGAGTGCTGCATTTTACATTCTTTTTGTCACCTGGCAGATCTTTGCGTTGCTACAATTCGGTATTTGAAAGATCCTTGGACAGTGCATTTATGAAGAGTTGACATTGCACGGTTAGATCTTACTGAAATGATGAAGATATGCTGATTTTTGAAGTCAGCATAACATAGAACTTGTCATGTGATTAGTGAGATTAAAGGGATACTTCCCATGAAGACAAAGTTTCTTATATGTCATAATTAATAATAATTCTTTATTTATGATGAGCGCACACAGATACGCAGCGCTTCACAAAGCCTGTCAAATTGGTTCCCTTGTCCTCAGGGGCTCACATTAAACAACCTAAACAGGTATGTTTGAAGTGTGGGAGGAAGGGAGGAAACCGAGGTAGTACCCGGAGGAAAACCCACGCAAACCACGGAGGAGAACATACAAACTCTTTGCAGAGGTTACCTGGGTGGGATTCGAACCCAGGGACCCCAGTGCCTGCAAGGCAGATGTTGATACTCACTCAGCCCACCGTGCAGCCCACAACTCCAGAGAACCTAAATAATACTGATGGTAGTTTTGATATAGAATTTTTACCATTTAATTTTCCTCATGCAATTCCCTCCCTTCCTTGTGTTTAACTGATGGGACGAGTGTCTTGTACCTATATAAATAAAACACGATAATCTGGTAACAAAATAAACATTCTCTAATCCACTGTTATTAACAAAAAGTAGTTTCACAATAATAATTCCACCTGTCTCTATAAGTCACTGCTGTATACAATTTCAGTTGCCCATAGACACGATCACTGTAAATTGACTGTGTGGGTCGGGCGCAATATTGAGACACGTGTAGAGGAGATTTGTGTCTGTCTATGTGGTGTGGACAGTCATGACGCCCCTGCACGGAGCTCAGGAGACTCTCAATGATTCACATCCTATCAGCCCATGGTGTGGAGGGCAGAGAGAGAGAAGCTCAAAATACAAGGAGATAAGTGAAGGAGGAGGCAGCCAATATCTGTAAAGAATGAAAACCGGTTTGTAATGGTCTATCAACCTATGTTCATGAATCCTCTAAGATCTGCACATCACAAAATAGGTAGTTACTACTACACACGACTAAACTCCCCCTGGGACTTGGTTCTGGTATGAGTGTAATCGGTTATTCTATGGAAATTATTGGAAAATGTATATCAGGCTAAGCGTAATCTGTTATTCTTATAAATATTTGTTATGTGCAATTTGTTAAATAGTAATGACTATACATATGTATTCTGAGTATTATTATGTATATTAATATTGGCTATTAAGCTTTTGTTCTCTCCAGATGTATCATGTCAGGTCTCAGAGGGTGTGGGATCCTCTTGAACCCTGGGAGACGATTGGCGCAAGCCACTACCTTGGACCGGAAAAGGCAGTAAGTGGACCAGGGTTTTCACCAGAGCCCACCGACCAAGTGGGTGGACTTGCTAGGCGGCGTTGGTACACCAGGTCGTTCCACAGTCCTGACTTGTCCGCAGTGGCAGCAAGTTTGAGAGTACAGAAACGGCGGCAATCTCGTTAGTGGCAAGGGGCAGGAGAGGCTAGGAGGGCAGCACAGGATCGGAGTCAGAGTCGTAGCAGAACAAGGTCAGGGCAGGCGGCAAAAGGAGGCGTAACGGGGTCACAACGGAAATTCTCAGAAGAAACAGACACAAGGCATAAACAGCGTTTCTCCAAGGTCACAGGCTACAAAGATCGGCAAAGCAGAGAAGGGAGATTTGGGTACTGGATTTTAAAGGTGGAGGTGTTCAGCCAGCGCACCAACCAGCGGTGGCATGGCCCTTTAATTCCTTGAAATGCGCTGTCCGCACGGAGTGGGAACAGGCGCACGAGAGTTTGGCCGTGTATCGGAATGGGGAGAGTGAGTTGCGCTGGCAAACAGCCTGCAGCCCGAAGGGACCACCACAGTGACACTCATATTCTAATCTATTAATTTACGGAGAATACGCTGAATATCTAATTCCATACACCAATTCATTTCAGCTCATAATAATTTGTGCTATTTAGTTTTTACACTTGAACGTCTATTAAAAGATTGCATTGATATGTGAGCCCATAACAACAAGTATAGAGCGGAAATCATAGCATCCAATAGGTTCAATCCCATTAATATCATCATGTTAACATGAATTAGGATTATTATGCATGTATTTATACCTGATGAAGCACTTTGCGAAAACGCAGTTCTCAATGAACAAGAAGAACACCCTTTACGAGGACGCGCCCCACGAAATCTCTTTTTACCAGGGGGATTTACAGACTGTAGACCCACCCTTCCTATCAGTGGTTTGCAGTAAAATGTCAGATTGATGAAAAGTGTACATACACTTTTACCCGTGATAATCTAACAATATGTCACCCAACACAAAACAGTGGATTATAACAGGTGTCGTCTTTAGAGAGGCTGCGCCCACATCCTGGGATTTTGCACTGACAAGCTGAGGAGAGAGAGGAGCTAAAAAGCAAAAACTGAGTGTGTAAAATTGTTAAAGTGTATAAAAATTATTTGTTATGTGGTTAGGTAAAGGGGATAGAAAGTGTGAGAATTTTTTTGTGGAAAACCCCAATGAGGACATTTTCACACAAGTGGAAAGTCTAGCGTTGTCAAGCATACAAGCTGCATTGTTTATAGTGAAGTCATTTGAGAGTTTTGAGGTGATCTTACAGCAAAGGAACTTTATCGGATAATTGAGGGGGTCTGAATCAAAATCCTACTATAATGACATCTTACATAAGATTATGGTGTGTAGCATGTCCTATAAATGGATGCTGAGTACCCATTAGGGGAGATGTGCCAAAACGTTTGCGAGCTCTAAGGAGGTTGTTTCATGAAAAGAAAATTCATCCCTAGTGATGTTGTAACACAATAAAGATCATTTTGAACACAGACTTGCGTACAATTTAACTCAGTGTAGTTATGGTGTTTAGCTCTCATCCTCTCCCTCCGTGCTTCAGTGCAAATCGGGTTGTCGAGTCGGCGGGCTCTCTACAGCAGACAATTATGATACGATGTAGGGGTCTGGTGTGGTGGTAATCAATGTGGATACAGTTATCAGGGGAAAAGGTTTGATACGAAAGAGCCTTGAAACTTAAAAGACCGTAAACTGTGAGCTATATGAGGTTCTAAAAGATAGTGCCTGCCTGACTCCCCCTTCCCCCATGATCAATTAATCATTGAGCTGTACACTGTGAGCTCTGCCCTTACCATACTCACATCATGTGCCTGCACCTAACTTACACTGGTGTCACTTTCTCCTGTAGTTTAGTTACACTGTGAGCTTGTTATGTTCCCAGACATGGCCGGCTCCCCCTTTCACGGATATACTTAGCTCCTTGTGTAGTTCAGATCTCCATCTTCACAATATCCTGGCGTTGGTGTCTGGGTCTCAGTTGTAGCAGTGTGAGCCATTGCAGGGTGGGTTGGTAAAGCTCAACACAGGGGAGAGACGGACAGAATATTCAGCAGTCAATCTACAAAACATCCAAGCTGGCTGCCGGGATCTCAAGTGAGAGAACGTAGCGGTGGTCTAGGGGAAGAAAACGAAAATGTGTACCCAGGGACTGATAGAGAAATGTGGACTGTACGTCCTCCATACCTCCTAATAGGAAAATGCTTTAACATATTGTAACCAATAGAAGTAAGATAAATTGATGAACCTCTACTTCCGTAATAACATGTTGCTGTACATACGATATCACCTTTCTTGGGGGCCAATTTTGTTGACCCTCGCCTTCTGGCACTAATGGTTGTGATCGGAGGTGATGCAGATTGTGCTCTTTTTAACACTTGTATGTACTAACAAATTAGGGGATGCCTGTTTGTTACCATACTGCCTGTGCATCCTTTACATGCTTCACCTGCAATATCATGTAATAGATGGATAAATGACATTGCATATGGTACGCTCAGAGAGCTATCAAGTTTATATAGGTTTTATTATGTTTTATTACATTTAAAAAAATGTTATCTACTTGTATGAAAAATAATTTCTTAGTTTCGCCGTATTCTGCCAACTATAACTTTTTCATACTTTGGTAAGTGTGTGTTAGTTGTCGTTTTTTCCTGGGTGAGGTTGTGTTTTCTTTGCTAAGGTTTTGGGGAAGGAGCAGAGGTGATGTGGCCAAATATGCAGGTATAAGAGTAGTGTACTGTGCTGTCCCCATATATACAGTACAGTATAGGAGCAGAGGTGCTGTGCCCAAATGCAGGATAAGAGTGAGTACTGTGATGTCCCCATATATACAGTACAGTTATAGGAGCAGAGGTGCTGTGCCCATATATGCAGGATAAGAGTAGTAGTCTGTGATTGTCCCCATACTACAGTACAGTATCGGAGCAGAGGTGCTGTGCCATATATGCAGGATAAGAGTAGTAGTACTGTGATGTCCCATATATACAGTACACTATAGGAGCAGGTGCTGTGCCCATTATGCCAGTAACAGTAGTAGTACTGTGCGTCCCCATACCATACAGTCAGTATAGGAGCAGAGGTGCTGTGCCCATATGTGCAAGATAAGGTAGTATACTGTGCTGCCCCCATATATACAGTACAGTAAGGAGAGAGAAGGTGCTGTGCCTGCCCATATATGCAGGATAAGAGTAGTAGTACTGTGATGTCACCATATATACAGTACAGTATAGGAGCAGAGGTGCTGTGCCCATTTATGCCAGATAACAGTAGTAACACTGTGCTGTCCCCATACATACAGTACAGTATAGGAGCAGAGGTGCTGTGCTGTGCCCATATGTGCAAGATAAGAGTAGTAGTACTGTGCTGCCCCCATATATACAGTACAGTATAGGAGCAGAGGTGCTGTGCCTGCCCATATATGCAGGATAAGAGTAGTAGTACTGTGCTGCCCCCATAATCAGTACAGTATAGGAGCAGAGGTGCTGTGCTGCCCATATGCAGGATAAGAGTATGTACTGTGCTGTGCCCCATACTACAGACAGTATAGGAGCAGAGGTGCTGTGCTGTGCCATATGTGCAAGATAAGAGTAGTAGTACTGTGCTGCCCCCATATATACAGTACAGTATAGGAGCAGAGGTGCTGTGCTGCCCATATGCAGGATAAGAGTAGTAGTACTGTGATGTCCCCTATATCCAGTCACAGTATAGGATCAAGGTTGCTGTGCCCATATATGCAGGATAAGAGTAGTAGTACTGTGATGTCCCCATATATACAGTACAGTATAGGAGCAGAGGTGCTGTGCCTGCCCATATATGCAGGATAAGAGTAGTAGTACTGTGATGTCCCCATATATACAGTACAGTATAGGATCAGAGGTGCTGTGCCCATATATGCAGGATAAGAGTAGTAGTACTGTGATGTCCCCATATATACAGTACAGTATAGGAGCAGTTGGATAATAATTTCGGATTAATTATAAAGGTAGGGCGACTTAGTTTCAACTGTCGGAATAGAACTTGGTCGTCGGAACTAGTTCATAGTTCAAATCTTTGTGTTTTCAACATTCTTTGTTGTCATTGAATAATATCAATAAAACAGTTATATTAAATAATCTATATAGAAATGGAATATGAATGACAATGAAACAACTGGTATAATATGGATTCAATCATGATTGTCTGTAGACAAGCCAGAAGAGACAGACAGCTTAGGTTTTGTCATTTAAGAAGCTGGGATTTCAGCACAGACAATGTGCACTAAATCCTGGCTTTGTGCCATTAATCCTGAGCTAACTGCCGTCTTCATCGCTGTGTGCCATGTAGGACATATGGAGGAGGGAAGAAGCATTCATCTGATTGTTGGGACAAGATTAAGGATTAATAACATGGTGGAGATTTTCTGTTACTATGTAGATACCAACTGAGTTGCTATGTGGATACCGATGGAAGATGTGTGTGCTGCTACAAATTCATAAAGTTATTGTAACTTTTTAAAAAAATGTCTTATTTACTATGATGAAAATGATAACACTAATATATAAACTGCACAAAAAACACTATTGCAACCTCATTACAAAATACAAAAGGGCAAACCATGTAAAGAATAGCACTGTCTGTTCATATAGACAGAATAAGAAGTACCTGCTCTGCCATTTATATAAGTACGTATTGGAGCAGAGGTGCTGTGCTGTGCCCATTTATGCCAGATAACAGTAGTAACACTGTGCTGTCCCCATATATACAGAACAGTATAGGAGCAGAGGTGCTGTGCCATATATGCAGGATTAGAGTATATACTCGTTGAGTCCCCTATCACAGTACAGTTTGAGGAGCAGAGTGTGCTGTGCCCATTATGCCAGATAAGTAGTAGTACTGTGGCTGTCCCCATATATACAGTACAGTATAGGAGCAGAGTGCTGTGCCCATATAGCAGGATAGAAGTGAGTACTGTGCTGTCCCCATACATACAGTACAGTATAGGAGCAGAGGTGCTGTGGCCAAATATGCAGGATAAGAGTAATAGTACTGTGATTTGTCCCCATAGATACAGTACAGTATAGGAGCAGAGTGATGTGGCCCAATATGCAGGATAAGAGTAGTAGTACTGTGATGTCCCATATATACAGTACAGTATAGGAGCAGAGGTGCTGTGCCCAATATGCAGGGTAAGAGTAGTAGTACTGTGATGTCCCCATATATACAGTACATATAGGAGCAGAGTGCTGTGCCATATATGCAGATAAATAAGAGTAGTAGTACTGTGATGTCCCATACACACAGTACAGTATAGGAGCAGAGGTGCTGTGCCCATATATGCAGATAAGAGTAGTAGTACGTGTGTCCCATTAATACAGTACATATAGGAGCAGAGGTGCTTGTGCCCATTTATGCAGATAACAGTAGTAGTACTGTGTGTCCCCATAATACATACAGTATAGGAGCAGAGGTGCTGTGCCCATATGTGCAAGATAAGAGTATAGTACTGTGCTGCCCCATATATCAGTACAGTATAGGAGAAGAGGTGCTGTGCCTGCCATATATGCAGGATAAGAGTAGAGTACGTGATGTCACATATAACAGTACAGTATAGGAGCAGAGGTGCTTGTGCCCATTATGCAGATAACAGTAGTAGTACGGGCTTGTCCCCATACCTCAGACAGTATGGAGCAGAGGTGCTGTGCTGTGCCCATATGTGCAAGATAAGAGTAGTAGTACTGTGCTGCCCCCATATATACAGTACAGTATAGGAGCAGAGGTGCTGTGCCTGCCCATATATGCAGGATAAGAGTAGTAGTACTGTGCTGCCCCCATATATACAGTACAGTATAGGAGCAGAGGTGCTGTGCTGCCCATTATGCAGGATAACAGTAGTAGTACTGTGCTGTCCCCATACATACAGTACAGTATAGGAGCAGAGGTGTGTGTGTGCCCATATGTGCAAGATAAGAGTAGTAGTACTGTGCTGTCCCCATATATACAGTACAGTATAGGAGCAAGAGGTGCTGTGCTGCCAATATGCAGGATAAGAGTAGTAGTACTGTGATGTCCCCATATATACAGTACAGTATAGGATCAGAGGTGCTGTGCCCATATATGCAGGATAAGAGTAGTAGTGCTGTGATGTCCCCATAATACAGTACAGTATAGGAGCAGTGGTGCTGCTGTGCATCTACCATATATGCCGGATAGAGTGTTCTAGTACTGTGATTGTCCCCATATATACAGTACAGTATTAGGATCAGAGGTCTGTGCCCATATATGCGGATTAGAGTAGTAGTGCTGTGATGTCCCCATATATACAGTACAGTATAGGAGCAGTGGTGGGATAAGAGTAGTAGTAATGTACTAATTTCTATCTCTCAGTAGTAGGAATGATTGTCAGATGCCAAGTATTACATCACAACGTAAGATTAACAAAATATGAACCCCATAGAAAAAGTTCTATTTTATCATAGCCTCATTGAGAAGCAAGATAAGACACATTGTTCTTCTTAATAATAATAATAATAATAATTCCTTTATTTATAGAGCTCCATCAGCTTGCCAAATCCGTCCTGTATATTTCCTAATATACTGTACAATGGCACAGGACAGTGTAGAACATACTCTTTGGTTTGGTGCACTTATATCATAGCATATGAATAACACACAAGAAACAATGTATGTTGGTCATCAAGTAGCAGTAAAATAAGGGATAATGCACCCACAGGAGGTTACCACAGGGTGTACCTCCTTCCATAGTCATTACTAACTGCACCTTATGTCTGAGTGGGAATGGCCCACCTGTGTCCTGTACTACTGTACATGTTTTAAATTAATATTTTTTGGTTTTCTACAGCATCGATATAAGACACGTCATGTCCACAAAGGACAGACTCATAGCAATGTTACTCATGTGACCTTTGCTGTCCTCTCCTGTAAAGGTTTCTTTGACAAGTAGTTTGGCTGTAGCTGTCTATGGACAGTATGTCCTGTACAGCAATATCAATGGAGGTGTTTTATGGCCAAGAACTCACATGTGTTTTAAGTGTATCTAGTCTACCCCTAGAGCGGGAACGTCATGATGGCAGATTTCAGCATTACTACGTATCCCCTCATGATACTACTGTAAATAGTGAGCTACAATGTATGATATATTATTTTACCTTATTGTGCTTATTGATATTTTATATGCTCCTTATACTATTATTACTTTGTTTCCATAAGACAAAGGGTAGAATAGCCGGCAGGCTTCCTTTAAAGGGGTTTTCCAGGCTTCTCAGACCCCCGATGTAGATTTGTGCCTTAATTTATATAATTACCCAACACACTCCTAAATCCCAGCACTTTTATGTGTAGTTTTACAATCCCAGTTTATCTCTAAAAGGTTGTTGAATATTGCTCTATGAGATATAGAAGGGTGATGTGCTGTATTTTCTATTTTATCACACACTGTACGCTCTTGTACATCCATGGTCATTTAAAGGAACCTGTCACAACATTTTTACAAATACAGCTAGTGACAGACAGAGTCCTAGTAACTAACTTATACCCTTCTTTTAGCAAAAAAATGTTTCCCTCACATTCCCATAAAATCATCTTTATGTTATCCTACCTGACAGTAGAGGGGGTGTGTCCTGCTCAGTCAGCCCCTCCCATCTACTCCTCCCCATGTCCCATGCCTCTTCTCATCATGTCATCTGATCAGGATGTCATCTAAGGTCCTGTTGCATTTGCAACATATACCCCATGGAGGGTATTTATCAGGGCTTCTGCTGCAGGCTCCTGTCTCCATGTCTGTGGGGACATAAAATCACAACAGCTTCCATGGACTTCTACTCCTCCCCATCCTCCTAGGTGGCTACTGTGATTTCATGTGATCAGATACATACATGGGGTAGACTTTGCAAATATAACAGGACCATGTCAGACCTGACAGTGAGACCTGTCAATCAGGAACCAGGAGGTAGTGCAATGTAAGTAACCACTGAATATGCAGGGCTTCATTGGATTCATGTACTGTCAGTGGACTCACATTAGGAAATGGACCATTTATGGATAAGGGAAATGCTTTTTAATCTTAGTTTTTAATGAAGTATTATTTTGGGCCGGTTAATTTGCAAGGGACGCTCTCTTTAAACAGGGCATAGAAAACAAATTATAACATTATAACTGAGCATTACTATAACACCACGCACCAGGACACAAGCGGCTGCTCAGTTTGTTGCACAAGTCACCTAGAGCTGTTTATACAGCTGTATGCCTTGCTCATATAAAGGGTTATACAAAGGTTTTTCTTCTATAATAGATTCATATTTTTGATTAGCGGATTCTGCAGTTACAGAATTAATTCATTGTTAAAGGAAATCTACCATTTGATTTCATGCATTGTGAACCAAAGATACCTTGAGAATTCTGTAGCTACACTGATGCAGAATTGTATCTTGTTTAATCCCAGTTTTCCTGAAAAAAACAATTATAAAATTATGATAATGAGGCTTTGTCCCTCCTGTGGCTGCCCCAGCGCCATTCCTTACCCTTATTATGCACTGCTTCAGCCTTGTACTGGCCAGCATAAGCAGAGAATATGTCATTACTGTGTTGTCCCTGACAGGCAGAAGTAATCAATAGTGTATGAGTCATCCAGTTCAGGTTGATTAGTCCTTTCTGGACAACCCAGGCAGCTCTTTTATGCACAGCAAAACCACTTGTTTCAGGGATGAAACAAGATGTGTTTCTGCATCATTGTAGCTACAGCATTCTCAAGGTATGTTGACAATGCAAAAAAAAGAAATGGTAGATTTCCATGAACTTATTGTTGCCTGTCATTTACTGCACATTTTTAAGCAAACTCCACAACTGTTAAAAATCAGCAAATTAATCAATTACAAAAAGTGTAATAAAAAATTGCAGAACACCTTTACTATTTTAGCTAGGATTTGATCCTAGAGTAGAATGCAGCAAAACGTGGCGCATTCTGCCACATCTAGTTTCAGGTCAGATTTTTTAACACTCACTGTGCGCGTGGCTGTGAAAAGGGTTGTGACATAAAGGATTCTATCACCGGCTTTTACTCCATTAAAGGGAATCCTTTTGTTTTTGAACATAATAATTAAACCAGGTTTGCAGATGCTGCAAATGCTCTGGGCAGGTCTTTTAGACTGAAGAGCTTTCTGCTCTTTGCAATGAACTGTTCCACACCCCCTCCCCTCTGCTCAGAGTGACTGCTGTAAGTATCCAACCAAAATCCAGATACATCTCCTACTCTTGTCAGAGGGGAGGAGCTGTGGAGCTTTACAATGTAGGAAGAAGAAAGCTCTTCAGGTTGAAAGGTCTTCCTAGAGCCCTTGCAAGAGCTGTAAACCTGGATTATAACTTCACTTTTCATATTACTCTCACTACTGGCAACATACACAGAGATATGACAACCCAGCTTTCCAGTGCTGCTACCTAACACTGTATGCAGCTTTGTATGTCTAAAACTGCCAACAGATTCCCTTTTAACAAACTTGAGCAGCGCATCCAACACTAACCCTGGTTTTTGCCTATTTCTACATCAACATGAGTGGACCTCACACAACAATGTCACATGGGCCACAAATCATGGAGCCCTATTTTCTGTCTGTGTAAAGCACCCATTAATACCCCATAAGCCTAAGGCTCCATGGTGGTCAGCAGATGGAAGCTGATGGGCTCCAGAGCCAAGTCTATGCCAGGTCCCCAAAGGTTGATAGTACTGGCCTTCTCATATAGGAAAGTGACACCTTATGGACTCCCTAAGCCACTTGAGCCCTGTTGCGACCACACTTTTTTTGCACCTCCTCAAGTTATGCCCCTGGTGGTCAGCATAAAAAAATGATTCTTTTTTGCATTGGACATGGGCACACGTTTTTACTTTTATGGGATTTGCTAAAGTAAATCACTGCGACAGTAAATCACAGCAGTGGCGCCAGCTAACCTGCTGGAAACTTGGCCTAAAGTTACTTTACAGTATTTCTTGCCATGAGCTATATATATAAGAATATATTGTATTTTTACATTAGTAATAAATTTTGAAAAAAACATAAAAAGTCAGTATAGGGCAGCAAATAACAGCTTGATGACATTGGTATCAATAGTGCAGCACAGAAGATAACGGTCACGTTTGGTGAATACAAAGGGTTCTATAGGAATAATCCATCATGATTGTACCACGTTCTCCCTGGCAACAAGGTCTGACAGGCCCCATAGACATGACTTTGTCTAATATCTATCACCGGCTTAAGTTGTTTTATCCACATTTAATCAGAAGGTTTTAGTAAGTATTAAGTGGTCTGCAAGTCAGATATACAGTATTTGTGGCTGAGCTGTATTTTCATTTGGCACATAACAATGTAATATCATGAAGTGTTATCTGTAGTTATCTTAACTTATCCCCTAAATATTAAAAAAGGGATCATTTCATGGAAAACAAATTGATCTACAAGTAAACTAAGATGCCTTGAGGATACGCAGATAGAAAAAGCTGAAAGTCTGGGCAGAAACTGTAACAGTACAACAAGGTTATGACTATTTGGGGGGCTTTTAGTCCAAAAACAGGGAACATTAAGGGGATATACCAGTCACCTAATATAACCAGAATCAGGGGCGGGTAGAGGGGGTAGCCTGTGATTACAATGAGGAAGTCTGAGAGCTATATTAGAACTTACATATAGAATTCTATGATAGAATTTTGTCGTAATTTGCACTAAAAAACCAGTTTTTTATAAAGGGTTTTAGACAATTTTCGCACACTCCTACCACGAGTTTGCCAAAAGGGCTGCGGCCTAAGAAATGGAGCGTGGTCACACACTAAAAAAATCAGCGCTGACCTAAACTTGTCCTAGTTTTCTAGCATAAAGTAAGCCAAATAATGGTAACTGCAGAGTACAACTAGACAGTCCTATAGTACGACAGATTTATCACCCAGCACCAGACATTTATATGAATTTTGTGCAGAATGAGACCTTCTAGTCTAACTCTTGTACTGTCTTACCTTATCACTATTTTCATAAATCTGCCCCAGTATGGAGGTGGCAAAAGTGGAGAATAATTGGAATACCCGGCGGTTCTCAAGGAATTGCATATTATTTCAGGGCAAGAAAAAGATGTACAAGCCCAGAAATACGTCCCCCAAAAAGTTATTTGAATTCCGGGATTGTATGTATCAATATATAATGAAAAATATGGTCCTTAAAAGTTCCTAAAATTGGGTAAATACACCCTCGAGCAAACAACACACAAATGGTTTCACTAGATTATTAGTTGGAAATAATGCCTAAATTGAACGGCCATAGGTGAATAACTAGGTACATACCATGAATAAATAAATGATAGAACTCCATTTATTTGGAGGATGTTTGGCCCACCCTGGCAACCCTTCCAAACAATCCACACTTATTCAGTCTTTTCTCTTATTGTACTGTCATGAACTTGGACATTTACCATGCTAACTGAGGCCTGTAGAGTCTAAGATGTTACTTTTGAGTATTGCATGGGTGTCCATGGAGTAGATTTGCTGGAGCAACCAATGCAGGAAAGATTGGCATCCGTCTTGAATGTTTCCCCTTTAAAAAATAAGTTCTTTGTTTAAATGATGGACTTACCTTAACTTCTAAGCTTGATGGGCAGCAACAGTTGCTTCTATAAGATCATTGCTGATGTCTTTCCCCTGGCATTGTGTTAACAGATACTAAAAGCTCCAGACCAGAAAACATTCAAACTTCTGCATTTATAGAGAGGGTTTAACATGCTGATGATCAGCGAATCAGAGGCATTTACTTATAACACTCTTAGAGGGAGATTTATCATACGCCAGTGCTTGTGTGCCAGCGTATGATGGAAGCCCTGTCCCTTGGGCAGCGTTGGATATATCCGGCAGTTGGCTGTGCCAGTGATCAAAACTACACCAGCTTGACCAGCATGCTCTAGGTAGTGCACAGATGCGGGGCAGGAGCACCCTGCACTGGCCCACTGTGCTGCTGGTTGTACCCCCTTAACGCCCCCTTGGTGTGAAGCTGGCATATAGAAGAGAATAATCCCAATGCCTAGAAGTTCACTAGAAATTGGGATTATTTCTGGGCTTCTACGTCATTTTCTGGTGTAGCCCTGATAAATATTCTCCTTTAATTCCTATAAAAGCAGTCAGGATGTACTTTTTTACCCCACTGCTTCTGTTTTTTGGACTAGCTTTCGTTAAATAAACATTGGACCCTGTTGTGTATTGTTGTCCATCTGAGGTCCTGCGTTGCAGTTTGTTCTATCTACTGTGCATGTGCAGTGTACACCTGGAAGATGCCTCATATGAGAAGATCCTAGAAGAAGCCATCAGACTACTAGATCTACTGCACAGGCGGTGGCAGGGGCGTAACTTGAGGGGGTGCAGAGGTTTCGGTCGCACCTGGGCCCAAGAGGTTTAGGGGGCCCTTATGGTGTCACTTTCCCATATGCGAAGACTATTACTATAAACTATACATTATAGTCGGGGCCTGGCACAGACTTTGCACTGGGGCCCATCAGCTCCTAGTGGGCAATGGCATCACTGAATTGAGGAATGTTCGTAACAGGCAGTGGGCGTAGCTTAAGTACAACATATGGTAGCGCCCCTGAGGCACATAAGGTTCATTTACATATAAATTAAAATGTTTTTTCGGGTGAGTGAAGAACTGGCACATGGAATCACATGGTATGCCTGGATTAGGGATTTTAAGACCTACAAGACTTTTATCTTGGTTTGGGGGCTAAAATTACACGTGTGAATCTTAATACATGAAACCATAGTACTTGCTTTATGTAATAACTGTATCATTTCCATAGCAACTCCCATTTATATTGTATATTTAAATTTTCTACCTAATTTTTTCAGGAACCTTATAGTTGCGCATGAAGTATCTACAGTATACATGTACCAGAGAAGGAGAAATTGGTGCAATCCCCTGAGGAAGTTCTACTATATGTCCCAGCATTGCAGTTCTCGATATACTATAAAATCATTATTTCATAAGATAGAAAAAGTTGGGTTTTCCCCAATAGTTGGAACATAAAGAATGTTTTTTTGGGTATGTAACAATTGTACTGCAATTCGTGATGTGAATCTTCTCCAGCACATCCAACAGCCAGAAGCATCAATCTTATTAATCCATTAAGGGGCAATGTTTGCGTGCTTCATTTTTTGAGGTGACAACATAAAGTGGTAAAAGAATGACCTTATCATGTCAAGATGTCGTCTGTAACTGATTCTGAATGACGGATGATGATGGTGCTAGATTGTTGTGATAAAGCTAAGTACTTGAAAGTGATGAATTCATGCTGGTAGCAATCTTTTACAGGCAATCACGGTGGGTCAGCAGTCTCTACGTATCATAGCTGACAATGACTCGTGACTTTTTACACAGCTGAAGGCGTCCCTCGTAACGATTCAGAGCGAGGTGTCAGTCTCTTAGGTACGGCAGGTTTTTAGTGGCAATAATTTACGGTTTTCTAGCTTAGTACATACTGTCAGTGGGGTTTAAGGAACAAAAAAGTTTAAGTTGGCCCCTTATTTTATTAGAGGCATTGGGGGTCATTTACTAAGGGCCTGAATTGCATTTTTTCCGTTTTGCAGCGATTTTTCCTGAATTGCCCTGGGTTTTTGGTGCCCGCGATCGGATTGTGGCACATCGGCATGCACAGCGGATTCGGAAAAACCGCCGCATTAAAAAAAAGTGTCGCTGGACACACGCTTACCTGCACTCAGCAACGGATCGTGAACTCCGACACCTGGTGGACGTCGGAGGAACTGCCTTAGCGAATCTCCGGAAGACCAGAATCCACTGCAGAGAACGCGCCACTGGACCGGGTAAGTAAATCTGCCCCATTTTTTGCATTTTTAGAAAACCTAATAGTCGCATATTATATATTTGGGGGTTGGTGGATCTCATTGAAGAGACTAGGAATATTCAATTGGAAAAGGTATGCTAATTAACTCTATGTAATCTGACACCCCTGGAGATCCTATGTAATCTGACACCTCAGGAGATCCTACGTAATCTGACACCTCAGGATCATATAGTTTCATAGTTTATACAGTTGAAAAAAGACACTTGTCCTTCAAGTTCAACCAAGAAAGGGAAGGGATTGGATGAGGAAGGGATTTAGGGAAAACAATTCTATATAACATAACCATCCATGTTATTTAGGTGTAAAAAGGCATCTAAACCCTTCTTGAAGCTCTCTGCTGTCCCTGCTGTGACCAACGCCTGAGGCAGGCTATTCCACAGATTGACAGCTCTCATAGTAAAAAACCCTGTCGCCTCCGGTGATTACTCCTTGATCTCTCTAGACGGAGACAGTGCCCCCTCGTCTTTTGATTTGATTTATTCTGAAACAACTTACCACCATGTTTTTTGTATGGATATTCATATACTTATATAAATTAATCATGTCCCTTCGTAGTCGTCTCTTTTCCAGACAAAATAAATCTTTTCTCATAACTAAGACCCTCCATACCCCTTATCATTTTTTTGGCTCTTTGTTGAACCCTCTCCAGCTCCAGGGCTTCCTTTTTATGGACCGGTGCCCAGAACTGGACAGCATATTCCAGGTGTGGCCAAACCAATGCCTTTTACAGTGGTAATATTACATCCCTATCACGAGAGTCCAAACCACTTTTGATACATGACAAGATGTTGCTGGCTTTAGAGGCAGCTGATTGACATTGCATGCTGTTATTTAATTTATGATCTACTAGTACCCCCAGGTCCTTCTCAACAAAGGACTCAGATTTACACCCCCAAGGACATATGTTGCCTGTGGATATTCTGCGTAATTTGACACCTCAGGAGATTTTGCTTAATCTGGCACCTCAAGAGATTTTACATAATCTGGCGCCTCAGTGAGAATCTGACAACTCAGGAGATTCTGCATAATCTGACACCTCAGAAGATTCTGCTTAATCTGACGCCTCAGGAGATTCCACTTAATCTGACGCTTTAAGAGATTCTACGTAATCTGGCGCCTCAGTGAGAATCTGACACCTCAGGAGATTCTGCATAATCTGACACCTCTGGAAATTCTACATAATCTGACACCTCAGGAGATTCTACTTAATCTGACACCTCTGGAAATTCTACATAATCTGACGCCTCAGGAGATTCTACTTAATCTGACGCCTCAGGAGATCCTATGTAATATGACACCTCAGGACATTCTACGTAATCTGACGCCTCAGGAGATTCTACGTAATCTGACACCTCGAGAGATTCAACATAATCCTCAGTGAGACTAAACATAATCTGACACCTCAGTGAGATTTTGTTTTGTTGCTAGCTAGTTGGAATTCATCAGAGATTTGAAAGAGGGAATCAGATTAGAAAAGAAGGAGGGAGGATGATAAAAGCCAAAGTAAGATGATATAGAAGCAATGAAATATTATGTTATTATTAACTCACTAGGGTCAGACTGGCCCACCCCAGTACCAGAAATCAGAAGGACAATCTGATTTGGGGGTGACTTGGATCTATATGATAGGGGTTGAAGCATAACGACGCTGCTGCCTAATATGTCAGGGAATTCCAGAGTTTTAAGCCTGAAGTAAAGGTTCACATGTTTATGAGAATTGCAAATTCCTAATTTACTCCTATCATCATATTGCCCGAGTCGTAGCAATCCAATAACCAAGAAGGGAAGCTGTGTGGAATTCACAATTCCCATGGTTGCTTTTCAGAAGTTTTTTATGTTGGTAGATCATGGGCATGACTGGGAAACGAGATCTCTGCAGATCATACATCTCCATTAAGCTTTATGGCAGTGAAGCAAGTATAAAACTATACGTTCAGGGCTCCCATTGCATTGAATGTGCATGCTCTGCACAATCTCCGTTCAGTCCAGCTGCAGGAAGAGGTTTGCGGACCTCCATTCCCAAAGATTGCCCTATATCTACAAAATAGGGGGAACCTTGCTGAACACAGGGTGTTCCAGTGATATCACAAGAACAGGGGCCCTTTATACCCCTCATTGAATGGAGAAGCTGGTTGTGCATTCACTTTATTTGGAACTGTCAGAGATACCAGTGGGTGCTGGTTGGTTATCTCCAGCAGTCCCATAAAAATGAATAGAGCGGTTGTACATGCATAACCAGCCATCCCATTTATTTGTGGATAAACATGACCCCCATTCTCCAGATACTTGGAGTCAGGTGCGTAACTACAGTGGTAGCAGCCATAGCAGCCACTAAGGTGTCCATTGTGTCAGGGGACCCCGAGTATCTGGACTGACACACTAAAGAATGGAGGAAGTGTAGTCAGTTAGTCAGTTACAGACAGACCCCTCTGACCTCTGCTGAAGCTTTCTGAATGCTTTACTATAGTCCCAGATTTCAAAAATCAGCTGTAAGGTGTCTGTTATGGGGCCCTGTCTCTACAAGTTACATCCCTTGTTGGAGGCCCAAGCTGTCAGACCTCCACTGATCAGCAAGTCATTCTTGTAGGAGGAAATATCATGATATGATTGAAATAATCCATCATTAAAGCATGTAAATCAGTGTAAATCAGATTTTTAAAAAAAATTAAAACTTCTTTACATTGTAAATTTATTAGTATATAGAGCTTTTTGCTGATATTTTTTATTTAGCATTAAAGAGGACCTGTCACCCAATTTATTGGCACTAGGAGCTGCTTACTAAAGTAAGTAGCTCCTAGTGCTCGATCAAACGCCCCAGTGTTAGAGTGATAGCGTTACCGGAAACCTCCGGTATTGCTATCTAACACTGCGGCAGGGTACAGTTTCATTGTCGGACAGCTCTCAAAGCTGTCCGACGTATTCATGAGGGGGCGGGTTGGGGCGTGGCTATGGGCGGTGACTGTTGCCTAGCGCGCGGCAGTCACTGCCGGCCTATGGAGCTAGCGGGGCGGTCCGGGGAAGAGGCAGTGCCTCGGACCGCCCCCTCATGAATACATCGGACAGCTTTGAGAGCTGTCCGATGATTACTTTGTACTCCGCCGCAGGTTTCCGGTAACGCTATCACTCTAACACTGCAGCATTTGTTCAAGCACTAGGAGCTGCTTACTTGAGGTGACAGGTCCTCTTTAAATATTAGATAATATTCTAAATGGTATAATGTAACTTTATTGCATCCATTAAATATAGTGAGAGTCATTTTAGTGGCAGGTTCTTCCTATATCAAGAATATAATAAGGTCAAATAGAAAAGACAACTTCCTGCATCTCTCCAAAAAGGCAGGTGAAAGCAAAGCTGCTGAACAAGTTTTGGTCTGAGACACTTGTCAGGCTGCTGTCAGGGTGGGTATTTCCACCATAGTTTCAGACTACACCCACCAGGGTGAAGATGTAACCTACTATATCTATATGCAATATGGAAACTTGCTTTTTGTGGTCTGTGATAATAATTATTTGGTGTAGAAAAAGAATGATAAGGCATAAATAAGAGCATGGCAGATAAAATGTGATAAAATGTGAAATCCACTAAGATTATACATAGATGATGCTTCTAACATACAACCAGTCATAATCATAAACGGGGTCGGGCAGTGTCAGAAAGTGGGACACAAAAGTGAAACACAGTGTACATGAGCTAAAGGGGATGAGTAAAAGTCTGTCTGAACTTTCTGTAGCCCCCATTATATATGGGGTCACTATACAGTTTGAGGGGAATGACCACAGGAACGGGGGTATTATAGATGGTGGGCATTATACTATGTGGTGACCACTAAGGGGGCATTACAAAGTGTGGTGCCATTAAGGTCGGTATTGGAAATACTAGGGTGTGGGAAGGAGTGAGAAAAGGGTATGGCTGAAGGCATAAACGTTTTCACCTTCTTCCCCTCTTTGTTCATCGCACAAGTTATGTTAACCAATAATAATAATAATTCTTTATATAGTGCACACAGATTACACAGCGCTGCACAGAGTTTGCCAAATTGGTCCCTGTCACCATGGGGCTCACATAAATCAACCTACCGTGTTTTGGAGGCGGAGTGTGGGAGGAAACAGTAGAACCAGAGGAAACCCCAGTAAATATGTAAAAAAGTACCAGGCGTCCTCTACTTAAGGGAAACTACCACCACACATCTCACTATAAAGGTTTAGATTGGGGGGTAGGTGATCAATGGGACGATGGAGGATAGCCCTTTTAAGGGACTAATCCTCACGCCCCACACTTTTTTAAACTTTTATTAGACTTTATGAAAATTCATCTATGCGGCTACTGGGGCAGGTGGCGCAGATGCGCCGTAGCTGCGCGCCCGTCCGGCGGATCTGCCGTCGCGCATGCGCAAAAGAGCCAGTCCCGGCTGTCGAGCAGTGACCAACGCAGGCACGGGGCTGCTCTCTGCGCGATGTGCAGATGGCACAGGTGCCGGACGAGGGCTGGCAGCTAGCCCCAGTAGCCGCATAAGTAAATTTGCATAAAAGTCTAATAAAAGTTAAAAAAGTGTGGGGACGTGAGGATTAGCCCTTAAAAGGGCTATCCTCACGTCCCATTGATCCACCTACCACCCAATCTACCTTTATAGGTAGATTTGTGGTAGTAGGTTCCCTTTAAGGATACCCAACTTACAGACAACCCCTAGTTACAGACGGACCTCTCTGCCCAATGTGACCTCTGGTGAAGATCTCTGGATGCTTTATTTTAGTCCCAGGATGCAATTGTCAGCTGTAAAGTGTCTGTAATGACATTTAATTGATAATCCTTGTTCCCATTACAGCATAAAAATGTTGAAAATCCAATTGTCACTGGAGCTACAATTATAAACTATACAGTTCCGACTTACATACAAATTCAATTTAAGAACAAACCTAAAGAACTTATCTTGTACGTAACCTGGGGACTACCTATATATTAAAACCCCTTACCATTGAGAATGTAGTTTTATGTAGAGCTTTTGCTGATTATTGAGCAGAATTTTAGCATTATACTATAGTCATACAATCTTCTAATTCACTTTATTGCAGCCATTAAACATTCAGAGATTATAGTGGGAAATTATTTCTATATAAAGCACACACTATGGTTAAGTAGAAAAGACAACTTACTGCATCTATGTGGAGAGAAAGCACAGCATGTTATAGAGCAGGAGGAGCTGTGCTAACTTACATGGAGTTTGGGGAAACAAGATTCACTATAACTTTTGCATCAATGATGATAGATCATCCCTGATAGAGCGTGTTAACACATTCAACTTTTTAAATTCAGTCATCCAGATCAATAAATGAATTGTAAAATGATAACATATTTGACCACAACTCTCTGGATACGATCCTTTAGCCAGTTTTCAATCCAATTGCAAATGATTTCTGCCAAACCAATAGACCTTATTTTACCCATCAGGCGTCTATGAGGGACAGAGTCAAATGCCTTTGCAAAGTCCAAGAACACAATGTCCACAGCAGCTCCTCCATCCCGGCATCTGCAATTCAGTCATCCAGATCAATAAATGAATTGTAAAATGATAACATATAAATGACTGATTGTATCTCTCCTCTTTTTTTTTTCAATCCTGCATAAAAAAAAAACCCTGAATTAAAAAAACCTAATCTCACTAATCTAACAGATAAATGACTGCTGTTGCGTCATTTTCTTAATTAAATGCTAATTAAGGAAAATAAGGTTATTTAATTACTAGGAAAACAACATAATCCCCTGGATGTCATTTTAATATAAATCCATTGCACAGGTTATTACTTAGTACACAGGGAACATACAGAAGGCTTTACTCACTATACCTCCACCTACATTTCTTCTTGTGAAACCTTGAATATTAACACCCCAAGCATGCGATGCATCGAGCCATGTCTCTGCTACACTAACAACATCTAACTGTTCCTCTAATATCAGAGCCTCAAGCTCGCCCATTTTGCCTGTGATACTTCTGGCATTTGTGAACATACAATTTAATTTTCCACAGTTATTTGTCTGATTTAAAGTAATTTTACTGGCACATATATCCTCACCACCGTTCTGTAACTTGTGGATCTCCTTATCCACTGCCTTGGTCCCACATACACCGCCCATCTCACCACCCTCCAACATAACCTGCCCCCTCTCTGACCTGTCTACCCCTTCAGTGTCTTCCTTTTCCTCCTCCCCCGATCCTAGTTTAAATACTCCGCCACCCCTGCTAGGATCTTCTCCCCCAGCACAGCAGCCCCCCTTCCATTTAGGTGCAAGTTATCTGCGGAAAACAGCTTGTACCCCAATGAAAAGTCAGCCCAGTGCTCTAGGAACCCAAATCCCTCTGCTCTACACCAGGATCTGAGCCATGCATTTAACTCCCTGAGCTCCCGCTGTCTGCTCTGTGTAGCGCATGGCACAGGTAGGATTACGGAGAATACTACCTTGGAGGTCCTTTCCTTAAGCTGTGAACCTAGCTCTTTAAAATTATTCTTCAGGCTCCTCCACCTACCATCTATTCTGTCATTGGTACCAACATGGACCACGACAGCTGGGTTATCCCCAGCCCCTCCCAGTAATTTATCCACCCTTTCCACCACATGCCGAACCCTGGCACCAGGGAGACAGCAAACCATTCGGTTGAGGCGGTCTTGGCGACAAATTATTCTATCCGTCTTCCTTATTATAGAGTCCCCTACAACCACTAGCTGCCTTGGCTTACCTGCACTCCCATCCACCCTACTACTAGCTGGTCTGCTCCCCCGGCAGTAAGGGAGAGCAGGATCCGCTAGGGCTGCCATTTCTGACACTGACGTCCTTACAGCATTGCACAATTTAGCAATTTTGCTTGGATGTTCAGAGTCAGAGTTGGCCTTCCTTGCGGATCCTGCTCTGCCTCCCCCTCTATTTACAATAACCCAGCTACCCACCTGGCCCTGCTGGCTTTCCTCTCCACCCTCCACTTCTACCATGCTTATTGCTTGCTCAGTGAGCAGCATACTTCTCTCAAGATTGTCAATTGCTCGTAGCCGTGCAATATCTTCCTCCAGATCTCTAACACGAGCTTCCAGTAGAAAAATATGGGCACATCTGTCACAGCGGTATTCACCCTCGAACTCTTGCTCCAGCATTAACAATAAATCTTAATTGCAGACACCTGTGATAACTGTTACAGCTGTTTATTGGAGACTAGGACTAAATTACAGCAAATTACCAAAATCCAGAGGTCAGTTTGTAACTAGGGGTCATCTGTAAGTCGGGTGTTCTTAAGTAGGGGACTGCCTGTAACTTCCCAGGATCAGGATTAACATCCAGCGCTACAGCGGTGGGCATTTTTAAAAGGAATTTCACATTTCATTGGGGGGATTTATCAAAGCTTTACACCAGTTTTCTGACATAGAAGACTTGATAAAGTAGCAATTATTCTATTTCTCCCCTTTTTTCTTAAAATCAAGGGCATAAGAAGCTAAAAAAGTGTGGATCCTGCCAGGAAGTGCACACACCAGTATGTAAGTGTGTTTGGTTTCCTACATCCAGGTGGCTACATTCACACGAACTGGATCCTGACTGAGAGGAGAGGGGGAGTGAGCTCTCCTCACCCCTTCCCTCTCCATTGAAAGACAAGCATCCACGATGCAAATCTGCCCGAACAAATAGGACATGTCGAATATTTTTTGATGCACTCAGTTTCACTGCAGTGAGACACCTCACCGCGACCGGGTGCCATAGACCCCAATAGGGGATGTGATCTTGCTGTTTTTGGCGATTTACTTACAGACATTAGTAAGTGCTCAGGTTCCTCCCTAGAATCGTGTCTCTTACACAATCATGGGGCCTTTTTATCCTTTTGCTTGTGCCACATCTGTTTGTGGTCAAATCTTGCAAATTAGGTCCACATCCAGGGAATTGCATATCCATTAAAATATAATTATCTCTGCATTGCTTCATCGGTTTGTGGCTGCAACGTTTTGTTTCTGCTTCTAATAAACTGCACAATTATTATTGGATTGTGAGGTATTTTTGACTTTACAGACTTCCATTAAGTCTGAAGTTGTTCTGTTCTCACTTGTCTCATAAGCTAGTGACTAGTGAGTGTCACATTATTGGGTGGTCTCATGTTTTCTTTTACTAAGGCTGTTGTCTAAGTTTTCCTCTGATACACTGAAGGATAAGAGACATCAACGCGTGCACCAAATTAACATAGGACAGCGCAAAGTCACTTGGATATAAACACTGCTTGCACCAAATGTATTATTTGCATAGACTAGTTTTCACAATACGACTGAGTTCACAATTTGCAAGTTGGTGCAAATTTCCGTTTAGGCGCAAGTTTTGGCACAAATTTACACCAGTCCCCACGCCAGTCTATGCTGTGACTTTTGATGGTTTTTTTTATGCGACTGTCGCCAACAATGCGTGCGGAAAAACACAATGCCAGCAGATTTATCAAGGGCCAAATCCACTTTAATGAATCTGTAAGCAGCGGAGCTCCAAATACAGACCTAGAACTGTCTTAAGGAGTCGCTCTAATTAAAAATTACCCCCCTAAGATATAATTAATACAGGCAGTCCCCGGGTTACATACAAGATAGGTTATGTAGGTTTGTTCTTGAGTTGGATTTGTATGTATTGATAACTAGACACGGCTTGCCACCAAATGTCTTATTTTTGCATTTGACTAGTTTTCCCACCTACAACTATGGTCCGATTTGCAATTGGTGCAATTTCTTTCCGTAGGGTCGCAAGTTTTGGCACAACTTTACACCATTTCCCACGCCGGTCTATGCTGTGACTTTTGATGTTTTTTTTTTATGCGACTGGTTGCCAACAATGCGCGCTGGAAAAACACCTGCCTCAGCATTATCAATGGGCCAATCCCTTAATAATGAATCTGTACCGCAGGAGCTCCAAATACTACCTAGACACTTCTTAATGAGTCGCTCTACTTGACCTTCCCGGCCCCGTAACTGCGTGCTCCTTACTACCATTCCTCGCCCGGTACA